>JBBCBC010000020.1:16360808-16960808 GCA_037126765.1 Stenogyne calaminthoides
ATCATAAATGTATAGTTGAGCAAACTTTGCTTCCTTCCCATCTTTAGGCAATAAACTACCAATTTATGGTAATTTTCACCTTTTATCTTATATACGTATGGTGCCCCACCAACGTTGATTGAAGTGTCTTGTTTACCGCTCATTGATGTAAAGCTAAACATCATGTTGTACGCTCGAATGTTTGTTATGAATTTTTTACTCCTTGCATCTATACCAAATATTTGGTCCTTTAACAACTGGGGTGGCTCAGTCAAATTCGGTACTTGTACCTTTCCATTAGCACAACAATTTGCGAATTTTGGCGGAATAATTTGCTTCTTTTTACCACTCCTCTCTTCATACCACATAAAAGCGTCAAAATGCTTACATGTGTATGTACGGTCACCAAAGTCAGCATATCCTTTTTGATAAGTGTGAGAAATTACATAATAGAAATTGAGTTATAAACTATTAGTGAATTGAGTTATGTAGGTACTATTATTTAATTTCAAAGTAATTTATTAGGTTAATATTATATATATATATATATAACAAATTATTCTTAGAATGTATTAATTAGTTATTTAATATATAAAATTATATTCATTAAATTAAATTATATAAATATTGCAAGACTTTATATATTTATATTAAATTTAAATTCAAGACTTACCCGTTAAAACCGCATGTCCATGTTGTCGAGATGCTGACGCGGTTGATTCTTTGTTTTGAAGATTATTCAATTGACTTTCGAACCTTGCTGTAAATTTAATATGAAAAAATTAATAAAAAAATATGTTATTATTATATTGAATGAATATCTAATAAAATAAAAACTTATACTAAATTAAATTTAAATTAGTGATTATACAGTTGCAGTTTAGTCATTCTTTGTTTCATTCTTTTAATTTACTGCATTAATTATCAATAACAAATGTGGTTTAAGAAAAACATCAAAATATATTGTACTTACATATGTTGAACATCACTGGATTTGAAACCACATTGGTATTGATATTTGGCGACCTACCCACATTGTGTAATATATAATAAATTGCAAAAATATTATCCATTGAATATGTATATTAGTATTAGATTATGGGAGGCGCTAAATGGCAAGATTCTGCCCGGGCATAATAATTAAAAATTAAATTAATTCAAATATAATATAATATAATTACTTATTTACCCTTAATTAATTATATATTACCTTTAGTTAATCTTGGTAATGGGAGATGTTGGTAAATTTGTATTAAGTTTTGATGAAAGTTCCAAAACAGGTTGTAATAGGACCAGTCAGATCTGTTAGCTGACTAATGATTTAGAATCAGATTAAGATGATCAGCTGAAATGTATAGATAGCTGATGTAAAAGATAGGTCACATATTGAGAGGAACTCAATATGTATAGGTCAGGTCAATTTATCAAATGACCAGATAAGGTCAGATGATCAGAAGACTAAACAATTCAGAAGACAAGAAGAAGTCAGATGATCAGGTGAAGACATAAAGCTCAAGTTCAGAAGACCTAAAGATCAGATGACTCAAGAAGACCAGAAGATCTACAACAGCCGAGTCTGCAAATTGTGCTAAGACAATCTTCATCAGAAGACTCTATCAAGTAGACTGGTCAGTTATCTGATCAGGTCAGCTCACACCTGGTGTTAACCAAATGTTACACCAGATCATACGAATCTTCGACAAGAAGAATGTCAAACTTTAGTTGGTAGAACAAACGTTGAAGTGTTGTACTTGTGAAACCAATGAGAGAGCGACACGTACACAAAAAGGCTGACATTGCGGGATTCGGCGCTGCAAAGTCAAAACGGCTACAAAAGACACTATTCACGCTTTCGGCCATGCCGCCCCTGAGCACATCACATCAATCCTGCAAATCTACCAAATATAGCCGGAAATTCAAATTGCTCTCCAAAGACTCTTTGATTTTGAGGTCTATATATATGGGATTACTCTTCATAGTGAAGACACGGAAATTATCAAGAAGCTCATACTTTTGCCAAATTTCCGCACGAAGAACACAACCTTCAAGATTATTTTTCTAAGTGTTCATCCCATAGTTCTTAGCACATAAATCTCATCCTTTAGCTGCTAGGCTACTTAAATACTAGGATAGATTTCAAAGTTGGAACAAACAACAAATCTTACCCAAAAACCCAAAGTTAGGTTAAGTTTGTTTAGCAAGATTTCAGACTAGGGTTTCTAGTTCTGATTTCTAGGATCGGTTGAGTGAGAGCTCTATAAATATATGTTGGTGTAATGTGTTGGACTAACACAATAATCTAAGTCCAGTTGGTTAAGTTGGTTAAGTTGGTGCCCCTTATGATAGGGAAGAGTGGACGTAGGACTGGTTGTCCGAACCACTATAAATCTTGTGTGCATCTACCTAATTGATTAACTGCTTTACACTATTGCACACAACTTGATTAAATCTGCATACATATTCTGAGTTAGGATCATGTAGCACCAAGCTACTGATCTGATCAGATTGACTCCATAGTCATCTGATTGAAAACAACTTCGGAATCTGATTTGTTATAAACTGGTTTTTCACACGGGTATAAACTTGCTTCCGCACAATCAGTTAAACTGATAGACACCGAACTGATCTGCCCTCAGGCAATCAGTAAGTTGGATATCAGTCCAAACTGATTCACTTGCACTCTGATCAGGCAAACTGCAATCACACCTGATCTGCACACAAAAGTTTTCAGAAGTTTATTTACACCTCCCCTCTAGACTTTTGCCCTCACGAAACCCGTTCGGGACCTACAAGTGGTATCAGAGCAGTGGTTCTACGGACCACTGGCTTTGAATATCATCGGTTCTTGAGAAAGAACCTTTGTGGTCACTTGAACTGATCTTGAAAAACCTTTTCCAAATCTCATTTGTTTTCAAACTCACGATCAGCATGGATAATACTTCGGGTATTTATCATGATTTGCCTAAATTTTCCATTGATGAGTATGCAGACTGGACGATATACATGAGCAACCATCTGGGATCAATAAGCAGCAGGATGATGGAAGTTCTTGAACGAGGACTCATCATCATCTACCATGACAACCCAGCTGTTGGAGGTGATCCAGACTTTCCAGCTGGAAGTCTTGTCAGAAAGAGTCCCGCCCTGATGGATGCTGAAGAGAGAAAGTTGTACACTCTGGATACGATAACCAGGCACATAATCATGAAGACCATGGACAAGATAACCAGAGAAAAGATAAAGTATCTCAAGACAGCCAAACAAATGTGGGATACGCTTGCTGAGATGTGTGTAGAAAATGATCTGATTAAAGATAGCGGATCGCAGTTTAACCGTGAAATTTGAGAAACTTAAGATGCTACCAAATGAAACCATCAATGAGCTCGATGGAAGAATCGTCACAGTAACAAAGGATTGTCAAGATATTGCTAAGATGAAGCCAAGCAACTTGTTCCTGAGTCTTAAAGCCCATGAGTTCGATCTGATCGAAAAAGGGCAAGAAGAAGAAGACGAGTCACCTACTGAAGCCACACCTGCCACCTTGAGAGAGTGGACCATGGCCGAGTACATGTTGCCCGTCATTTTCTGGCGATGGGCGTTATCGTGATCGAAGAGTCCACGGGGCATTTTCTGCACGAGTGTATCCACCACTTATCATGATGGTCAGAAAGAAGAGTCCACGCCCGCTTCGTTTTGCACGCCACGGGAGATGTAAACGAGTCCACCACTTATGGGGAGGTCACCAAGCAAGGGTAGGACTCCCGTCATCTACCAGCCAACCACCTCCCGGCAAAAGTCGGCCGGCTTGAAGTTCGGGGGTCGGTAGCGAGAGCCGAGCCATCGTGAGCTAAGGAGGATTAATGGTAAAAATCATGAGTCGGAAGTCAGCGAAATCATGGCGAGGGACTTTAAAGATAGCTCACCCTCGGCCTCCCGATCCTCTCATTTTTTCCATGGAAGAATGCAAGCCATGGCGTCAGAGGAGGCTTCTGACAGGGTGTTAGGAAACTGAAAATGTGAGAAGCCAACCCGGTCGGGTTGATATCAAAAATGTAATAAGCACGGAGTAAGGAAACTTACAGGGGATGTTCAAGTGATGCGGATAAGTATACAGGCCGACATTGAGTCGGTCAAGCTCGGAGTTCAAAGCGTTCACGTCCCGCCCGCTCGGTGGAATTTCACGAACGATATCAAACGCCTCTTTGAAGTCCCAATAAAGGTTTCGAGGTGGTAGAAAACGCGTAAAAAGAAAAAAGAGAATTAGATCAGTACAAGCGTCTATATCGGAAATAGGGCGCAGCTTACCATGCTCGACCCGTTTGGCATAATATGTTGGGACAATGATGGGCAGTGTGCTCGAAGGGTCCACGGACTCCCACGCCCCCCCTCCCCCGACGAACCACCGTTTATAATGCCACCCCTCAATCTTATTTGGGATCCCGCTCACGAGCTCCCGGCCTCTATGGAGCCACACGGCGTTATAGCCTCCGGCCTGATGGATGGGCGTCATCACATAGGCCACCTCACCTGGGTTTGGAAGTCGACGCAACCCGGCTTGCCCAAGAACGGTCATTGTGGAAATAATGTAACTCCATCCATTAGGGGTGATCTGGATCAGGCTCTGATTCCAAGCCGACAGTAGGTGGGAGATCGTCGGGTGAAGCGGGAACCGGATTCCGGCATCCATTGTTTGTTCGTTGACCGCGATCATGCCGGGTGGCGGCTGGTCGACCCTTTCATCAAAGGTCTCCCCATAAAAGTGTATGTCCCGGGAACCTTATAAAGGTTGCGGAGGGTTTGCACGTAGCCATCGGTGAGAACCGACCTATTTTTATCATGCGACGCCGCGAAGTCCAACTTGACCGACCTCTGGTAGTTGCGGGCCGGTCTCGTGTATGGGGCCTGGGCCACATAAGAGTGATAATCGAAAGCCCGCTCGTAGGCCCCATATTTCCGGGCCAGGTTGGAAGACCCAGACCTCTCCTCCCTCGACAGTGCGGCCATGCGAAGGGAACTCGGCTCCAGGGCAGGAATGTGTGTTATTTCTTCCAACTCCCTCAAGAACCGATCATCATCGTCTCCGAGGTTTGTCACGCCGGCGTCGGAGGCAATCGGGCGGCCTGAGGCGCAAGGTTGGTTAGGGGCGGCGGACCCAGCTTTGTTATGGGCAGATAATCCCCACGATCGTCAGAAGGTCGCTGCTTAAGATGAAGAAACCAT
Organism: Stenogyne calaminthoides; assembly: GCA_037126765.1. Lineage (NCBI taxonomy): Eukaryota > Viridiplantae > Streptophyta > Magnoliopsida > Lamiales > Lamiaceae > Stenogyne > Stenogyne calaminthoides. The sequence continues at coordinate 16,366,008 of JBBCBC010000020.1, forward strand.
GAACGGAGGGGGCGTAGGAGCAGATTTAGAACCAGAAGCCATTGATGCGAAATTGGGAAAAGACGGGTACCTGAAGAACTGCCGGGTCTCTGAAGAATAGCCGGAAGGACGGACGCGGAAGTTCAAGCCAGAGTTTTGAGAGACGAGAAAGATGAAGGGTTTTGAGGAGGAACCCTAGGCCTATTTATAGAGGGGCAAGGGGTCGAAAGTATAAATTTGAAATTTTGGGGTCCCCGCGAAATTAGGGGCGACATGGGCGATGGCGCGAGGGAGCACGTGATCGCCGATTGGGGAACTCTTGAAACGCTTGAAACGTCACCTGCCTGTCGCACCATCATTGCAATCCTGTCTCTTTGTCACGCCGATTGGAGAAACCTAGGTGACCATACGACTCCCCAAGGACAGAGACTTGACTCGGGCACAGATCCCTAGATCGACTTGTCAGAAGCTCCATGAATATCAACGGTTCAAGATAAGATCCCGAAGCGAGCTCGCGACCTCATCTTGAGGGGCAATTGTTGTAGGGGGAAATAACTCGGTTTAATGGAGGTTTGGGATTGGACAATCTCATATTTAGCTTGTTATCCGACTTCATCCAGCTGGAGCAGGACGGCAAGCGACTTTGAAGTCTCGGAAGGTCGCTAGCGGCTTGACGTAGCAAAGAAGTCGCGGAGCGACTTGAAAGAATCGAAAATTGCGGTCGAAGAAGTCGCGACTTCGGTTAGAGATAAGTATGGACAAGATTCGGGCAGTTATGGTGAGGCGGATTTCTCGGGATATAACCAGGAAAAGCATATCTACAAGCGCGACTTGCGGAGCAAGGAAGGAAACCCTAGTTGGTCCACGAGGGAAAAGCCCACGAAGACTGTAACCCTAGTTTTGTATCTATAAATATAACTTGTAATGCATTTTATAAATGATGGAACTCTTAGTATCCTAGGCAGAAATAATACAGAAAATATCCTGGTTTGGTGCCCCCAGACGTAGTCTATTTCAAAGACGAACTGGGTAATCAAATCGTGTGTCATATTTATTGCTTTCGCCATTATCTTGATCGGAACTTAACAAATTCACTTGTTTGTTCGCCGGTGATCAAACCGGGTACAACAGTAAACAAAAATATTCAAATTTAAAGTAAATTTTATATATGAAAATTAATTGAATTGTTTAACCTATTTAATTTAATTTGATGAGTTAATATTATGTATTGATTATGGGATTTTTTTTTTTTTTTGCATAAATCAATCTTTATTAATTTTAAGGATTCAAATATCTTAATTAATCGATGAGTTAGTATTGTGCACTATCAAAGTCAAGATTATACCATATAAAGTGAGTAACATCTGCATGCATTTGGGCAAAAAATGAGGATGTATACCATATAAATAATAATATAATAATATAATGTAATAAACTAAACTATAAAAATAAACTAAACAATAAAAATAAATTACCATATATAACTTCTCACAGAATTGCAAGAATTTGAAATGGAGGCACCACATGCATGCGAGACTTTTTTTTTATGGTTTTTATAATGATAATTGACAAACATGTCTTTCAATTTATATAAGAATGAGTCTTTCATGCACCAAGTGCACAATACAACTCAAGTGTACTTTAAATATTTGAAATTTATTTTTTAAAAAATTGAAACTGTTCAGCCTATTGAGAATAAAATAAGTAGAATGTTTCATATAAATAAATTACACTTTTAAAAATTGCATTTGAATTGCACACCTGATTAAAACATGCATTTGAATTGCAGTACCCCTAATATATACAAGACCTTGTCTTAAAATAATATTTCGTATTTCAATTTTTGCGTAGAATATAACTAGTTAAGAACATGTAGTGTACAACCAAAAATACATAGTCGCTATCCAGTTTCCCACTACATCCGGCTTTTTGACATTTTTAACGTCTGCACATTCAATTGGGTGCTTAGATCAATAAAAAAAAAAACTTAAAACAGAATTTTAATCAAAATTTTAAATTTTGACATAAACTTAGTTTTGATTTTTCTACATAAAACAATTTAAATTGTCCCCTTGAAGGCATAATGATTTGAAAACACCCTTGCAAAAAAAGTGTTTAAAATCTGGTCAATTTCTTAAAGTTGACACAAATAAAGAACAGGAAATAAGAATTGCTTTCGTACACACAAAGCCTTTCACATTCCAGAATTGCATGCTCTCAATAATCTAAATTTGTTTACCAATTCTCAACTCCCCAAACGTCATGTATAAATTTCTATAATACAACTGAATTATTCTTTTTGGTTGGTAAAGTCTAAACAATCTCTCAAACTAAGGATTTGATGCCCTGTCTTGCCTATAAAGTCTTCATCAGTTAGTTGTCCTGTCTAACTATCCCATTTTTATTTTATATACGTATAAGATGATAAATATTTTTGTTGATTTTTATTTTATTGATCTGGAAATTAATTTTATATCTTGATGTAACAATGTAAATGTGTGCGTGTACTCATGTATCTTCAAACAACCAATTCTAGGGGACTACTCACCAACCAAAAAAGTCGTGTGAGATTTCACTATGTTTCAGATTTTGGAATTATACCATAGTTTTGCTGTATTAGTTCTTGATGTAAGCAATTTACTAATGTATTTTAGGCAAAAACTTCCCCGAATCTGAGTTTGCGTGTACTGTTAAAAAATAGTGACACTTTGTACGCATAATAATGACACTTGAAAAAAGAGTTCATGTGAACACGGGTTTACAGGAAAGCGAGTGAAAAAAGCTAACCAATTCTAGGGGATCTTCTGCTTCATGAACCAATTTATAACATTTCATTAAAATTGAGAAGTGAAATACGAAGTGTAGATGAATAAAACAAGCAAAAAATGTGTAAAGTGATCACAGACTGCTTACACTTGGCCTGATAAAATGTATAACTCTGTCTCTCTATATATATATATTTATATACAATAGTTGAAATTGAGGGTCGATCGGATTACGCCCTCTTCACGCCGCGGTGCATGGGAGAATTGAGGCCCTTGATGAGGTGATGTTGTAAAGCAGTTTCTGTGAATGAGAGTGGTGATGTAGGAGATTTTGCCTTATATTTTAGGTCTAGATGGAGCTTGTGTTTTTTATGGTAGGGAACAATTTCCTTCTTCACTTCCTTGTGCTTTTCGCTGCCATTTGAAATGTCACTATCTGTGGAGACGAACACAAATGTGCCAACTTGGAAATCTTTCAATGGGTCCAACACGCTGATCACTTCGCTCATTGTTGGCCGAAGTTTAGGGCGGTGGCTCAAGCACTGGTACGCCAATGCTGCGGCTTTTTGCGCCCCGTGTTCGGAGTACTGACATTCTAGCCTTGGATCCATAACCCTACTTAGTTTTCGAGGGTTCTTCAGCATCGGCCTAGCCCATTCCACCAGGTTCTGTTCCCTGTAAGGACGGCTTTTGTCTACTGATTTCCGCCCTGTCAGTAGCTCCAACAGTACCACTCCAAAACTGTACACGTCACTTGCTGCACTCAAATGACCTGCACAAATACATGTGATTAAGTCAGAATGTGTAATTGACTCCCTCGTGCCACAACAAAAGTGGACACATTAAACTAAAAACCGGGTTGAATGAAAAAAGAATTATTTCCGAAAAAAGTAAAGGTAAATTACCTGTCATGACGTATTCGGGTGCGGCATAGCCTTGTGTTCCCATAACTCGAGTTGAAACGTGTGTATCGTCTCCTTCTGGACCGTCTGTCGCAAGTCCAAAATCAGAGAGCTTTGCAGCATAATCCTAAAAACGGAACAAGTATTTTCAATGTTAAGAAGACGATAGATGAATATATATTGATGTAAAAGAATATATGTTAACTTACTGAGTCGAGCAAAATGTTTGAGGCTTTGAAATCGCGGTATATGACCGGCTTTTGAGCTTCATGGAGGAAGGCCAATCCTTTTGCTGCACCAACAGCTATCTTCATTCTTGTTGACCATGGGAGTGAAGCAGAAAATCCTGTGTAAAAAAAAGAAAAGAAAACATTTAGATATTGTATTGTGTTTTAATTCTGTATTTATTTAGTTTACTCTAATTATATAAAATTAAAGGCTTTATTCATCTTGTATTTTAATTAATTATTTATATGTTAAAATTTGAGATAAGAATTAGTGAGAATTGGGATTCAATAACATATATATTCTTCATTCATCCACCAATGTAACAAGTAATAAACTACAGACCATTTTTTCAATTGCCCAATTGATTGCCAAACTTATCTCCAAATGTCCAATAAAAATCAACAACTATTATATACAACTAACCAAAAAAACACGGTCACAGCAATTAGGAATATTTATTATATAAAATCCTTTGGCAGCCGCTACCTACCAAGAAAGATTGATTTGTTCAACTTCACAGTTTAACAAACAAAAACAATTATTATTTTTTATTTATATTTTCAAGTTACATTATATGTCAAGTTCCGGCCCAAAAGAACCCAACTAATTGACCATTTCCAGGAACCTTTTCATTACATTCATATCTTAACCAAGTTGACAGTTTCTAAATTCAAATGAATCATTAGTGATTTCAGCTACTTTCATGCTTGAAAACACTCAAACTTTACATCTTCACATTGCTAAAATTTATTAAATTATTATTATTTTACTAGTTAATTTATTAAATTTACAGTATTTTGTGCATCCAGGTGTACCATGCACTCATAGTGCATTTTAAAAAACATGCAACTTATTATATACTAAAAGATACAGCTTATTTACATTGAATCGTGCAACTATGCACTATAAGTGCACAGTGTACCTGAATGCATACAAGACTTAACCTTCTTTTACTTTCTCTCATCCATATCAATTTAACTTTTATAGAAAAGATACTAAACATAGTCATATGAATATATGTGTATGGTCAATTATTATAAATATTGACAAATTGGTCATATAATCGAGCTAATAATTAAATGGACATAAGAAAAAATAGAAATAAAATGAACTTACTTCTGAAGAGTTGATTTTCGAGGCTCCCTCGTGGCATGTATTCATACACCAAAAGCCTGTGTTCTTCTTCACAGCAATATCCGATCAATTTCACCAAATGTGAATGCCTTAATTGACCAAGAAATATCACCTCTGTCTGCAGGATATTAAATCAAAAAAAAAAAAATCACAATGCAATCATCACAAAATAACAAATAATGTTGAATTGGTCTTATATAAAACATTTTTTCCGCGTAATATTTTTGAAACTACCACTTTATAGTATAACAATTAATACATTTTAATTAAACAACTAATACCTTTAAAACACTCACAATATGCAAACCAGTCGCATCATAAAACTGATTTTCATAATACCTTGTTAATAATATTCGATTGTATGATTGGAAAACAAATTAATTTTCATTAAAAAAAACCCAAAATAAAATTAAAAGGAAAACAAAAATTCATATATAAAATAGTTTTATCGTGCAATTGTTTTAAACTATCACCTTATAGTAAAACAATCAATATTTTTTCAAGAAACAGTTACCAATAGTATCAAACTAATACCTTTTAATAAAACAACTAAAACTTTTTTTTAAAAACACATATACGTAAATCAATCGTACGATTAATTATTTTACGCAAAACCTCGGAATAATATCCGATCATATGAAATGCCTAAAAAAAAAAGGACAACAAAAATCATACATACCATCCATTCTCTATGCCCTTGTGAGCCGTCCAAATCGAGGAGCTTCACAGCAACGGGCTGGGCCTTCAATCCGGGCCTCAATTTATCATCAATGAAGCCCTTATGGACCGGCCCGAACCCGCCTTCGCCCAGAAAATTACTCGAAGAAAAATTCTGCGTTATCACCTTCAGCTCCTGAAGAGTAAAAACATGCAAATTCCCCGCAAGCGAAATAGATATATCCGTCGTCATCGAACTGCTCAAATAATCCCACGAAATTCTCTGATCAAAAGAAGCCTGCTTCGAAACGGGCTTTTTCTTCCCCCGGACCGGGTTCTCGGGCTTGAAACAGCTCGGAAAATAATCTTGCAATCTCATTTTCCTCTTTACTGCCATTAATTGAATTGCTACTATATATATATATATGTAGAAAAGAATGATGGGTTTTTTAATTTTGTGGAGGTGTTATTTTTTTAAATGTGCAACTGCTACGTCTACCAGAAATGGAGAAATGTGGGAGTATGGCAGTGCTTTTTATAAGACTTGGGGGGTTTTTATTATTTTTATATTTTTATTAGTATTTGGAAATATGTACAATAGCTATATGTATATACGAAAGACTCTCGTCGTCCTAAATACGTTTTTGAATTACTTTTAGGTGAAATGTATAAAGAAGTTTTGAATTACTTTTTGATAAATTTTTGAAAATGAAATAAGAGTTGTATTTTTAAGAAAGTTTTTGAAGTGTTTTTTATTTTTTGGTCCATTCAAATTCTTTCAAGGCTAGTGTACCGTACACTTATAGTGTATTTTAAAATTGTGCAACTTGTTATACTGAAAGATGCAATTTGTTTATGTTGAAACGTGCAACTATTTTTCCATATTAATAATTGCACGATTCAGTATAAACAAATTGTATATTTTAATATAACAAATTGCATGATTCTAAAATGCACTATGACTGCACGGTGCACCTGGATGCACATGAGAACCACTCATTCTTCAAAGAGTAGGTCTAGTGTGAAAATTTTCATGTATAAAAATCTATAAAATTGTCCCTAAATCAACCATCTACACCCTAAACACTAAAAAAAGAACCCTAAATTATGACCTATTTGGACAGGGTGAACCATGAACCACTTGGGCCGAGTGAATCATGAACCACTTAATTTTATATTACCTTCACCAATTACAGAATTTGATTGTAAATTAAAGTTTTTTCATGTATAAAAATTTTCATTCTAGTCTTCTTCAAATATTATTACAGCCTTACCGCAGGTCACAATTAAGTAAGTTATTTATCTTTTCAAAACTTAACAAACATGCACTTTTATTTACTCAAAATACATATACGTACATCTTTTTAATTAGTGTCGTGGTTCTGTATAAACTCCCCAATTTTAAGAAGAAAACAAAAGAATAAAATTTTATGTCATGCTAACATAAAACCAAGCACATCAAATCATAATTTTTTTTTCCTATCAAAAGCATAAACAAATTAAAAAAACACATTCATTAATAAAACACGAAACACTTGGACTTTGTGTCAAATTTGGAGGGTGAACAAATAAGAAAATTTACCTTTATTTTGGATTAAAATATAGAAGGTCGCTGTTAGCACATTTAAAAAATAGGTTGAAAATTCATGGATCTTTCGCGAGACGAACCAGATCAAATGAATCTTCTAAAAAAATTATACAAAGGTAAAACTATAAATATTCACTCTCAGGAATATCTTATAATAATTAACGACAAGCATGTGTTAGACAAATAACACAATTGATCTTATAATAACACATGTAAGACATTGAAAATTGTGTTACTATAAGGTGAAAAGTGTGTTATTGTATGAACAAAACATTATTCCCCTGTTTCTTCCGCATCTCTCTTTGTTTTCTTCGGCTTCTTTTTGCATGGACTACTTCACGAATTCTTGATAAGTGAAATATTTATTTGTTTATTAATTTACTTTTAAAAAATAAAAGAAAAAATAGAAGGATAAATTTGCACCAATAAAATACATCAATGACATTTTTGTTCAATTTTGAAATTTTAAAAGGGCTATTTGCACCAAAAACATTCACTAAGAGCCACTAGAGAGGTAATACTTGATAAGCCCGAATAATATTATTAATTTAACACATACATGAGTATTTACGATTTGAGAAAGTCTTGTATTCAATTGCAATTTTAAATAATAGTGTAGATGATTTAATAAAATGTACTGTATTAATTTATGGGGTAGTATTAATTAATTGTTTTTACTTGATAATATTAATTAATTTTACTAAAACATATTAATTGTATGCGGTCACTATAGACTTGCCTCGAGAATGGTAGTTTCAATTCGGAGCTTTTAAGTAAGAAATTGCCCCACTAATTCGAGGGAATTAACATAAATTAATATTTATGAGAAATTAAGATAATAGTATATATCCAGTTCAATTTTATCCAATCTAGAGACTTGTTTTCCAAGAGTCCTAAATTCATATATAGCCAGTATGTTAATTTGACATTGTTTTGGTTGATGAATTGACAGAATCAGAATCTACCGTCAACAAATTTGATTTACAAACACTGATTATTTGAATAAAATTCACACGGTATAACGCATAATTTTCTCAAATAAAAAGGTGCATGCATGTACCCATATCCTGTGTAGCTAGGGGTGTAACTTGTAAATTGTAATTGAGTCCAGCCGACTCGCGAGCTACTCGGGCCCAACTCGTAAAATGATCTAAATCAACTCGAGCATAATCGAGTTGAGTAGCTATCGAGTTCGAGTTCGAGCTCATAAATACTCAGCTCGAGAGGCTCGCGAGCCTAATCGAGCTTGGATAGTAATTATCATTAATTCATTAATTTTATTAAATATATATAATATATTTTATATTTAAATTTGAGTTCGAATATATCAAATTTTCGAGCTCGAACTTAAAAATTTGGGCTCGATTGAGTTCGAATCGAATTTTGAACTTCGAGTATTTTAATCGAATCGAGTTCGAGCTCAGCATTACTCGACTCAAATATTTTACAGCACTATGTGTAGTTTTCCTGATCCCATCAAGAGAAAAATAAACATAAAGGATATGTACGCGTATGACAAATTAAGTTGAGAATATTAAAAGGAGAGTATATAAAATAATGAGATAAAAGTCGTGAGTGCTAACTATTTCGTTGAATAGGAAATGACCAAGCTGCCCGTTATTGAGCTTGGAAAAAGGTGGCTTGAACGACACACTGTTTACCATTACCACGACCATTTGAAAGCGGTTTCAGATTAAGGTAGTACTACGTATTTGTTTTTGGACTTTCGTTTCAACATTAGGCCAAAATATTTTTTTTTCCCATTTGTGGATTTAGTCTGTGCTTTACTGTTTGGACAACACCCAATAGCGTTTTAAAATAAATTAAATATATTGTAATATACTATAATGCACTATTGGCATTGTCCATTAATATAGCATTAAATAGAGTTAATAACAAATTGTAATATTTACTATGATTCTTTTTACAAATTGCAATATGTATTATTTAAAAAAAAAAAATGCAACATGGTTTAGTAAAAATTGACAAGTTTCAACCCCAAATCACTTTTTTGAATTTTTTAATCGAATTTCTTCAATTTGATATTTGTTAAAATATTTTTTGGCCTTATGGTATATAAAATATATCATTTGTAAATTATATCTAGCCGAAAAATTTTATAAAAAAATAAATCGGGATTAGAATATGTCAATTTTTACAAGTATAAATAGCATTTTATTTTAAAAAATAATACAAATTACAATTTAAAAAAAATAATAATACAAATTGCAATTTGTAATTACCCCATGAAATAACCCCACTTGTTTAATGTTGTCTATTTTTATTTCGAGGACATTTCATTTTCTCAAATAGTTTTGTTAACTTTTCAAAATTCATTTTTTTAAGTCTTTTAACTATGTGTTTTGAGCTGGCGTGCATGACATTTATATGACTTTTTTTTTTTTTTTTTTATTTTATCCTATTAAGTTTGAAAGTAGATGTACTAACCCGTTATAACTGGTTAATTTATTTATTTTTATTTTTTAACGTTAATAGGACGACATTTAATTAAAAAAAATGGAGTGTTCTGAAAGTAACAACTGACAAAGTTACTGGACTAAAAATATAACTTTTCCATTTCTATTTGCATGAAAAAATTTACGACCCTAAAAATAGCCCTAAATATAATGCGACTTATTATTATGATATATTCTTTTTTGTCCCATTTCTAATACGTGTTTTTTTTTCTATTTTTGCCCCTCACGCGGGATCTTTGATCTTTCAACACATTAGTGCATGCAACTATGCCCTACCTTAACTAAGAAAAATAGCCAAAATATCAACACACAAATATTATTTTATTTGCGTTGGAAAATTATATATAATTTATGTAAGAGTAAAACTGTTGTGATCAAGTTTATACATGAAATCTATCATTGTTGTGTGAAAAAATTATAAAATATTTTTTAAATAATGAATTGTTTTTACATAATAATTATGGATTTTATGCACAACAGTAATAATATTAATACATATCAGTGATACTAAAAAAATCGAGTTCATGTTCACACAATATTTTGTCTTTATATAAATATATTATTCTCAAAAACAATAACTGAATTTAGGGCCCTCAGGCCTCAACACGCAAATGATTTGGTCAGGGAGGGTTGGCAAGGTCAAAATACAAGGAAAAGTTCTGAACAATTAATTGCAAGATATATTGACATTGTTAGCTGGTTGTCTAGTTGTACAAAGTTCTAGAAGTTTGGTTACATGTGTTAGACTACCCACATCGGACGCACAGTCATTGTACTGAATACTAATATGTAGTATATAATTAGAATTGGTTAATTTGATTTATTAAAGTATTTGACTGATGATTAATAAAGCTGCTGAAATCTTTTTTGGGCCAAATTAATTGTGAATTTTTGGCCCAAATGCCAAATTCAAACCGTGCCGGACCCCAATACCAAACAATTATATTTAATTGTATATATTGAGAGAAATATTTGATAGTGTTATATTTCCTTCATCCCGTAATTATTTGCACACTTATTTTATTTGGACTTTTCAATATTATTTGCAGACTTCAAAAAATGAAAACTCTTTATAAACTTCACCCTTCATATTGTCAAATATACACAAAATGTTATTATATTTGGCCTCACACATATACACGATTCATGCAAATACTCCAGTTTACAAAAACTTCCATAAATTTTAATTGCAATAGATTTGTGTTGTCAAGTAGGAAGTTACTTTTTATTTTATATTTGTATTTTTTTGTGCCCCCATTGCGAAATTTTTTTGGGTTCATCCTTGCTGTGTTAGTCACCTCTTCTTTTGTTTGGGTCGCATAACAAGTGGTTTATTAGTATAGTTCTATGGCCCTTCGGCTAAATCTATACATATATAAAAATATAATAGACACTCTAAAACCTGTTCCCGCCCATTTCTACACTCTCTCCTTTTTTAGAAAGGATTCTCTCTGGTATTTTTCATCAATTTCCATAATCTCTCACTGTAAATTTGTGTGTTTTTTTTCAAAAGCTCTTATTAGATGGAATATAATTTTACAGTAAAAGATCTGCTGTTAAAATCTACACCCTTTTACTCGGTCTCCTTTCTCAAACGGCTCATAGCGCTGAAATTGAAAAAGCCCGCTGCCAACGGGAAATTCCTTTTTTCAACATAATTTTTACATATTTTGCTTGAGATTTTTTGAAGAAAAGGGGGAAAATTAATTGTTTGCAAAATAAATTGCTTGATAATAAAGATTGTTACAGATTTTTAACACACTTGCAATTTTGAATTGTTAGAGCCTCTGCTTACTTTAATGTATTTCAACTCCATTCATAAAGCATTACTGGCAAGAGTAAATGGTGGTGAAAATATATGAAAATATATTTATTCCTCTATTTTTGTTGGTTTGTTGACAGGGAAAGTGAAGACGTGGCATCATTTGATCATTGAATTGCAATCAAAGGTTGAGATATGCAAGGTAATTGAGAAAATTGGGGAATAATGAATTAATTTTTTTAGTGGTCTTATTTAATTATTTTGTATAAAATTAAATAAATCTTTGTTGGGATATTTTAGTTTTGATTATTTATGCCAAAACATTATGTATTTGTCAACTTGTATTGTTTAAGTTCATTTTTACAGGTAACAAGTTGAGGGGAAAGTGAACAAGTTGAGGGGAACCGATCCAAGTTTCCGAGAAAATAGTGAAGATAAGTGGCTCAATGGAAAAAGGTCAAGTCCAAAAAATCAAGTCCAAAACCGAATGTCGAAATGTCCCGAACGAGAAATCCCGAATCAAATCCTTTGGTCAAACGCTGAAATCCCGATCTTTGAAATGTTGGAATCGTGATGTTTGAAACGCCGGATGATCTTTGAACGCCGAAATCGATCTTTGAAATGTTTGAATCTCGATCTTTGAAAAGTCGAATCTCGATCTTTGAAACGCCGAAATCCCGAGAGGAAGTTCTTTGAAATCTCGAGAGAAAGTATCTTTGAAATCCCGAGAGGAAGTTCTTTGAAATCTTGAAGGAAGAACGCCAAATCCTCGAGAGGAAGTATGCCGATTTCGTAAGGCTGAATCTTGATGTGGACCAATCGGGCGGGTCAACAAGCCTGACAAAAAGCTGCAGAAATTACAGAATAGTATGGATTTGAATGTGACTTTCTCCAACGGTAACATTCAAATCCACACTACAAATACAAGCTCTTCCATCAAATTAAGTGTGGAAAAATGCTATAGAGTTAAGATCCATATACTCAAGTATTCCCACCATAGAACACAAATCTGTAGATATACAAATACATCCATAAGTGTTCTAAATATCAATCTAAGCAACACATGATATATCCTAAGCTTAGAGAGATTTTCCCAACATTAGCATAAAGGCTAAACCATTGTAAGGGAAAATCTCAACCTAGTTGGAGACACCAACCAAACCCAAACCCTTTTGTTAGGTAGTTTGTGTGTGATTGTTGGAGTTGTAAGTAAGCTGCAGTTGAGTCAGCCAGAATGCTCTAAGAGAATAAGTGAGTAAATTGTTTTAGACAGTCAGAAAGCTTGTATGGCAATCCAGGAGAGTGATAAGTCCCGTTTGAGTGAGAGCTCGTTAAACATCTGTAGGCAATATCGTGGAGGGAGATAAGTCACATTTGAAGGAATTTCCCAAGGATAAGGGAGAGTGGATGTAGGAGCTTGAGTCTCCGAACCACTATACTTTGTTTTGTTCTTTATTGCTTTATGTTCTTACTTATCATATGCATTTTGGTTATAAGCAAAACACATTCTGTAAGAAAGAAATTTTTAAAAACACCATTTCTCCCCCTCCCTTTTTTCATAAAATTAAATTATCTTTTGGGACCAACAACTGGTATCAGAGCAGGTGTTCTAAAGACCACTGATTTTGATAATTATTGTTTTCTTTAAAAAAAAAAATCTTTGTGGTCACCTAAACAGATTCTTTTTTAAAAAGGGGGAAGAGATTTATTTTTGGGAAGCATTTTTTAATGCTTTTGGCATCATTATCAAAAAGGGGGAAATTGTTGGGATATTTTAGTTTTGATTATTTATGCCAAAACATTATGTATTTGTCAACTTGTATTGTTTAAGTTCATTTTTACAGGTAACAAGTTGAGGGGGAAGTGAACAAGTTGAGGGGGAACTGATCTGAAGTTTCCTGAGAAAATAGGCCTGAAGATAAGTGGCCTGAATGAAAAATAGGCCTGAGAAAAAGTGGTCTGAATGGAAGAAGGTTGAAGTCCAAAACCGCTGAATGTCAGAATGGCCTGAACGAGGAATCCGGCCGAAATCCTCGATGTCAAACGCTGAAATCGATCTTTGAAACGCTGAATCACGATCTTTGAAATGTTGGAATCTCGATGAAAAATGCCGAATCCCGAGAGGAAGTTCTTTGAAATCTCGAGAGAAAGTATCTTTGAAATCCGAGAGGAAGTTCTTTGAAATCAAAGGGAAGAACGCCAAATCCCGAGAGGAAGATTCTGACATGTATATTTGAATGCTGACGTGGACCAATCAGAGGCGGTCAATAAGCCTGACAAAAAGCTGCAGAAATTACATAATAGTATGGATTTGAATGTGACTTTCTCCAACGGTAACATTCAAATCCACACTATAAATACAAGCTCTTCCATCAAATTAAGTGTGGAAAAATGCTATAGAGCTAAGATCCATATACTCAAGCATTCCCACCATAAAACACAAATCTGTAGATATACAAATACATCCATGAGTGTTCTAAAACCCAATCTAAGCAACACATGATATATCCTAAGCTTAGAGAGATTTTCTCAACCTTAGCATAAAGACTAAACCATTGTAAGGGAAAATCTCAACCTAGTTGGAGACACCAACCAAACTCAAACCCTCTTGTTAGGTAGTTTGTGTGTGATTGTTGGAGGTGTAAAGGGTTAGTAAGCTGTAGTTGAGTCAGCCAGAAAGCTCTAAGAGAAGAAGTGAGTAAACTGTTTTAGACAGTCAGAAAGCTTGTATGGCAATCCCGTGGAGGGTGATAAGTCCCGTTTGAGTGAGAGCTCATTAAATATCTGTAGGCAATCCCGTGGAGGGAGATAAGTCCCATTTGAAGGAATTTTCCTAGGATAAGGGAGAGTGGATGTAGGAGCTTGAGTCTCCGAACCACTATACTTTGTTGTGTTCTTTATTGCTTTATGTTCTTACTTGTCATATGCATTTTGGTTATAAGCAAAACACATTCTGTAAGAAAGAAAAATTTTAAAATCACCATTTCTCCCCTCCCCTTTTTCATAAAATTAAATTATCTTTTGGGACCAACAATCTTAATTTACACTGATAATTTTAAAATAATGCATCTTTTTTTTTTAATTTCATTAATTTTATAATTATTGTTCTCATGATACATTATTATTTGACCAATGTAATGGGTATTTTGTTATCTATTTTATTAAATAATTGATTTTTAGATGAATTTTGTTTAAATAGATTTAAGAGAAATATTATTTTTTTTAAAATTAAGCCTACTTTTATATAGAGAAACACTTGCGTGTGACCGTCTTACGGTGAGACGGAGTGTAATTTGGGCATCGACGCTTTAACACTTTGGGAGGGATGGGTGTTGTTGTGTCAAATTGTACTCTGTCTCATGACACTTTAACACTTTGGGAGGGATGGGTGTTGTTGTGCTAAGTTGTACTTCGTCTCATGCATGAGACTGTCTCATACGAGTTTTTGTCTAATATATAAATAAAAAAACAAATTATGTATATTATTATAATATTAAGAGAGAATTTTGCGTGAGATAAACCTTCACTTGATATTTGGGTCATACTTCTAAAATTAGGTTGAAGCTCTATAAATTCATAATTTATTACATAATATAGTAAATAAGACATGTCGAGCATCGCTCGGGTGAAATACTAGTTTATTTTAAAAGTTCATAAGATGTAGCTTTTTGGAGTTTATAATTAAGGGCGAGCAAGCACTATTTGAGAATAACTGAAAATTCAGGCGAAAATAAGTATTTGAATTTGTTAATTTGGTATTCATTTTGATATCGGTTTGTGAATTTCATAATTTTCGATATTCAGTATTCAATTTCCACAAATACAGATTAGGCTTTGCACAACGGTTAATTTACACCTTAGACAACGGTTATTTGTCCAAGTGATGATTGTTTAAGTTCGACGACAATTAAAAAAACTACATCCAAAATTGATATTAGAGCAATGGTTTTTTAACATTGTTCAAATTGATACTTGGACAGCGGTTTTCAACTGTTGTCCGTAATATTGGACAGCGGTTATAAACCGATGTCTAATATATATATATATATATATATATATATATATATATTCACTTTAGAATGCTGTTAAAAACCGCATTCCAAGACCTTAATTTTTTTTTTAATTTTTTTATATTTTAAAAATCATGTATATACGTCCAACACCAAAACATCAAATAAATAAACATACACATCAATTAAATACACCAAAAACATGAAATATTATCACAAATATATAAGTTAATTACATGCTACCAAAGTTATTATATTAATTGCATAGAATACAAGAATCGATTGTAAAAATACCCCGTCCAATCTCTTTTCTATTTCTCCATTCTTTTGTTGGGGTAAGAATGGAGTGGACGTTCATAGACAAACTGCAAATAACTATCAATCAATATAGTTAGATAGTATGAATTTTTATTCAATCAACAATAATTTAAATAAATCGATAAATTGACTTACATTGTAAGGAATGATCATTCGAGAAGTGAGGATTATATCTTCAATGTAGCAGCACACAAAATGTCCACAGTGGTTACCATCTTGCTGCCTCGGAACCTGTTGATTAGCAATTATAATCACGTATTACAATTATGATTATTTTCTATTAATTTGATAATTTTCTAAAGTAAATTTTACCTTAATGTTTGTTCAGTTCACTTTATTGAAAGATCTTGAGCCTTGACTCGGAAGGCGACTCCGATACATCGTCATCACACTATTATTATTATAATTTTTAAAAAAATAGATTACATATGCATAATTTTAAAAGTAAAATAAATCATTATATTAGAATATTAAAAATTAACTTACGCTTCCATATATGACATGAGATCAGGGTGATTTGAAACCACCGCATCCACAGCTGGGTCCATAAAATACACAAATAACGTATTCATGTTTATGGAGACCAACACCCAATGGTTCCTATATTATATTAAGAATATTAAAATTAACTGCATGTTTACAAATTTTAACGAAATATTTATTGTACTCACCCCACATTTGTTGGCCAAAAAACGAGATGGTCTCTCCCAGTATAATTCAGCATATGTGCAACTATCCCCTCCATGGATTGTGTCCTATCACCCAAGAAGCAACACACTTAGGGGAAGACGAAGGAATACATTGCACCTGCCTCGACATCTCTGGAGAGATATACCCCACCCAAATATCTTTAATTGCATGATTACAAAATTCTTCCACCTCATTCCTATACTCCTTTGATAATCGGTCTGCTCGAACCCACTTTCGATCCATATAGAACTAGGGATGCCTATAGGAAAGACAATATTATTGCCATATAGCTGTTCAGATATTTGTTTAAGTTTGATTGATGAACTGCATAAAAGTCACAAGATTCTTGTTTTTTTTTATTATATTTATACGTTTGAATTGTGATAATTAATTACATTTTATTCATCTGATTAGTATTTATATGTTTATTATGTGATAATTAAGAAAAACTGGGTAGAGATTGTATCGTGGAATTGAATAAATGTTCGTTGCTGTTTGGGATGTATGGGCAAAACAGAGCAAAACTGACACATTCACATTCTGAGTTTCAGATGCAGCAATTGCATTAGTCACAGGATTGATGCATTCTGAGATTACACTCACATAAATGCATGGCTTCTAGGAGGGCTCTGATTTTTGAATGATGGCAATTGATGCAGTTTGTAATCAATATAAGAACATAAATAATAGATACAACTCATGTTCAATACTTTAGCTCATATATTATTATATATTTTTTAAGATCAAATCAAGCATTGATACATTTTCTTTGTATAACCGATTCTTGCAGAAGAGATGATTTCACCCCTTATCTCATACCATATGTACCAACTGACCTTTTAGTATGCAAAACTAGTTAAGTTACTCAACCAAGATTGGACGAGAAGTCATTTAAATAAATTATATATACACACCTTTATATCTATCGAACAATACAAATGTTCAAGGAAAATATGAGTTTTAAGAGCATTTGAAGCAGTAAGTCTTGAATTCCAACATAAGAAATAGTTAACCGACTCCCCAAGATAAGTAAATTTATGCATATCCTAATGTATTAAACCTAAAAGTATCCCAATCCTAATTTATGCTTAAATTCACACACACGCATATGATCAAACACCTGGAGTGCATCAAGTTCATCTCTAAATTAGCATAAAAAATCACCAACCAACTCAAAAATATATGAATTCACATCTGAATCGACACAACTACTCACAAGAGCATTCAAAACATGCGCAATTAGACATCCCAAAAAACATATTTTTTTTCAAAAGTAGCAAAATGAAAACCCAAAAACTAAACAACCTATTCTTACCGTGAGAAAGGGTGGATGGCGGCAAGGGTGTGACGGTGGCGGCATCGAACGGTGGCGGCGGCAGCGGCGTCTGGCGGTGGTGGCGTAGGCGGAGGCGTGCAAGGGGGAGGTCGACGGAGGCTAGGGCGAGGGAGAGTGATATATATCGCGTACTAAATAAGCTGACCTTCGATGTGTATATTAAAAAGGATAACATATAAACTGTTGTCCAAAGGAAAAATTAAATGCGGTTTTCAACCGCTGTCCAATTGATACTTTGTACTGCGGTTATTAACCGCTCTTGGAGAGCGGTTAATAACCGCATTCTAATAATTTTTTTTTTATATTTTGTGTGAAACCGCACTACAAAGATAATTTTGGAGTGCGGTTATTAAAAGGGCTGTCCAAGTGGAGTTGTCCAAGTTTAAATGTGTAGTAGTGTTCGGTTACAGTTTTTACGTTAAAAATACCGAAAAATCGAATCGGTAGAACACTATATACACAAAAGTCATCCAAGTCTAACCCTAGTTTATTTAATCTCTTACCAAATCTTGAATATTTTGTGACTATTTCTTGAATACTTATTTCATTAATTAAATTACTCTTATTCCACAGATGATTTAATACTTATTTTATAATTTTCAAGAAATAATGCTTTTAAAAATTGTTCAACTTAAAAAATACTCATAATTATTTATTTTTTACCGAAGTCGAATCAAAAAATTCAGTTCGGTCAAGATCGATTTTGTAGTTATATGGTTCGATTCCGGTTAATTATAGTAAAATTATCGTGAAATATGACCTAGAGAAGCAACTAAAATTAGAGGGAAAACAGATGAAACAGGAAGAATATCATTTTGTTAATACAATAACACATCTTTCTTTATAGTAATATCTTTGTGAACATATAATAAAATAATTTTCAATACCTTACATGTGTTACTATAAGGATCAATATGTGTACTGAAAGGGAAAATATGTGTTATTTTTACTTACTGTAACACATATTTGTCCATACAGTAACACATATTTTCTCTTACAGTAACACTTACGTGGGAGCAAGTTTTTCTGTTTTTAGTCTTTTCGCAAATTTTTTGGAAAAATTTATTTGACTCGGTTCAACCTGCAAACGATCAGCGAGTTTTTTAGCCCCTTCCCAATGTACATTAATATTTCACGTAAAATATTTTATAGGAGTGTCTCATAAATCATACCCTTCAGTATTACGAGTAATATTTTTGTTGTTGTAATATATCACATGATCCTTCAATTATCATAACTAATACTCTTTCGTAATATATATAATTCATATGCTTTAATTACATGATCCATTTTTTCATTTTTGTGGATCCCTTTCTGAAATTAACTTGCTCAATGCACACTTAATTTGTCTAAATCTAATGATAATATACATGTAATAAGTAAAATAGTATGATGCAATTTTTTTTTGTATATTTATAATAAAAACTTGTGACATAATATAAAACTTCTCCTAAAATAAATCAAAAGGTATGTTGCGTTTCTTCATCGCTTTTTGAGCCATTAGTTTTCCTCTTAATTTAGCTGTTGTAATAGGAAATAACCCGACTTGTCGGAGGTCGGGGATTGCATGAGACTTTATTCAGCCGAGCAGAATCTGGGGCTACTTCAAAGAGAGGTAGGTCCCTGGCGACTTGAAGAGCTGCACAGGTCGTGGGAGCGACTTGTGTTGAGATTATACTGGAAAGTATGTTTTTACTTTGTATAATCAAACTGAATTTCGGTCTTATTTATTTAAATAAATTGTTTATCACTGATGCTTTAAATATAATTGAATGTTACATATATTTACTGCATAACTGTTCAATAAATAGTATGTGTTACATTGTAGTTAATTTAGTGATACCAGATCACAGAAGATTAAATTAACAGTCCCTTGTAACCAAAAGTACACCATTCACGACCTAGATGGAAATGAACAGTCCATCGTGAAAGGTTGAAGTGTAAGACTCAGATTGACTTGTATTGACCAAGAGATTACACTAGTGCATGTTTAGTGCACTGAATAGGACCTACAGGAGGACAAATTCTTCAGAACTGAACTAGGAAGAATTAGACCTCAGTGGTTCGTTATTTCTTAATCTTGGTCCCTTAAATAGGATCGCGTGTGGTTAGTAATTATTGCTTTGACTTATTACGGGTAGAGAATCAACTAGATTCAATACTTTATATCTTGGGCAATATTATTGGTCACATGCGATTGCTAAGATTTAATACGGAGAATCGTGTGCAAGTACGCTTGTTCGATTTGCCCCCTTGGGAGGTTCATAAGTTTTATCATACCAAATCTTGCAAGTGGAACTAGTTTCTGGTATGGATAATAATGTTGAATTTTTCCTTTACCAAGGATAAAAGATATTAATTAATGGAAAACTATTTCAGTGGCTTGAATTAATTAATGGGCTAGATAATCTTAAACACGGGAAATAATAACCGGGAGCCATATTGACTGTAATATGGGTTAAGATGGATAGTGCAATATTAATTATGTAGTGGGATTAATTAATATTTATGGGCTTGAATAATATTGTGACTCAATATTGATAATTCAAGATCCATTGGAAGGTCCAATCTTAATTCTCCTAAAGGCCCCTCAAGTAGCCCAACATAAAGTCCAATAACTGAAAAAAGTGTTTAAAAATAAAATAAATTTTGTTGCTATTTTTCCTCATTAATTTCGAAAAATATAAATAAAAGGGGAGAAAGATTTTCTTTGAATTTTGTTATGGAATGAAGATATGTATTCTTGAAATACAAGATTATCTCATTAAATTCAAGAAATCTCCAACTTGGTTATTTAAATGTTATTTTCGAAAATTTTGAAAGAATAAGGGAAAGAAAGATTTTCTTGATTTTCTTGAAAATATATTATGGAAGATATGTATTCTTGCAATACAAGTATATCTCATAAATTCAAGAAGATCCAAATCTTGGAATCTTTATTCTTATTTTTTCGAAAATAACCATAACAAGAGAAGGTGTGATTTTATTGAATA
The DNA here is from genome assembly GCA_037126765.1 of Stenogyne calaminthoides. Lineage (NCBI taxonomy): Eukaryota > Viridiplantae > Streptophyta > Magnoliopsida > Lamiales > Lamiaceae > Stenogyne > Stenogyne calaminthoides. Next base: position 16,386,847 of record JBBCBC010000020.1, read on the forward strand.
TTTTAATTATGGAGAAAAGAATATAGGAGATATATTCAAGATTTCTTGGAGATCAAGAAAAGATTTTTTCCTCCCTATTCCATGACAAAAAATCGGTCACCACCTATCTATAAATAGGGGATGATTTCTTCATCCCCAAGTACAATTTCATGTGCTGGAAAAATTAGTAAATCCACAAAGGTGGTGCAACAAATTTTTATTTCCCTTTTGTTAATTGTTCGCGAGCTTCCTTCCACCGGATTGACGAGCAAGAACTAGGGAATACTTGGGAAGGCTTTTTGGTGTGTTTTTATCGACGAGACCATTGCCACTCCAAGAGGTTAGTTCACGTAAACCATTAGCAATTCCGCATGCGTAGGATTTATGTGAACTGTTTATATGCATGATTTGTTGTTGAATTATTATTTGAATTAATATAGGATTAATTCATGCTAGTAATAATTATTAGAATTAAATTTGTATTTAAATATTCATCCCGAATAGATCCGTGCAATTAATTCCCCAACAATCGGTATCGAGCCCTCGGTTTAACTCTCAATTTTAAATTGTAATTTAGTTCGTTTTCATTAAATTTGAAATTGGACAAAGAGATTGCTAGATCTTTTTGCAGTATCCAATTGTCATGGAATTTAATGTGTTTATTTATGCATGCATATAAATTGTGGTTTTTTAATTCGATTCATTCGAATTCGTTTTTCCTCGTGAGAAAATCCACGAGTAGATTAGAATTTGTTTGATTTGATCAATGTAATAGACTAGTCTAGATCTAAGTTTATTTATTTTTGTAAATAAATTGTAACCGGATCGGAAACGGAGGCAGAGACGAAGAATTAAAAGACGGGATCCGGAACCGGACGTAGGCAGCGTGCGTCGTTCGAAACGTGCCAAAGAGGTATACACGACGCGGACTTCGGCGGCACGCATGAGCATGGGGCGAGGCCGTGTTTAAGCGCCAGGATCATCCAGGCGCACTCGGGGCGATATCGCGAGGGCGGCCACAGCGGCTGGGCGACAAGGCGACCTGCGATGCGCGACGATGGGGGGTGGGTGACGTGCGCCACAAGATAGATCCGCTGCCGCCGTGACTTCTCGCCGAGATCTGCCGAAAGGGCCGCGAAAGCACCGGGCTGACGCGTGCGCCGGGCGCAGGCCAGACAGACAAGATGGCGCCGACGACACGGTCGGGGAGTGCAAGACGGCACTCCGACCGCGAATCGGTCGATGACATCACTAGACATGCATGAACCTTTCGAGACGAACGATGAAGGCAAAGAAGACGATTTCTCGAGATCAAGACATGACAAAAAATTAACCGTGAAATCGATACGTGTACTTGCCCTATATGTTTAATTTTTTGTCTTGATGTTTACGCATTATTTTATGCTTATTTAAATTGTGTTTAAATTTGCGATGCATGAGAAAACGTTTTGAAAAAATCTCACTTTCAAAATTACTAAGTATGCTTAAACAATTAGTTGACAATTTTATGGATAATAAAATTGAATTAATTTTTTGACCTCCATGATTTATTTATTTGTGAATTTTTTGGAGAAATTCCCCACGACTTTGTCAAAAAAGATAGCTTTCACATGAATAAATTCTAGATGGATGATTGTGGATTATTACTAGTGGCATTTATGACCCTCCCCACGAGGCTCATTCAAAGCGAAATAATAATTTCAGATTTAATCATGGTTATTACTTAGGTATAAAAATTGATATGCATATACTTCCCTCAAGTCCCCGCTCGATTTTATATTGGTTAAGTGGAGCCAACTATTAATCTAGTTATTAAAGGTTTGTAACTGTTCTTGTTTGTAACCTGCTTGAATGTGTTTAAATAATGACCCACCCCACGTGGCTTATTTAAACTGTTTTGAGATGTTGGCTGATGCATGTTCATATTTTTTTTAGATTTAATATGATGCATGTGATCGAACCTTGTGATACATTTGTGCTTATGCATATTATTATTTATTTCAGTTCATCATGTCGCAACCTTTTAATCCACTGTTCAATATACTTAAAGACAATTTGCTTACTGGTGAAAACTTCGTTGATCGGAGTTGTAAACTTACTATTGTCCTCACTGCACAAAGCCATAAATGGGTTCTCACTGCACCTAAACCAGAAAAGCCAAATGATGAGTCAACTAAATTGGTTAAGAAAGAGTATGCTGACTGGGAGCGTTCCAACGAAATGGCAAAGTGTACCATCTTGGCTTCAATGTCAGATGTGTTGCAACACCAACACCAGAACGTTGAGACCGCTGCAGACATCATGACTAGTCTTAAAGCGATGTTTCAACATCAGAACCGTGTGACTCGTCAGATCACCATGAGGGACTTGATCTCTATGAAAATGGTGGAGGGAACGCCCGTAAGGGAGCACGTTCTCCAGATGATGGCTCACCTTAACAAACTTGAGGTACTTGGCTCTGAATACGACATCGAGACCCAAATCGATTTCGTGCTCCACTCTCTGCCGAAAAGTTTTGAACAGTTCAGGCTGAACTACCAGATGAACAATCAGAAGTTCTCGATGCCTGATCTATTGCAAGCTTTGGTCTCGGCAGAGGCGATATTGGGGCAAAAGAGCCAAGCCTTGGTGGAAAATGGACCTTCTTCTTCTTCTAGGCCAAGGGGTGGTAAGAACAAGAAAAAGGACAAAAGCCACAAGCAAGTGAACTCAAGTGTTGCCAAAGGCAAAGAAAAGGTGAAGGGAGGTGGAGGAGTGAGCAAGCCAGCTAAGGGGAGGTGCTTCAAATGCGGTGAAATAGGACATTGGAGGTCAGCCTGTTCCAAACCCAAAAGGGATGGAAAGAAAGGTAATTCTCACGCACTAGTTGTTGAAACATGCTTAGCGGCGTATGCCTCCCATTTATGGGTGGTGGATACGCCATCCACTGATCATGTTTGTTTCACTTTACAGGGGTTCAAGCGGATCCGGCAACTTAGTGGGAGTGAGATCCTCATCACACTGGGTGATGCTACGAGAGTGGCAGCTGAAGTAGTGGGAGAAGTGCACCTGTCTTTTGAAGACAAAGTTTTAATTTTAAGAGATGTTCTTTACGTTTCGAATTTTAGAAAGAATTTAATTTCGGTTTCTAAACTTTACCTTGATGGATATTTGGTTACTTTTGATAAAGTTGTTACCATTTCTCTTTATGATAAATTTATCTGTCATGGAACGTTGTCGAATAGTCTCTATACAATTAACTATGCACACCACTCACGAAATGCATCCTATAACACATCAATTGTTTCCGATAAAAGAAAACGTTCATCAGACGTGAACGAAACACTTCTATGGCATCTAAGATTGGGACATATTAATCCAAATAGGTTCCAAAGGTTGGTAGAAGACGGTTCACTGGAGTCTCTCCAAGTTGAACCAATTCCAACCTGCGAATCATGTTTGGAGGGTAAAATGACCAAGAGGGCATTCGGAGCCAAGGGGAATAGAGCCAAAGAAGTGTTAGAAATCGTTCACACAGACGTATGTGGTCTAATGTAAACCAAAGCAAGAGGAGGTTATGAGTATTTCATCACTTTTATTGATGACTACTCAAGGTACGGTTATATTTTCCTTATGAAGCATATATCTGAGACCTTTGAGAAATTCAAAGAATTTAAGGCTCAAGCAGAGAATCATAGGGAAAAATGTATCAAGTCTCTATGATCCGATCGTGGAGGCGAGTACCTCAGCGATGAGTTTTTGAACTACTTGTCAGATGAAGGGATTGTATCCCAGCTAACTGCACCCGGAACCCCTCAACAAAACGGGGTTGCAGAGCGAAGAAACATAACTCTTTTGGAAATGGTTAGATTAATGATGAGTTATGCGGATCTTCCCAAGTCGTTCTGGGGTCATGCCTTGGAAATAGCTGCTTACATTCTGAACTTGGTGCCATCCAAATCGGTTCCCAAAACTCCCAAAGAATTGTGGACTGGGCGCAAGCCCAGTCTGAGACACATGAGAATTTGGGGGTGTCCGACCTACGTGTTGGACAAGAAAGCCGGAAAATTGGATCCTCGATCAGAATTAAGGTTGTTTATAGGATACCCCGAGGGAATAAAAGGGTGTATGTTCTATGGTCCCGAAGATCAAAAGGTGGTAATAAGCACCCACGTTAAATTTTTGGAAGAAGACTATATGAACGAAAGAAGACCCAGAAGTGAGATTACCTTAAATGAGCTAAGGGGGCTAACCTCATTGCCAATTGTACAAGATGACATACCAAACGACACACTTTCACAACCGGAATCTCGTCGTAGTGGGAGAGTTGTGAGACAGCCCGAGAGATTCATGGGGATAGGAGAGTCCTCGGACTTGATTCCCGGACAAGATGAATCAGACCCATGGACATATGATGAGGCAATCCAAGACAAGAATGCGGTTTCTTGGAAAAAAGCAATGAAAGCCGAAATGGGTTCTATGGATCATAACAGAGTGTGGGAGCTAGTCGAACCACTTAATGGGGTCAAACTCATTGGTTGCAAGTGGGTATACAAGAGAAAAAGAGGACCGGACGGGAAGGTGGAAACCTTCAAGGAAATGCTTGTGGCGAAAGGTTATACTCAGAATGAAGGGATCAACTATGAGGAAACTTTTTCACCTGTAGCAATGCTCAAGTCCATCCGAATTCTCTTGTTGATTGCTGCGCATCTCGATTTTGAAATCTGGCAAATGGATGTCAAGACAGCTTTCCTTAATGGAAGTCTTGATGAAGAAATCTATATGCAACAACCCCAAGACTTCATTGAAAAGGGCCAAGAACACCTAGTTTGTAAGCTCATGAAGTCCATTTACGGACTCAAACAAGTATCCAGAGCTTGGAACCAATGTTTTGATCATGTTATAAAGTCTTATGGGTTTGATCATAACGAGTTCAAAAGTTGTGTGTACAAAAAGCATGTCGGAACTGCATTGGTATTCTTAGTACTATACGTAGACGGCATTCTGCTCATCGGGAACGATGTAAAGGTGTTATCAGATGTAAGGGTATGGATTTCAAAATAGTTTGATATGAAGGACTTAGGGGAAGCCGGGCACATCCTTGGGATCAAGATCACTCGAGATCGCAAGAAAAGGATGATAGGCTTATCGCAAGCTTCATACATAGACATTGTCTTGAAACGATTCAGCATGCAGGATTCCAAGAAAGGCTTCGTACCTTTCAGGCATGTAATCCATCTATCCAAGGAAATGTGCCCTAAGACACAAAAGGAGATAGATGACATGAAAGGCATTCCTTATGCTTCGGCTGTCGGAAGCCTTATGTATGTAATGTTGTGCACGAGACCGGATATCTGCTTTGTCGTTGGCATGGTGGCAAGATATCAAAGTAACCCGGGGAAAGAACATTGGACGGCAGTTAAAAACATTCTGAAGTATCTAAAAAGAACTCGAGATAGAATGTTGGTTTATCAGTCAGATAGTCTAATCCCCATAGGCTACACAGACTCGGATTTCCAATCAGACTTAGATTCCAGAAAATCTACCTCCGGCAGTGTGTTTTGCATGGGGGGAGGACCCATGACATGGAGAAGCGTTAAGCAGAAATGCATCGCAGATTCTACCATGGAAGCCGAATATGTAGCTGCTTGCGAGGCAGCGAAAGAAGCGGTTTGGCTCAAGAACTTCCTAGTGGACTTGGATGTAGTTCCGAATTTACCCAGCACAATCACTGTTTATTGTGACAATGTCGGAGCAGTTGCAAATTCAAGGGAATCAAGAGCCCACAAGGCCAGTAAACACATTGAAAGGAAATACCATCTTATACGATAAATCGTTAAGAGAGGAGATATAGAGGTGGCAAAGATCGCGTCAAAAGACAACCTAGCAGATCCATTCACAAAGGGTCTGCCTCAGAATACATTCGAGAGACATGTGGAAGGAATGGGTGTCAAGACCGTTGCCAATCTGCTTTTAGTATAAGTGGGAGACATTATTAGGTTCGTGTAGGTGACATTATATGTCACGTATTAGGAACTACACGAGACATGTTGTAGTATACTTAAAAGCAGACTTTGAGTATAAGTGGGAGATTGTTGGGATTATACTGGAAAGTATGCTTTTACTTTGTATAATCAAACTGAATTTCGGTCTTATTTATTGAAATAAATTGTTTATCACTGATGCTTTAAATATCATCGAATGTTACATATATTTACTGCATAACTGTTCAATAAATAGTACGTGTTACATTGTAGTCAATTTAGTGATACCAGATCACAAGAGATTAAATTAACAGTCCCTTGTAACTAAAAGTACACCATTCACGACCTAGATGGAAATAAACAGTCCATCGTGAAATGTTGAAGTGTAAGGCTCAGATTGGCTTGTCTTGACCAAGAGATTACACTAGTGCATGTTTAGTGCACTGAATAGGACCTACAGGAGGACAAATTCTTCAGAACTGAACTATGAAGAATTAGACCTCAGTGGTTCGTTATTTCTTAATCTTGGTCCCTTAAATAGGATCGCGTGTGGTTAGTAATTATTGCTTTGACTTATTACGGGTAGAGAATCAACGAGATTCAATACTTTATATCTTGGGCAATATTATTGGTCACATGCGATTGCTAAGATTTAATACGGAGAATCGTGTGCAAGTACGCTTGTTCGATTTGCCCCCTTGGGAGGTTCATAAGTTTTATCATACCAAATCTTGCAAGTGGAACTAGTTTCCGGTATGGATAATAATGTTGAACCGTTCCTTTACCAAGGATAAAAGATATTAATTAATGGAAAGCTATTTCAGTGGCTTGAATTAATTAATGGGCTAGATAATCTTAAACACGAGAAATAATAACCGGGAGCCATATTGACTGTAATATGGGTTAAGATGGATAGTGCAATATTAATTATGTAGTGGGATTAATTAATATTTATGGGCTTGAATAATATTGTGGCTCAATATTGCTAATTCAAGATCCATTGGAAGGTCCAATTTTAATTCTCCTAAAGGCCCCTCAAGTAGCCCAACATAAAGTCCAATAACTGAAAAAGGTGTTTAAAAATAAAATAAATTTTGGTGCTATTTTTCCTCATTAATTTCGAAAAATATAAATTAAAGGGGAGAAAGATTTTCTTTGAATTTTGTTATGGAATGAAGATATGTATTCTTGAAATACAAGATTATCTCATTAAATTCAAGAAATCTCCCACTTGGTTATTTATATGTTATTTTCGAAAATTTTGAAAGAATAAGGGAAAGAAAGATTTTCGTGATTTTCTTGAAAAGATATTATGGAAGATATGTATTCTTGCAATACAGGTATATCTCATAAATTCAAGAAGATCCAAATCTTGGAATCTTTATCTTTATTTTTTCGAAAATAACCATAACAAGAGAAGGTGGGATTTTATGGAATATTTTAATTATGGAGAAAAGAATATAGGAGATATATTCAAGATTTCTTGGAGATCAAGAAAAGATTTTTTCCTCCCTATTCCATGACAAAAAATCGGCCACCACCTATCTATAAATAGGGGATGATTTCTTCATCCCCAAGTACAATTCCATGTGCTGGAAAAATTAGTAAATCCACAAAGGTGGTGCAACAAATTTTTATTTTCCCTTTTGTTAATTGTTCGCGAGCTTCCTTCCACCGGATTCACGAGAAAGGACTAGGGAATACTTGGGAAGGCTTTTTGGTGTGTTTTTATCGACGAGACCATTGCCACTCCATGAGGTTAGTTCACGCAAACCCGTAGCAATTCCGCATGCGTAGGATTTATGTGAACTGTTTATATGCATGATTTATTGTTGAATTATTATTTGAATTAATATAGGATTAATTCATGCTAGTAATAATTGTTAGAATTAAATTTGTATTTAAATATTCATCCCGAATAGATCCGTGCAATTAATTCCCCAACAACTTGGGGAAAGATGGAGGCTGCGCGGCGACTTGAGAAGCCTCGTAGGTCGGGACCGACTTGACCCTGAGGTCGGATAAAAGATAAATATGGCGTAGATACGGGTAGTTAATGATGCGGATTTTATGGACTATAATCAGGGTAAGTATATCTGGATGCGCGACTTGCGGGACAAGCAAGGAAACCCTATCCTGGCGGCTGAAACCCTAGGCAGGCCCGTGAGAGGAAGCCCATGAAGGATGTAGCCCTAATTCTGTGTCTATAAATATAACTTGTATTGTACGTTGTAAAGGATCGAACCTTTTAGAATCCTAGGAAGAAAATATATAGTAAAGTACTCCTGGCTTTGTCGCCCCTAGACGTACTCTTATTTAACAGACAAACTGGGTAATCAAATATTGTGTGTTCTTAATTGCTTTGGTGTTTTTGGTTGCGTTGATCGTTATTACTTATTTGTTGGCCGGTGAAATCAAACCGGGCACAACAATTGGCACCGTCTGTGGGAAAAATTCCTGAGAAATATGTCTGTTCAAGGGAAAACCCATCTCTTCTCCGATCAACAATGATGATGAACAGCCAAGGCAATCCTACCAGACATGAGTTGGACGCCTGCGATGGGGATGAGATCTCTGTGAGCTCACAGCGCACTCGCCCGACGGCCCCGCTGATCACTCCTGACTGGTGGAACTTGGTTCAAACCCCGGAGGACGTGAAGGCCGTGATGGACGTCCTCAACAAGAAACGCCTCACCTTCGATGGCAAAGATGAGCACCCTCCAGCTAAGAAGGTCGCCCAAGAGATCAGACCCTCAAAAAATAAGGGTGCATTGGCCCGGAAAAGACATTCGGTGGGCCAACTGGCCTATGACCCGGCTAAATATGCCTTAGTTCACAACCGTCGGCTCCTTGAGAGACCGACAGGGTCGAACAGCGTGTTCAACCGACTTGGAGACCTAGGGATTCAGAAAGTCCCAAGGATCGCTGAAGATGAGGCGCAATCTGAGCCTCGACGAGCTGATCAGGTGGAGTACGACCTCGCACTTGCACTCAACCTACACCACAATGATTTATCGAGGGGATCGACTGTGCATCGCGGCGACCCTTCGACAATGAAGGCAATAGCGGACCATCATGACGCTCAGGTCGCAGCACTGACCCGGACAGTCCAGCAGCTGATGGAGCGCATGGAGAATCGAAACGGGCCTGTGGGGACTGATCCTTTCCTCACCGTCCCGGATTCTCTGCTTGGTGCTCTGGTCACTCTAGCACCTACCTAGAGGAAGATTAACACAGCGACCTTGGATCGCTATAGTGGGAACACGGACCCAAGGGTCCATGTGGCTAAGTACAACTCGTACATGGCCTCTATGGGCGCAACTGATGCGACGAAATGTCGGCCTTTTTCTCTGACCTTGAGCGACCAAACTCATCAATGGTTTACTTCCCTGCCACCCTTGTCGGTGGACACTTTTGAGCAGCTCGCTCGCCTGTTCTTGATGTACTTTACTGCCCTGACGCCCCGACCTGCGACCATGCAGCGTTTGATGAACACCCAATAGGGTGATACGGAGTCTGATCGGTCCTATATTGAGAGGATCGACAAACTGGTCTTGGAAGGAGATCTCATTGGGGATGAGGCAAAACTGCTAGGGGCTGTCTCCGGCCTCAAGAAAGGGACCAAACTCTGGCGGCGCATGACGACCAACTATCCGACTAGCTACGCCGACTTCAGGAGGCGAGCTAGCGACCTGATTCATACTGCGGAGTTGCTGGAATCTCGACTCTCTGATACTAAAGAGGTCGCTGAGCCCAAGAAAATTTCCAAGAAGGCCAGCTCACAGTACAAGCCGCCTGGAAGTTTCAAACCTTTTGAGGAGAACATCCCCGTGAAGCTGATGGATGCACTGGGCATGACGCCCGGACACATCTATACCTAGATCTGAGAGCGGGAATTACTCCTCCCGCCTCGCCCTGTCAAGAATAAGGGAAAGCTGAACCCCAACAAGTATTGCCACTTTCACGAGCAGGTCGGTCACTATACAAGTGAGTGTAAAGATCTACTGCCTCAGCTCTGGATATTGCATGAAAATGGCATGCTTGACGAATTTGTCAAGCGACCTTAGAAGAATCACTACTAGGCTCAGAGAGGTCGCCAACAAGGGGAACCCGCCCCTAGGAATGTCAACCCGGGCATGGGGAAGGGGGAGCGACCTATTCCTCCCATGCCTGATAATGCGGGAGATCGCGTCATACACACCCTCTCTCCCCTCGGGACAGTCGGGGGATTCGCCCCAACCTCCTCCTCTAGACGGAAGATGAAGGCCGAGATAAGGGAGTTAGAGACTACCCAGAAGATGGTGTTGCCAATTCTCACAATGGGGGAAGAATCTAATACAATCAAGTTTGGAGAAAAGGACAAGGCGGGGATAGTCTATCCCAACGTCGACCCCCTGGTGATCAGAGAAAATATCATGGGGACTACGGTGTGCCGACTGCTGGTGGACGGGGGTACTTTCTGCAACATCCTCTTCAAGAAAACCCTGGACCAACTCGGCGACTATGATACCTACATCACCCCGTGCGACCACATCGTGAAAGGCTTTGGTGACGCAACTATGAAGCCGTCAGGAATGATTCGGCTGGCCATTGAGTTGGTCTCCACACTGAATAGTGAGGTTAGGGCGACTAGGCTGTTAGATTTTCTAGTTGTCGACCTTCCCAGCTCCTATAATGGTTTCCTGGGAAGGCCTTTTGAGCATGAGTTCGAGGTTGCATCCTCTACTTTCTACTTTTGTGTAAAATTCCCCACCAAGAGTGGGCTGGTTAGCACCATTAAGGGCGACCAGATCGATGCAAGGGGTTGTTTGATTTACTCTTCGTCTCTTTTCAATTCCGCACCAACACCTATCAGACAAACATTTGTAATAGATAGCAATAAAGAAAATGAGGAATCAAATAAGAAAAGAGCGAGCAGAAAAAGAACCTACAACGACCTCGATCCAAGAATAGGACATGAGCCTGAAGAATTCCTAATCAAGGCCGAAATTGACAACCCCCGACAAGACGGCCCAAGGTCCATCCCTGGGGAAGAACTAGAGAAAGTCAAGATAGATCCTACTCGCCCTGATCTAGAAGTCATTATTGGCTCCAAGATACCGGATGACCTGAGGGGGAAAGTCGTCGACTTTCTCAAAAAAAACCTGGATGTCTTCGCCTGGTCGCACAAAGACATGGTAGGGATCAATCCAGAAGTCGCATGTCACCGACTACATATTGACCCAACTCGGAGGCCGGTCGCCCAGAAAAGATAGAAATTTGGAATACCTGATAAGCGGCCTCTTGCCAGCTGATCGCGTCTGAGCTCGGCATCTACAACTGCATGTCGCACGATACACAATGATCAATGGCGAGTTATACAAGCGAGGTTTCAGCACGCCCCTACTTCGATGTATTACACCTGAACAAGGTCAAGCTATCCTACATGAAATACACAAAGGGGTATGCGGAAACCACGCCGGGGGGGAGTCGCTGGCCCACAAAACTATAAGACATGGATATTTTTGGCCAACCCTATGGGCCGATGCTATTATCTTCGCCCGCAAATGACACAAATGCTAAATCTATGCCCCCTCCATCAAGGTCGCACCAGAGGAACTCACGTGCATCCTCAGCCCTTGGCCATTTGCAAAGTGGGGGATAAACATCATTGGGCCACTCCCAACGGTCCCAGGCTCGGTAAAGTACGCCCTGGTAGCGGTGGATTACTTCACAAAATGGGCCGAGACTGAGGCATTGGCAACCATAGACCAAGATCATGTCATCAAATTCATATGGCGGAACATCATCAGCAGATTCGGGCTGCCTCAGGAGATCATATCAGACAATGGGAAACAATTTGATGGTATCAAAATAGACGTTTTTTTCAAAAAGTGGAAGATTACAAAGCCCTTTTCAACTCCATACCACTCCCAGTCAAACAGTCAGGTCAAGGCCATGAACAAAATCATCAAGCACACGCTTAAGGCTAAGATCGAAGAGGGAAAAGGGAAATGGGCTAGTGAGCTCCCAGATGTGTTGTGGGCGTACACAACGACCTGCCGGAATTCAACGGGTGAAACCCTTACTCGTTGGCTTTCAGAACTGAGGCAGTTGTAACCGTAAAAGTCGACCTCCCAACTCTTTGTACCAGTTAGGTCGCTTTCGACCACAATGATGAGACTTTGGCAAGAAACCTAGACCTACTCGAAGAGAAGCAATTGGAGGCTAATATGAGAAATGCAAGATACAAGCAGAGGTCGGAGAGGTACTACAACTCTAAGGTCCGACTCTGACGTTTCAAGGTCGGGGACTTAGTACTGAAAAAGGTACTCGAAGATTCAAAAAGAGCCATATGTCCAAACTGGGAGGGTCCGTTCCAAATCTTAAGGGTCCTGCCAAATGGAGCCTACGAGCTCGAGAGGTCGGATGGAACCAAGGCCCAATAACCTTGGAATGCAACCCACGTGAATAAATATTATCAGTAGAGTCACATCCTTGTACTGATCACATCCATGTAAATGAATTATCTTAGTCGTTAACGATGATTATCTCTTTATTCTATTTGAAAAAAATTCCTATGTGTAGAAACGAAATGGGTCGCATGAAAAACATATGATTGATAACATGCGGGTCGCATGAAAAACATATGATTGATAACATGCGAATCACCCAAGGTGCAAATTTTGAAATACCGGAGAACAAATCACAACCCTTCAAGGTGTGATAAATCCCGACTTCGTAAGACGACTAAAAGCAATGTCCGAACAGCAAGTCGCATAAACAATAAGACGACAAGTATTAAGCTTAAAATAAAAGTCGCATAAAAAAATCAAGTCGGCACAGTAAGGGGATTAAAAAAGAGAACTCATTGATGCAAAGCCCGGAGGTCAGAGAATATTTTATTATAATGAAGGTCCGGAATCCCCGTACAAGGATTACAAAAAAAAAGGGAAGGCAAACGAAGATTACATCATAAAATTTCTTCAAGAGGCAGCCTCGGAAGGGGTGTGGACTGTCCCGAAGGGTGGCTCAGAAGTCGGGTCGGCGGGAGGAGTGGCCTCCTCAGGATCTGGAAGGGGGTGCACAAGCCGACTTAGGTCAGGGAAGAAAGAGAGGTTGATGCCCATGTCCTCCAAGTCTTTGACCTCCAGCTCGATGTCGGGAGCCGAAGGATTATCACGGACGTAATTGGAGAGCTCGGCGACCAGCCAGCTAAGGTCGCCGTTGGGGTTCGCCTTGTGACATATTCGGATGGCGCCCGCGAACGCCATCACATACGCGAAATTGGCGTTCAGCTCCTCCGTGACCTTGGACTGCACCTCCCTGGCGACCAGCTCCCCCTTAACTTTGGCCAGTCCCTCCCTCGCCCCCACCAGCTCGGCCACCCTGCCTTCTGACCGAGCTGCCCTCGAACTCTCAGCAGCAAGCCCGCCCTCGACCTCAGTTAGGCGACCTTCAAGGGTCGAGATCTGTAGAAGGTGCTCAGAGTTAGCTTTCTCCATCTCTTTCTGGGCCTCAACCGCTGTCAGGATCAACTTGGCTTGATCGACAACCCGGGCTCGCGACTTCCGCAAGTTCTCGAGCTCCGTCTCTAGCTAGGAACTTGAATTCTCTAGGAAGAATGCTGCCTTCTGGGAGTGGACAAGGGCCGAGTACAGGTTGCCCATTACCTTCTGTCGCCGAGCATTGGCATGGTCGGATATCTTCCACCCCCGGGGCAGGTTCTGCAAGCTGTGGGAAAGGTACCTGGACCAATCCTAGGGGACCCCGGTCAAATGGAGTTGCGGCAACCTCAGGAAGCTCACCACCCCCGGGGAAAATTTGGTCGGCCCAAATTCGGGGCTGCGAAGAAATGCAAGTCGGCCGTCAAATATGATAAAGTTCTGTAAAAAAAAAACTCACTCGGTCGTCCGATCGGCATCTCAGCCCAGCCAGGAGTCATCCTCCGGATGGCGATCTCCTCCGGGTGCAAGGACGGAAGGTGAGGGCGGGCGCGCAGGGGCGGGACGCGGATGTGACTTCCCCAGCCCCCTATTTATTTCGGACTGGTAGGAGCTAATCTCCTCCCTCACCCTCTTCCGAGCGGGCTCGGAAACTGGCGGAGTCGGCTCCGTAGCCTTCCTCTTCCCTTTATCAGCGGCGGAAGGGCTAGCGAGGGCTGGACTTAGAGGAGCAACCTATAAGGTCGCCACGTGCCTCATCTTTCCGAGCACGAATTTCTTGTGAGCAGACATGGCTTCGACAGAAGGTTGACGTCGGTAAACGGGGATGGCAGGAACTGTATACAGAAAACCGGTCAGACAGATCTCAAATAAGAATTCTTAAGAATTCTAAATGACAAATAAGGATTACTTACAAAGGATCTTCAGATGGCAAGGATAGGTATACAGGCCGACCTTGAGACGATCAAGCTCGGAGTTCAGGGCATTCACGTCCCGCCAACTCGGAGGTGTATCGCGAACAAGGTGGTAGGCTTCCAAGAATTCCCAGTAGAGGTCGGAGACAACAGGCGTGAAAACTGCAAAAGAAAAGGAAAATTAGATCAGTACAACCTCGAAGTCGGGAAAATGCAAAACTCACCATGGCCGACTCGAGTTGCATAGTCGGTTGGGACATGTATGGGCAGGGTGCTCAAAGGATCCACAGCTTCCCACGCCCCCCGACGAACCACTATTTGTTTTGCCAGCCCTCGACCTTGTTGGGGATCCCGCTCACGAGCTCCCGACCTCTCCGAAGTCGCACGGCATTGTAGCCGCCGACTTGGGTGATTGGCGTCATCACGTAGGACAACTCTCCGGGGTTCGGAAGTCGATACAGCCCGGCCTGCCCGAGTACAGTCATGGTGGAGAGGATTTAACTCCAACCATTGGGAGTGATCTGCGTGAGGCTTTTGTTCCAGGCCGCCAGCAGATGGGAGATAGCCGGATGAAGGGGAAATCGAATCCTGGCCTCCATTGTATGCTCATTTACAGTAATCATCCCGGGCGGTGGCTGGTCAGCACTCTCCTCTGAGGTCGCTCTATAGAAATGTACATCCCGAGGCACCTTATATAGGCAACGAAGGGAGCGCACATACTTGTCGGACAGAGTCGACCTATTTTTCTCGTGAGACGCCACAAAGTTCGACCTCGCCGACTTCCGATAGCTGCGGTCAGGTCGCTTGTAGGGAGCTCGGGCTTCGTATGCCCGGTAGTCAAAAACCCTCTCGAACGTCCCGTATCTTTGGGCCAGGTCAGAGGGCCCTGCTTCCTCCATCCTCTCCGGCGTGGCCGCACGGAGAGGGCTCAGTTCCAAGGCGGGGAGATGGGTGATCTCCTCCAACTCCGCCAAGAATTGATCATCGTCGTTTCCCCCATCATCCCGGTCGACGCCTGAGGCGCCGGCGGTCGGGGGTAACTCCACATTGGTGGAGGCGGACTCGGTGCCCTGGCGGCAATAGAGTTCCACGATGGCAGTATTATCATCCTCTAAGGAAGACGGAATTAGGAACGGGGGAGGCATGGGAACGGACGGCGAACTGGAGGCCATTTGCAGCTGATTTGAACACGGAGACTCGCCAGAGTTTTAAGAGCAAGAACTTTGTGTTGGGGTTATAATTCCCCAACACTTTGGGGATACAAAGGTTTGATAGCGAAGAAGGAAGAAGGGTTTAACTCTAAAACCCTCGCCGTATTTATAGAGAAAGGAGGGGTCGAAAGTGCAAAATCCAAAAAGGAAAGGCCCCCCAAAGGAATTGAGGTCGTACGGACAGCGCATGGCCGACACGCGACTGCTGATTGGGCGAGCTCGCGACAGGTGATGTCACTTACTTGCCAGGCCATCATTGCG
Organism: Stenogyne calaminthoides; assembly: GCA_037126765.1. Classification (NCBI taxonomy): domain Eukaryota; kingdom Viridiplantae; phylum Streptophyta; class Magnoliopsida; order Lamiales; family Lamiaceae; genus Stenogyne; species Stenogyne calaminthoides. The sequence goes on from JBBCBC010000020.1 coordinate 16,402,599, forward strand.
ATTAAGTCACACATCACGCCTATTCACGAAATCGAGGCGACTGTACGCCTCCCCAAGGATGAAGATTCGCTTCGAGTACACTTCCCGAAGTTGACTTGCCACAGGTCGGTAAATAGTCATGGATCAAGTCAAGGCCCCAATGCGAGCTTACAACCTCAACTTGAGGGGCAATTGTTGTAACAGGAAATAACCCGACTTGTCGGAGGTCGGGGATTGCATGCAACTTTGTTCAGCCGAGCAGAATCTGGGGTGACTTCAAAGAGAAGTAGGTCGCTGGCGACTTGAAGAGCTGCACAGGTCGTGGGAGCGACTTGGGGAAAGATGGAGATTGCGCGGCAACTTGAGAAGCCGCGTAGGTCGGGACCGACTTGACCCTGAGGTCGGATAAAAGATAAATATGGCGTAGATACGGGTAGTTAATGATGCGGATTTCATGGACTATAATCAGTGTAAGTATATCTGGATGCGCGACTTGCGGGTCATGCAAGAAAACCCTAGCCTGGCGGCTGAAACCCTAGGCAAGCCCGTGAGAGGAAGCCCATGAAGGTTGTAGCCCTAATTCTGTGTCTATAAATATAACTTGTATTGTACGTTGTAAAGGATCGAACCTTTTAGAATCCTAGGCAGAAAATATATAGTAAAGTACTCCTGGCTTGGTCGCCCCCAGACGTAGTCTTATTTAACAGACGAACTGGGTAATTAAATATTGTGTGTTCTTAATTGCTTTGGTGTTTTTGGTTGCGTTGATCGTTATTACTTATTTGTTGGCCGGTGAAATCAAACTGGGCACAACATTAGTAAATGTAAATTTAAAATATTTATCTATGTGAATTATTGAAATAATTGGTATTGTCACTGTTAATGAGGTAAGTAAATAATTCCACTATATATTGAAGATTACATGGAGATATACAAGTAAAGTATAACAAGAGTATAACAAACAAATCGTACAAATTATTTACAAAGACATACATGGAATAATTCATATTACCCCCTCTTAACGTAAAAACTCGAAGTTGGGACGAGATAAAATCTTCATGAAAATGTCAGCTATCTGAAGATCAGATGGTACAAACTGAGTGTCTAGCTGCCAAGAAGAAATTAATTCCCAAATAAAATGATAATCTATATCAATATGCTTAGCTCGTTTGTCTTTCACGAGATTTTGACTTAAGAAAAGTGCACTTTTGTCATCATAGAGAAAAAAGGACGAGAGTAAGGTAAAGCTCCAAGTTTTAGTAGCAATTGTATAATCTAAACTATTTCTTGAGCAGCATTGGCAAGAGCCCTATATTCAGATTCACAGCTCGACTTAACCACAATGGGTTATTTCCTTACACTCCAAAAAACTATATTATCACCCAAAAATACTGAATACCCACAAGTAGAACGACGTGTCTCTACAAATCAAGCTCAATCAACATCAAAGTATCCAACGATAAAAAATCAGTGCTATGTGTAAAGGATAACCCAAAATTGAGAGTACCTTTAGCATAGCGAAGAATGCGCTTGAAACAAAGAAGTGGTCGTCCGTAGGAGTTTGGAGGAACTGGCTGACATGATTGACTGCATATGAGGGATCCGATCTGGAGATGGTATGATATTGCAAGGCCTCAACAAGAGATTGACAAAGTGTTGAATTCTTGAACTCAGACTCAGTGTTGACTAGGGATTCACCAGCAGCAACATGAATAGAAACAAGTTTTGAATCCAAGAATTCAACTCTACTAAGAATGTCATGAGCATATTTAGCCTAGCTCAGAAACAGGCCATCAACAAAATGTTTGACTTCAAAACCAAGGAAGGAATTTAGACTGTCTAAATCTTTAATAGTTAATTCCTTGTGCACACGAGCAATGTATCTCTTGAGAAAAGCTAGATTGTTTCCTATGACAATAATATCATTGACATACAAAAGAAGATATATGGTAATATTATTGCGGGTGAAGTAAAATAAGGATGTGTCTGCACGAGTAAATAAATCCCAAACTAATAACAAAGTCATTGAATCAAAAAAATCATGCCTGAGGTGAATGTTGAAGACCATAGAGTGCTTTCTTTAGACAATATACATGATTTGGGAATCTAGGATTAATGAAACTAGGTAGTTGAGCCATAAAAATTGGCTAAATAAGAACCCCATGTAGAAGCGCATTAAACCAATTCGTGTAAAGACCAATTTTTCTGAACATCAAGAGCAAGTATAATACGAATAGCAGCAACTTAGACTAAATGTATGAGGGAGGTCAAACCCACATATCTAAGTGAAGCTCAGAAGTGTTCTAGGAGCCATCATATAGATATTTTGTTTGAAAAAAAAAATCATTTTGAACCAACAATGTTAACACCAACTTAACGAAAAATTAATTTTCATGTAGTATATGCATGAAGAGCGTCAAGTTCTTCACGCAAGGTAGCCAACCAATGTAGATATATAACAACAAATTTAAAACCCTTAGACTCATCAGAAACAATAAGAACCAATAAAAGACTAGTAATAGCAAAATCAGCTACATAGCGGGGCTTGAAGATACCTATTTTGGCATGAATGCTTATCCAGTAAAGAGATGTCGGCTGTCTGGACTGAGAAGTTGTAGAATGATTGGTTGGAGTCGATGATGCCGAAGCAAGCTTCGAAAGAAAAGAGTCATCAGGAGGTTGGGTCTCTAGAACAATCACAAATGTTTCGCTATCAAGCAAGTTCGACTCGACATGTTGTTGGGCCACATAAAACGGTTGGGCTAGGTGCATATGTTGATGCTAGATGGCTCATTAGGAAAGACACGCCTTGGTGCGGTCCACAGACTTGATCATTATAGTCCAAAAAATTTGCTATGCAAGGCTCCAAAAAGGTAGAAATATCTATGTTGTCAAAGTTAGAAATGACCTTTATATCGGAAATAGAAAACGACAACTCATTGAATTGTACATGCCTTGTGGTATAAATTTAAAAGTGATAGAATCGTAACAGTGAGAACCTTTGTGAGATGAACTATTACCCAAGAAAATGCAAGGAACACTTCTAGGAGCAAGTTTATGAGCTATATAATCTCGCAAGTAGGGAAAGACCCTACAACCAAAAGACTTAAAATTTGCATAGTTTGGAGGAGTTGTATATAAGAGTTCAAACGGAGACTTATGATCATGCACAAATGCATGCAACAAATTTATTGTGTAAACTGCAATAGAAAAAGGGTCAAGCCAAAAATGAGCATGAGCATTTGCATGAAACATCAAATATAATCCAGATTCAGTTATGTGTCTATGTTTACATTTGGCCATACGATTTTGTTCAGGAGTGTAGGGACAAAAAATTTAATTATAAATATATTGTGAATTAAAAAAATTCACGAACACGACCATCTACAACTCGATTTCACCATCACTCTAAATACTTTAATTGAACTTGAAAACTGACAACGGACAAAGGTATGGAAGTGATCCAATACGTTACAAAAATTAGATTTTGCTTTAAAATGATACAACCAAGTGAAACGAGAATAATCATCGATAAATATGACATAATATGTGAAAGTATCATTGGCGCAAATAGGAGTAGGTCCCCATAAATCACAATGAATTAAATGTAAACCCTCAAAGCACTTTTATCATTCAAAGAAAATAATAAGTATTCTCTCGTCATCTGATAGGGAGAGCATAATCATATTTAGGTAATAATGAAGTAACATTCAATTGTCCTAATTTATTCAGAAATGAAATAAATGAAAAAAGAACATGTCTTAATCTATGATTTCAAATTTCAAAAGAAGTCTTCAAAGATGGACTATGCAAAGCTCCAACCAAAGATGAATTACCTTGCTCAAGAATATAAAGACCTTGACTACGCCTACCCCAGGCCAGAGGTTCCTTTATCGTTCAACTTTATATCAAGAATGACTTATCAGTAAACAATTCATCAACGGGATAATCCGAAGTTGACTTGTTTATAGACATTAGGTTCTTTGTGATATGGATTCCCACTAAGACATCCAAAAGCTTAAACATTTCCATTAATGCTGCAATAACTAATATGAGTAATAGGAACAATCTTACCATTTTCAACAATGACACGATCATTACAATTGTATGGCTCGAAATTTTCTACATGTGTTCTATGCATTGTTATGAGCCAAACCTATGTTAAGATACCAATCAAGAATGGAGATATGTCACATTGAGAGTTGAAGGCTTGAGCAAGGTTATAGTTATTAAAGGTACACCTGAGGCGCACCTAAGGTGCTCGGCACTCGAGGCGCTGGTGACCTCACCTTGCCCAGGTCCAGGCGGGATGTAAATCCTGGGTGAGTGCCTAGAAGCGTCTTTTGTGCCTAGACGATGGGCGCTAAGCACGCCTAACGCGTGCCTTGCATACATTGCCTAGAATTGTTATTTTTTACTATTTATTTGAACTAAAGGACGTGTTTTCATGTTATCCAACAATATCAGAATATAAAAAAATATATATATATTTAAGTGAATCTAGGGTTTCAGATTCACTTTTAGGATAAGAATTAGAAACATCAAACACTTCTCTCCTTCATGCCCGCACAACAACTCACACCCAAGCCATCCAGTCGCCGTCTAGCCGTGCCCGCTGTTTAGCCACCGCGCGGCCTGCCACCGCCCACCGCCAGTCGTCCAGGTTAGTTTAATTTTTGTTATTATTTTTTCTTTTTTTGTATTTTGTTCTTTTGTTTCTTTCTTGATAACTATTTACTAGTTTCTAGTTTCTAGTGGTTGAATGGTGGAATATGGTAAATGGTTGAAGTGATATGCAATTATTTTTTAAAAATTATACATTACAGACAACAACTTTTATAGTATATTTTTAATTAATAATATTTACTATAACTGCACTTTTAGTCTTTTATACTTATTTATTATTGTTATTAGTACTTAGTAGTTACTAACTTACTATAATAGTTCATAGAATCATAGATTGATATTTGGTACTTGGTTTATTATTTTTATTATATGCAGTTTTGATATGCAATTTTTAACTACGGTTCCCCACTTTTTTTTTCCAGTTTGTTGGTTCATTGAGAATTTGAGATGGAGGAGAGTGGTACTTGTAGTGCTCCAAATCCAATTGCAAATTCGTCCAACGATCCGTCATGAAAGTACTTTACAATGACTATACCCAACAACAAGTACGATTTGAAGTGTAAATTTTGTGATAGCGTATACAAAAGAGGTGTCTTCCGTGCAAAATAACATCTTGTTGGAGGATTTAAAAATCCTACTGCATGCACCAAGTGCCCCGATGATATATGCCAAGAGATGAAAGCTTTCATGGAAAAAAAGACCACAGGGAAATCTAAGGATATGTATGATGCAACAATTCCTATTAATGTTGTTAAATACCCTAGTTTTCAGCAGATGTTTGACATTGCATACCAACATGGACCCGATCTCAGGGCTCTTACTTTTCACGAGGTGCGGGTTACTTGTTTAAGTAAGGTCGTTGCTCAAGTTGAGAAAGATTACATTGCATCTCTTCGAGCTGATTGGAAGAAGTATGAGCGTAGTTTGATGGTTGATGGTTGGACGGATAAGAGGCAAAGGATGTTGATTAACTTTTTGGTTAATTCTCCTAAAGGCTCAATTTTCATTGAGTCTATTAATGCTTATGAGTATACAAAGGCGGGAGAGAAATTGGTTGAGTTGATTGATGGAGTTATAATGAAGACTGGTATAGAAGAAGATGTCATCCAAGTCATCACAGATAATGCTGCCAACATGGTCCTTGCTGGTAAGAATGCTACCAAGATTATTCACTTTTTTTTTAATTTGAACGTAGTACGTGTTCAAGTATATTTTAACTTTTTGTAACTTTTTTAGGAAAGATATTGCAGAAAAGGAGGTTAAACCTTTATTAGACTCCTTGTGTAACACACTGCATAGATTTGATGTTGGAAGACATTGGAAAAATGTCTGAAATGAAAGCAATCTTGAAGAAAGCAATGAGTGTGACTATTTACGAGTATGTTCACTCAGGAGTAGTGCATATGATAAGGACTTTCACTAATGACTTGGAGCTTTGTCGGGCTGGAGTAAGTAGATTTGCAACTGCATTTCTCACTCCAGAGAGGATGCTAAAGTTGAAGGATGGCGTGAAGAACATGTTAACTTCCGAAGAATGGACACAATCCAAATGGTCCAACGAATTTGATAGCAAGAAGGTGACCATAATAATTTTGTCTCCAAGGTTTTGGAGAAGTGTCACACACATCCTCAGTTCGTATTTTGAGGTTAGTTGATGGTAAAAAAAATCAGCAATGGGCTATATTTATGAGGCCATGGATCGTGCCAAGAAAGCAATCATGGATGCATTTTCCAAAAAAGAAGAGCACTACAAGAAATCATTTGCTATAATTGATGAAAGGTGGGAGGATCAACTCCATAAACCTTTGCACGCAGCCGGGTGTTTCTTGAATCCTGAGTTCTTTTATAAAAATGATCATGTGGATAAGGAAGTGATCAAAGGATTTTATGTGATCATGGAAAAATTAGTTATGGAGGTATCTGAGCAAGATAAAATTAGCGTAGAACTTGATGCATATAGAAATGCAGAGGATGAATTTGTGTTACCTCTTGCAGTTAGACAAAAAAAAATTGTAGCTCCGACTGTATGGTGGGCAAATTTTGGGGCTGATGCCCTTACATTGCGGAAGCTTGCTATCAACATGTTGAGCCTCACTTGTAGTTCTTCAGGTTGCGAACGTAATTGAAGTATATTTGAAAATGTAAGTGCACTGTTTATTTATTAATTATTATTTATTAACTTATTATTAATATATATATAATTAATATATTTTATTATATCCTTGTGCATATTACTACAACTTTTAGTGTTTGTTAGGTTCATGTCAAACGAAGAAATAGGCTAGAGCAACAACGTATGAATGACTTGGTCTTTATCAAGTATAATCGTGCGTTGATGCGTAGGTATGACCCACATGACCACATTGATCATATCTCTTTGAAGGATATAGATAAAATAATGAGTGGGGTTGGTCTAATGGAAGATGAAGATGGGTTAGTTCACCAAGGTGAAAGTTTGACTCGGGGTGTTGCTACATAAGCCATGGGAGTTGATGAGCCTGCTTGTGATACTAGATCGAAGGGGAAAAAAGTCGCACCTAAAGTTCCTAACCAAGTTGAGAAGAGCAAAGAGTCAAAGGGAAAGGGCAAGGGCAAGGGAAAGAGTGTGGGAGGATCATCTCTAAAACTTAGAGATGAAGATGTTGGGAAACATAACCCCAACAGAAGATGAAGATGAAATTGAATTTAACTTAGAAAGTGGTGATGATGATGATGATGATGATGATGATGATGATGATGATGATGATGATGATGATGAGGAGGAGGAGGAGGAGGAGGAGGAGGAGGAGGAGGAGTTGCTTTTGATGAATTCTTTAATGGATATGATTAGTTTGATATTTATGTCTTTAATTTCGTGATTAAGCTGAATATTTACTGTTTACAATTATCGTACTTCTTTGGTTTGAAGTTTATGTCTTTATTTTGTGTGATTTATATATTTTTAAACTTAAATTTATTAGTTAATTATATGTTAATATGATTAACTAAGGTTTACTAAGCATTTGCATGATTTTTGGACTTGAAATATCCTAGGCGCACCCCAGCACCTAGGAGCGCCTTGCACCTTTAATAACTATGGGTTAACCGAAGTAAAACCAGAATGATCATAACGTTGTGGGCATTGATTGACATAGTGCTCACCACGATAAATTTGACATCGAGGAATATAAGGCTTTTTACCCTATTATCGTCATTTCTAGAAGCTTGCGATTTCCAGAAAATGAGTTACCACCACCACCGAAATTGGGTTGCCTAGAGCCACGATTATAATGTTGTGGTGGACGATGGGAATTAGAGGATGGCGACTGATGATTCACAACAAAAGACGGAATCGGAGAAGCAATGTCATCACTCTCATTATACAAACCCTGAAAAATATTTGCCTGATGAATAAGATCTCTAAACGGAGGCATAGGGGAAAGCATCATTCTGGTATTTGGAAAAAAAAAACACAAACTGCGGTCCGAGGCCGGAAAGAAACCAATTGCTCTTTTTGTTGCCAGAAACTATTTTTTTTTCTTCGATTGAAGTAAGTTGATCACATAGCAAGCTAAAACTCTAGTTATAATCATCGACGGTGGATGATCCCTTCCTCAAATGAACGAGCTCATTGCATGGTTAACTCACGCGAGAGGCACATGACTGACTGAATGTCGCCTCAAGCGACAACCATATTGAACGAGCAGTGGGACAATTAACAACCTATGCAAGAGTTTCTTCGGAGAGAGAGGCAAGAAGAAGACAATAAACTTTCTGATTTTTCCCAAATTATGGAGCGTAGGTAGGGTTTGGATCAATCTTTCCATCCGCACCAGAGACAGTTTTGGATGAATGTTCAATGGATCCATCGACGAAGAAGAAGAGATCATGAGATGTTAACATCAGAACCATTTGGTGGTGCCACAGAAAAAGTTTGCAGAGAAGGACAACGTCACCGTGACCATGGAAGAGAGATAATGGAGAGGGATGGGGCCTATTTTGACCAAAATTATTGGCAGACAGAAGAGTTTCGAGTGACAGAAGAGGGATGGGAAAAAATTTCGATTGTGCGTGAGGCAATAACCTATAGTAGGGAGTAGTAATTTCTAGGATTTTTGGTGAATTAAATTTGATACCATGAAATAATTGGTATTATCACCGTTAATGAGATGAGTCAATAATTCCACTATATATTGGAGATATACAAGGAAAGTATAACAAAAAATCGTATAGATCATGTACAAAGATTAATTAAACTTTTAGATGATTTTTTTTAAGAATTTTTTTTATATAAAATATTTTACGGTTCTAGGATCCGTGAAATATGACCCACATGTCAGAATCACATAATCACAAGAGTAGGTCTCTTGTAAAATATTGCATGTGCAATATTAGCTCAATTAAGGTAAAAGGCCAAGAATTCATGGGTCATGGGCGGGTCGCTCCTTAAATTCGATCGGTGCCGACGTGATATATATTTATTGAAGGATATCTTTACTAAATTTGTTTTGTAGCTTAATGGTTCGGGTCTAGTGTACATGTTAACTTATTTGATCGCATGTTCAATTCTTATTGAGCGCATAATTTTTAAATGTGTGTTACTATAAGTGTGATAATTATAGAAACGAAATGTATTACTACATGAAAAGTAATTATATTATCATTTTTAAAATAAAAATCTCCATGTGCTACTGCATTGATAAGTAAATTTTACTACATTCTTCTACTAAAAAAACTTTATATCTTACGTAACACGTATTAAAACATAACATAACACATGATTGTTCACAAGGTAACTCATGGGCCACAAGGTAATACATTGTTGTTCATATGTTAACACATGAGTATTCACACATTATTACAAAAGCATGTATACATTTTTACAAATTTCTAAAAAAAATCATATGTTACTACATGAACAAAAAAGTGTTACCGCATGAAGAAAAATATGTTACCACATGAACAAAAACCAGTACAAGCGCAAAAAAAAAAAAATCCTTCAGTCCAAATAGATTAAGAACAACCAAAGAAAACTAAAAAAAAATTACAGGTTCAAAGAACAACGTGAAAAGAGTGCAGAAGGAAATGAAAAACTACATTAGACAATCGAGAGAAAAAAGAACGGAAGCACCTCTAAATTTACGAGGATGACAAAACTGAAGAAAGCGAGAAGAATATGGAAAAATTTGAATAAGAAAGAGAAAAAAAGAAAAAGAACAAGAGAAGGAAAAACCTAGAGACGCACCACTTTGTAACAGAAATCTAATTGCGTCTATTGCGAGGAAGAAAAAACCTGGAGGATGGCAGGATAAGCGGGCATGATCCGCGAAAATTAAAAAAAAATAGAATTTGGGCTAAATTGCATGTAAATCATAGTATGCAGTATTGCGTACAAGTTTTTGCCTAATCACAAAGTGCAAAATTTATGGATCTTGCGCGGTCGAACCGAGTCAAATATGTTTTTCAATAAAATTCAAGCAAAAGCAGAAAAACAAAACTCACTCCAAGATCTGTACAACTATAAGGGTAAATATGTGTTACTGTAAGGATAAATATTTGTTACTGTTGGTCCTGGTGAAAACGAGTCTTACACGTGTATGGGGGGGAATACACATGTTCAGTGATTTTTAAAACCTTTCTTCACTGAGGTCAGATGGGTCAGGTTGTCCTGATGATTTGGCCCTGAGAAGCACAGATCGCCCTGAGTCAAAGTCTACCTGAGACAGTGATCCTGAGCTGCTTTCAGAAGTCTCAGATAATCCCAACTGAGCCTGAGTTTTCAGAGATCCTGAGCTTGCTTGGATAGCTACTCAGATGTGCGGAATGGTTGGCCCTAAGTTTATACTCGTTTTATGCTTTGCTGAAAACCTTCATTTTAATGAAGTAGTGATTAAGGCTGTGATTCAGTTAGATGCAATTTCAGTGGATTGATTTCAACTGAGTATCAGTGAAAATATGCTTTCAGTTAAAGATATGCAACAGATAATCAAAGCAATACAAAAAGCAAATAATACAGCAAGTTATAGTGGTTCAGAGACTCAAGCTCCTACGTCCACTCTCTATGACCTTCAGAGAAATTCCTTAACCACTTCCTAAGGTTTTCTGACTACCTCAATGTAGTTTACTAACCTTTCTATTTTGAGCTTTCTGACTACCTTTGTAGTTTACTTACTCAAAACACACACAAGCTTTCTGACTATCCAAGATAGTTTTCTCACTTCTTCTCTAGAGTTTTCTGACTACCTCAATGTAGTTTACTAACTCTTTACAACTCCAACTCACCAACAATCACACTCAAACTACCTTACAAAGGGTTTGGGGTTTCTTGGTTGGTTTCCAACTAGGATGAGATATCCTTTACAATTAAGAACAATGCAAAGGCTAGGATATCTCTACTAAGCTTTGGATATATCTTATCAAAACTAGGCTTAGTGAATGAGCTCTCTTCAATATAAAGCACTTGGGAAATTCTTGGGTTTTTCGAGTGCTTCAACTTGCAATAATAAGTTTGAGCTCTTGAGTTGCTTACAAATTTCCCGTAACCTTCAATGTAGAGGGTCACAAGTATTTATAGGCAGACACCAAGGTCACTCTTGAAAAACTATCCGTTGGAAGAGATAGCTTCATGAGTTTCCTCTTATGGTGTGTGATGAACGGCTATATTTAGGGTTTGACACTCTGTTACGAGCACGAAGATGAATGCGAAGGAAGGAGAAGGTGGATGTGTGAAAGGGGAGGAAGATGAAATGGGATCTAGGGTTTTCGGACAAGAAGGGGGAAGTGAAGTGAAGTCATCAACCCACATTTCTGGTTTGAATAGAAACGAAAAGGCTTTCGGCTTGGGTTTTGAATATCAGAAAGGGGAGGAAATACCATATGGGCCGTAGGACATGGCCCAGCTTAAATAATTAATTAACTTGGGCCAATTACTGATGGCCCAGTTAGTTATTTCAGTTTATTAATCAGTCCTTATGATTAGGAGTATTTACATTTGGGGTTGTGGTCCCTACCAGTTGTTACAAAAACAGTGGCCACCGGCCAGAGGAAGATATCAGAAAATTGAGTCCCAATTCTCTCTTCTCTCTCTTCTAACTAATTCTCTCTCTCTCTCTACATTCTTCCTAATCTTCAAATCTTCAAGCATCTTCTACATTCAACACAAATATTCCCCAGAAAATACCATAAACAAATCATAAAAATAAGAGAAAATTACAAAAACGTAACATTTGGTAATCAGGGCCTTTGATCTTCATTATGGCTGAGGGTACCTGCTTGAAAGAGCTGCAAGAATCACACAAAAAATTAGAGACACTATTTCAAAATGAAACCCTAAAAAGGGAGGCAGCAGAGGGCAAATTATCAGATGGAATGAAGGGACTATCAACTAAGATGGAGGAGAAGTTTGACAACTTTGCTAAAACTCTAGCAATGTTGCAATTGCAGTTGAGCAACATGGATAAAGGAAAAGAGCAGGGATCTGGGGGTTCCATTCTGGGAAGTCCTAATCAGGGTTCTTCTGGTCCAACCCCTATACATCAGTACCAAGAGACTCCTAAACAGAAATTCCTCACTGATGGTACTAATTTTCATAACCCAGTACCTAAAATTGAATTTCCTAGGGTTGATGGATCTAAACCTAGATCATGGATTCTTAAGTGCAATGGTTATTTCAAGCTTATGCCTAATATGACTGATCAACAGAAAATTACTCTTGCATCTATTCATTTTGAGGGAAAAGCTGCTCTATTGGTTCAAAACTTTAATCAAAGAAACATAGAGCTCACTTGGATGCAGTTTATTGACATATTATCCACTAGATTTGAGGAAATCAGGGATTCATCTGTGATTTCTGAATTCAACAAGCTCAAATAGACTGGTAACTATGAAGAGTATGTGGATAAGTTTGAAGAACTAAAGGCTTGTATGCTATTGGTTACTGGGGATGTTTTTTCTGAAGCCTACTTTGTGGCTAGTTTCATTGGAGGCCTCAATGATGAGTTGCAATCAACAAATTCTATGTTTGAGCCTAACAATCTACAGCATGCTATCAAGCTAGGAAGGAAACAAGATCAGGCTACAGCTGCACTAACAAAGAAACTTAGGCCCTTTCCTAGGGTCTCTAATCTTAACCCTAACCCTAACTCTAACTCTAATCCTAACTATAATTCATTGCAGTGGAAGAAGGGAGATGCAACTGGTGGTACTACAAGTAGGGGCACACCACCACAATCCAAAGTTCCTTTCAAAGTTCTAACACCATCTGAAATGGCTGCTAGAAGTGAGAAGAGACTTTGCTACAACTGTGATGAACCATTTGTTCATGGTCACAGATGCAAACAAAGAATTTCCTATATGATCATGGCTGAGGAAGAAGAAGAGGTTGTACCATCTCATATTCTTCAAAACACTGAAATTGGGGAGAATGTTATTAATGGAGCTGCTACTATGGAGGAAATTCAGATGTCACTCAATGCTTTGAGTGGGGAGGATGGTGTTACTACAATGAGGTTATTTGGAGAGTTTGATCATCACAAACTCCACATACTCATTGACTCAGGAAGCACCTTAAGTTTTATACAGACTGCTACGACTAAGAGGTTGAATTGTCCTCTAAGTGCTACCAAACCAATCCTAGTGAAGGTAGCTAATGGTCAGAGGCTAATGAGCTCCCAACAAGTGAATCCCTTCACTTGGGAAATGCAGGGTCATCAATTCAATTACCCTTTAAGACTCTTGGATACTGAAGGGTGTGATATGATATTGGGATGTGACTGGCTAAAGTCATGTACACCCATTGAATTGGACTATGAAAAGATGACTTTTACAGTCAATCTAATGGGGAAAAAGGTGAGGTTACAAGCCCTGACCTCATCAGCTGAGAACAGTGCAGCAGATGCCCTCTCCATAAGGGAAACATCTGATACTCAGTGCAATGCTATCACTCCTAAGTGGATTGAACAGGTTTTGATTAGCTATGACAATGATGATTTTGTGCAGGGCATTATTGAGGCTAGGAGTACTGATGCAACAGTACACCCCACCTTTCAACTCTCTGATGGAATACTCAGGTATAAGAGAAGGTTGGTGATTGGAGTTAATCATCGCTTGAGAGTTATGATCTTTTCTGAAATGCATGAAACTCCCTATGGAGGCCATTCTGGTATTACTGGGGCCTATCACAGAATCAAGAGGTTGTTCTATTGGCCTAATATGAAGGTAGATATTTTATTGTGGGTTAAGCAATGTGAAGTGTGTGAAAGAAACAAGGCTGGTTCTGGTCTTTATCCTGGGTTATTACAACCTTTGCCCATTCCTATGCAAGCTTGGACCCACATTTCTATGGACTTCATAGAAGGGTTGCCAAAATCTTGGGGAAAAGATGTTATATGGGTGGTGGTTGACAGATTCACTAAGTATTCACACTTCATTGCCCTGTCACACCCATATACAGCCCAATCCCTTGCTAAAACATTCCTAGATGTGGTATACAAGCTCCATGGTATTCCAGTGAGCATTGTCAGTGATAGAGATAGGGTGTTCACAAGTTCTTTCTAGAAGGAACTTTTTAAATTGGTGGGAACTCAGTTGCATTTGAGTTCCTCTTACTTCCCACAGTCTGATGGACAGACAGAAAGGGTGAACCAATGTTTGGAACAATATCTAAGGTGCTTGGTGTGTGATAATCCCAAGCAGTGGATGAAAAGGCTTCCATTCTCAGAATACTGGTACAACACAAATTTTCACTCAAGTCTTAAGATGTCCCCATTTGAGGCTCTTTATGGCTATGCTCCTACACATCTATTCATGGGCCCTTACTTAGACTCTAACAATGAGGAGACACGACAAGAAAGGGTATTTGAAGTCGGTGACCGAGTCTTCCTAAAGCTTCAACCCTTCCGGCAGAATTCAGTCCAACACAGGAAGAATATGAAGCTCTCATCTCGGTACTATGGACCTGACAAAGTTTTGAAAAGGGTTGGATCGGTGGCATACCGGTTAGATCTACCACCCGGATCTAAGATCCACCCCGTTATTCACGTTTCACTACTCAAACAACCCATTGGGAAGAAGTACATACCATCTTACATACTTCCAGATGTCGATACGGCAGGCCTCTTTGTTGTTCAACCCACCCGTTTGCTCGATCATCGCACTACTCTGCACAATGAAAAACAGGTTAATCAGATTAGCGTAGTTTGGGGAAATGAAGATTGGAACATTGCTAACTGGGAGGATACCGCCTTTTTGAAGAAGAAATTCCCAGCAATCCATCCTTGGGGACAAGGATTCTTCAATCCGGGAAGTATTGTTACGAGCACGGAGATGAATGCGAAGGAAGGAGAAGGTGGATGTGTGAAAGGGGAGGAAGATGAAATGGGATCTAGGGTTTTCGGACAAGAAGGGGGAAGTGAAGTGAAGTCATCAACCCATGTTTCCGGTTTGAATAGAAACGAAAAGGCTTTCGGCTTGGGTTTTGAATATCAGAAAGGGGAGGAAATACCATATGGGGTCAGGACATGGCCCAAATTTTAAATAATTAATTAATTAGCCCACCATCGATGGCCCGCTTAGTTATTTCACTATTAATCGATCCCTATGATTAGGAGTATTTACATTTGGGGTTGTGGTCCCTACCATTGTTACAAAAAAACATTGGCCACCGCCGAGAGAAGATATCGTAAAATTGAGTCCCAATTCTCTCTTCTCTCTCTTCTAACTAATTCTCTCTCTCTCTCTACATTCTTCCTAATCTTCAAATCTTCAAGCATCTTCTACATTCAACACAAATATTCCCCATAAAATACCATAAACAAATCATAAAAATTACAGAAAATTACAAAAACGTAACACACTCCCTTGCATGTTTTAGGCAATATGCTTTTCATGCAGCCAGTCACCACTTTTTGCAGTCTGGAACATAGCACTACTTACATGCTTCAAAGACTGTCAGCTTTCAAAGGTCGAGAAAGAAAATATCTTTTCTTCTTCTGATTGGCTCTTGTCTTCAGTTAAATGTAGACAAACATAACGACTCTTTTTGGTCAATATCTCTGAGTGATATAACCTTAACAACGCTTAGTTTAGTTCCTTTTGTCTGCATGTGAATGTCTTGGGCAATATCTATTTTTTTAAGTAATCGCGTTCTCTTAGTATTGTATCCTTCAGATAGATATTTTCAGTGCCTCGGAACATTCAGGTTTATCTCGAGCATTGATTACATTCATTGAGTCTTGATAATTCTTGTGCCTTGATATCCTTTCATCTTCGATCTTGATATCTTGAGTCTTGAGTCTTGATCTTACATGTCTTGGTGATATCTTTGAGTCTTCATCTGAGTCTTGATTTCTGAGATTTCTGCTTGAGTCTTGATTTCTCGATTTCTGCTTGAGTCTTGATTTCTCGATTTCACTTTGAGTCTTGATTTCTCGATTTCACACCGAGTCTTGATTTTTTTCGGTTTCATCTTTGAAACTTGATTTCTCGGTTTCATCTTTGAAACTTGATTTCTCGATTTCATCTTTCGCAAACTTCGAAACTTCGAAACTTTCTTGAAACTTACTGAGTCTTCAGAATCTTCAGAATCTAACCTGATCTATATCTGCTGACTATAAATTGTGTAGATAACATCCTGAACACTCTAAAACTGAATCCTGACTCAACTATCAAGATTATCCTGAACATGTCATACTCAGGGGTTTTGGGATCTAATCAAAATCTTCTTTATTAAATTCATCTCCCAACAATTTCCCCCTTGCCAAAACCATCTTGTTACAAAAACACTTAACCTATGCTCAGGTTTCAGTTTTTCCTATTACAATACAAGAATGGCAAATCTCTCAACAATTTCATAATAATTCTCCCAACAATTTCATCACAAAACATAAGGCATATCAAATATAAAGACATGTAAAAAGATAATGAGATATTATCTTTGAGCATAAAGATAAAGTTTCATTGATTGTATGATAACAGTTACAGGTTACAATGAACTTATCAAAAGTAAAGACAAAAACAAAAGAATTACAAGAGTCTTCAGTCTTGGTCTTCAGTCTTCTTCGATCTTCAGCTCTAGCTCTTCACTCTTCTTCAACCTCATCCACAGGCACTTCAAGGTTGAACATCCCATAATACCTCTTCTTCAGCTCATCTCTTTCCTTGATGATATCTGGGTTGTTACGTGTCAGGCCTAACTGGATGGCATATTGAGCAATTTCCTGAGAGATGGCTGTTTCATTTACCAAGCCATTCTCTAGCCTAGGAGCAGGGTATGTCTATGGACCAGGGGCAATTATCTGAACATTTCCTTCATCCGCAAGATTAATCCAACTCTGTAAGTATTTTGGATAGAAGGTCAACAGATAATCAATAAAGGCTTCATTTGGATCTGAGCTTTCCCCTCTCCATTCTCTCAGCACTTATAGTAAAACCAGAAGGTTCTTTTAATTTCTTCCCAAGCATCATTGAATTGGATTGGCATCCACTTATCAATGTGCGGCCACTTCTGAGTTTTAGTTGTCCCTCTCCTTTTGCTAAGGAACTTTTTGAAACCACTTCTGCGCTTCTGCTCTTCTTCTTTCTTTTTCCTTATCAAAGGAACTCCTGAAACTGAAGCAGCAGTTTTCTTGGCTTGTTCGACCTGAAGTGATCTCAAAGCTCTCCTGGTATTGAAGACTTCTTTCTGAGGTTCTTCTTCAGACTCTTCAAGGTCCATTATCAGCTTTCTCTGAGTTGGCTTAGAAGCCTTAGCTCTCTTCCTCTCAGGTTCAACAAACGCCACAGCCTTTCTCTTGATTGGTTGTTCTGCGCCGGCTTGGCTTGTTTCAACCTTTCTTCTAGCACTCAGTTTTTCAGCAACTACTTCTTGCATTGTTTCCTCAGAAACATGAGTGTAGACAGGCTTCTCCACTTTCTTGGATTTGAGCTTTTCAGTGGCTTCAACTTCCTTCAAGGCTTCAGCAATATTCTTCTTTTTAGCCTCTTTATCTGCCTTTCTTTCCAAGGTGTGTGCCAATAATACCCTCAGGTCAGCTCCGGGCCTTTCCCCCTTCTTGGCACCATACCTTGGTAGAAGTTTGGATAGTGCAGTGTCCATGTGATATTGTTCTTTGCTGACACTTCGCACCTCTCCAGCTAACTGGTCTTGCACTTCTTCTAGTCTCATCAAGTGGTTTTTAGCCACAGAGAACTCTTCAGACATTGGTGTAAACTGGTTGGAGAGTACATCCTTAAGCATATCTGTCATCTTGGTCATGAGCATGGAGCCCATTTCCTCAACAACATTTTTGATCAGATGATCATTCTTCTCCACCAGCTTGGCTTCTAGAAATGCAGTCCTCTCCTGATACATCTGCTTCAGCTCTGTACTTAGCTCAGTCTTGACTCCATCTATCTTTCCTTCCATGGCAGTCATCTTATCATTCAGAGAAGTCTGAAGTCGCGATCGTCCGGAAGTAGAACTCAGACTTTCCATCTTCTGGGACTGGTTGGCCAATGCCTCTTCAATCTGAGCCATTTTCTCCACGATTGGCACAACCTTGTCCAGCTTTTCCACAATGGGAGTGAGATCAATCTCTCGAGCATAGAAAATTTGTTTTCTGAAATGCCGGTTGCTCTCTGCCTCGAGTCTCGATCTCTATCTGAGCTTCGATCTCAACTCGAAGCTTGATGATCGGCTGAGCCGATTTCCACTGAGCCTCGGTCCGCATATCGGACATTCTGAAATTAAAGATAGAAACTTCAGTAGCCTTGGCATAATTTTTAGTAGTGCCAAAAGTTACCTGAAGAGTACTAACTTCAGTTTGAGGATGTGTGACATCAGGCTCTCCAGCATCAGTACTATCCTTCTCCATTTGAGATTGTTTCTCAACATTCCCTTGTTGGTCCCCATCTTGATTTTATCTTTTGAGCTCGGGGCACCAAAATCAGCTTCTGTCCTCTCAGCAAGCTTCTTCCTAACCAGCTCATCAAAATCAGATACTTTCATCCTAAGCTTGGTCTTTCTGAACCCGGAGAACTCAGTTAAAACTGTTGTCTCCTCATTCCACCAGTCTTCACCTCTGAATGAAGCAATATTAAGCATCTCAGGTAGAGTCTGGTTGAGAATGTAGAATGTTGTCCTCAGTCTGAAAAAGAGATCCTGAAGGTCAGGATATGAGCTCAGCTCAGGGTACCTGTCCAGTATGAACCGTTCCCCCTTGCTTCGCCACTCTGTCTCTTCTGCTTCGCCCTTCTTTAGCTTCAGGCTCTCAGGTTCAGTGGGAAGATCTTCAGGTGCTGAGGGATCAAAGAATGGATCACTCAGGAGCTCATCAAGATTCAGCAGCTCCTGAGGCTCAGCTTGATCTGAGGATTGAGCAGGCACTTCCTCAGTAGGAACCTGAGCTTGTTCTGAGGTCTGAGGTCCTTTGAAGATTTCTTGAGAGAATTTGTCTGAGCTCAGCGACGTCTCAAGAACCTCAGAGAAAACTTGCTCCTCAGTTTGCTCTTCTGCCGTAGATACAACATGGGCCAATACTTGTAATGGCGATTTCTGAGCTTTCTGGCCCTCAGGTTGCACCTCCTCAGGTTCGCTCACCTCTCCTCAGTGGAAATCAGCATTCTTCTGCGTTTGGGAGCAAGGGTTTTCTTCTTCATTGCTTCTCCCTTCTCCCTCTTCACCTCCATCAAAGCCTTCCCCCTGGCTTGATGGGCTTCTTCAGCAGTTCCCTCTGCAGTGCTTTCCACTTTCTTCTCTTTCTTACCTTTCAAAGTCTTTCTTGTAGTTATAGGCTTGAACATGACCTTAGACTTTGGGAAGGGTGAGGAGTTGGCAAAAATGTCTTCTTCTTCACGGCATATCTCCAAAATGAAGTCTAATTTGGTTGCATGAAGAATTTTGCCTTTAATCACCACCGAATCATCCTCCTTCTTGATCTGCTTCGCTTGGTCACTCACCACTCTGATCAAATACTTCAACCAATGGAAATCAGTGGTGAGTGAATCTTCTATAGCAGCCATCAATCTAAGCTTCGGCGTGCTGATCTGCTCAAAACTACCGGATCTGCTCATAATGCACTTACTAACAATATCCAGCAACACTCTGTATTTCGGCTTCAAATGCCGTTTATTCAATGTAGCCTCAAACTTAATAGGATGCTCTGTTATCCTATCAAGGTATTCCTGTTCCCTACCCAACATATACATCGTAGGGTCTTCACCTCTATTACACAACTCAAATGCATCATTCAAATTTTTAGGGATTATATACAACTCGCTTACAAAATCTACGTATTTAGAGCTATGTTCTAGATGGAAAACAGTAATCTGGGACTCAAGAAAATCATCCTTGTCTATTTTCAGATTCGAAATAAACT
Organism: Stenogyne calaminthoides; assembly: GCA_037126765.1. NCBI lineage: Eukaryota > Viridiplantae > Streptophyta > Magnoliopsida > Lamiales > Lamiaceae > Stenogyne > Stenogyne calaminthoides. The sequence goes on from JBBCBC010000020.1 coordinate 16,422,536, forward strand.
CTATTACCTCCTTAGAGTATTCCGCTTCTGGTTGGCTTGCAACAAGATTTGTGAGCTTCGCAATTCGGATCATATGCAGCGCCTCTTCTTCATGGGTAGCGTTTGACGAACTTTCGAGCGACACCACATATTCGTACCATGGCTTGTTAGAAATAGCCAGTTTATCATATATGGAGAAAGTCATTTTGAGGATTTTTGAATGTAGGGTTTTGAGACGATGAAGATTTCTGGGCAAAAATGGGTTTTGAGTTTGCAGAGAAATTTCGGAGATGAATGTTAATGAAATAGGGCTTGAATGAATTTTCAAATAGATATAAGGATTGATTTGTGGTAAATCGTAACGATTGATTAAAATCAACGGTTGAGATTGATCACCGACTAATCGGGTAAGTGAAAGGACGATCTCACGAAAGATACGCCGCCATTTTAACCTTATTGGTGATTAATTGAATCAGAGCAATTAATGACTGTTGACCTTCTTCGGTATTTCAAAGGTCCCGCCCAAAACATTCCCTTCAGGTGTTTTAGTATTTATTGCAAATGATTACTGAGATTCAGTTAAGCAGTAAATGAGTTGCATGAGTCATTACTTCTTCAGACTAATTTCCCTCTATCAGTCTTACTGAGTATTGACCTTGATAAAATGTTTGTATAATACTGAGTACTGAACGGGTTCAGTATGATACTGAGTACTGACCCTCAGTATATCTGAGTTTCCCAAGACTCAGATTTCAGTATTTCCAATTTTATCCTGAATTTCTTAGTAGAATCCTGAGAAAACTTCATGCATCTGAAAACCTTCAATTTTTCAGATTTACTTTATACACCTGGATCCTACATCCCTAATTCAACTGATAGTTCCTGAAATCTTGATTCAACCAAAGGTTTAGTCAAGATATCAGCTCTCTGTTTATCAGTATGAATCATCTCCATCCTTATGTCCTTCTTCTCTACATGATCTCTGATGAAGTGATGCTTGATATCCACATGCTTACATCTGGTGTGCAATACCGGATTTTGTGAGATAGCAATAGCACTATTATTATCACAAAATATTGGTACTTCATTGGCTACAATCTTATAATCCCTTAATTGTTGCCTTAGCCAAAGAATCTGTGTACAACAGCTTCCTGCAGCCATGTATTCAGCTTCAGTAGTACTGGTGAGGTATGTTTCTTTGAAAACCAGGATATCAACTTACTTCCAAGAAATTGACAAGTTCCTGTGGTGGACTTCCTGTCAATTATACACCCTCCATAATCAGCATCTGAGTAACCAGTTAATTCAAGGTTATCATCAGCTGGATACCATAATCCTCTATTCACTGTGCCCTTAAGATATTTCAGTATCTTTTTGGCAGCCTCCATATGACTAAATTTAGGATTAGCTTGGTATCTTGCACATATCCCAACAACAAATGTTATATCGTGCCTACTTGTCACGTGAGATAGAGCAATGATCCAATGATCCCTCTATAATCAGTGTGACTTACTGATTTGCCTTCAGGATCAGGATCCATCTTGTAGTTAGTATTCATGGGAATTCTAACTGCATTGCAATTCTGTACACCATACTTGGCAATCAGATCTCTGGTGTACTTTGCTTGGTTGATGAAGATTCCTTCCTTTGATTGTTTCACTTGAAGTCCAAGAAAGAAATTCATCTCCCCCATCATAGACATCTCAAACTTTCCTTTCATCAGTGTAGAAAACTTTTCACACAACTGATGATTTGGAGATCCAAATATGATGTCATCTACATAAATCAGAACTAGTAAGATATCTTCCCCATCTTCTATCCTGAACAAAGTTCTATCAACAGCCTTTGATAAAACCATGGTCGAAGAAACCGAGAAAGGGTATCATACCATGCTCGGGTGCTTGCTTAAGACCATACAAGGCTTTTTCGAGCACAGAAACTTGGTCATTCTCGCTCAAAACCGGGAGGTTGTTCTACATAAACCTCTTCCTTAAGCACACCATTAAGAAATGCACTTTTCACATCCATCTGATAGACTGTGAATTTCATGTGGGCAGCATATGCAAGAAATAATCTGATGGCTTCTAGTCTAGCAACAGGTGCAAAGGTTTCATCATAATCCAAGCCTTATTCTTGGGAATAACCTTGTGCAACTAGCCTTGCCTTATTTCTTACAATGTTGTTGTTCTCATCTCTTTTATTCTTGAATACCCACTTGGTTCCAATCACATTGTGCCTTTCAGGCCTATCCACTAGCTCCCATACTTCATTCCTAGAGAATTGATTCAGCTCTTCTTGCATAGCAGTAATCCAATATGAATCTTGTAGAGCTTCTTCAATCTCAGTAGGCTCTTTCTCTGATAGGAAGCAGCAAAATAGTGCACTTTCACCATGGAACCTTCTTGTTTTGACACCATCAGTTAGATCACCCACAATCTGACTTGTAGGATGACTATCTAACCAACTTCTTCTAGATGTTCCCCTTTCAATAGTATCCTCAACATTTGAAATGTTAGGTTCAGGCAGTTCATTAAATTCAGGGAACAACAGAAAAGGAGAAAGAGAATCATCTTCCTCAGGGGAAATTCCATTCAGAACATTGTCAGAGACATTTGTTCCCCTTTGGTTGATAGATTGAGAAATTGCCTCAGCTGTGACCACATCTTCATTGGCATCACATACCTGAGTCTGAACTGGTGTCTGTTCAGATTGGTCAGCTTTTGTGTGTTGGCTTTCCTTCAGTGGAGAATTTCCATCCTGAACTTCTTTGTCTGAGTCTGAATCACTCCATTCATAGAAAGTGACTGACTTCTTCTTTTCAGGTTCAGAGGATATTTTGTCATTCTTTTTCAGGCTTAGTCTGGTGATTCTCTTGGTCAGTTCTCCTCAAGATCATGTTCCTCGCTTTTCCGAACACAAGTAGATTCATCAAAAATAACATGAGGTGTTTCTTCCACAATAAAGAGTCCTACAAATTGTAAACTCTGAAGGCTTTAATGACTTGAGAATATCCTAAGAATATCCCTTCATCGACTTTGCTATCAAAAAAGTTTTCAACCCGATCTTTACCATTATTGTGTATGAAACACTTGCAACTAAACACACGAAAGAAAGAAACAAGAGGCTTCCTTTCATTCCAAAGCTCGTATGGAGTTTTGCCTTGACTCTTGGTCAAGATGGATCTGCTTCGAGAATAGCATGCGGATGTTGACAAATTTTCCCATTTCAAAATCTTTTAGAAATATCGACCACTATCATTGTCCTTGCAACTTCTTTTCGAGTCCTGCTTTCTTCTCTCAAAGAACACCATTTTGTTGTGGGGTCCTTGCAGCTGATGTTTCATGAGTAATTCCATTTGCTGCACCATAATCAGATATAATATGGTTTATAAACTCAGTTCATTTATATGATCTGATTTTGACCACACTCGTGTTCTTTTTCAATCTTGAGTCTTTTCGATGATTTCAGCAGCTTTTTATCTCGAGTCTCTTTCTTCTTCGAAAAAGAATATGACCCATGTATATCTTGAGTAGTCATCAACTACCACGAGTGTATATTTCCTGCCATTTGTGCTCACTGGTGTTACTGGACCAAAAAGATCCATATGCAACAATTGAAGTATTCTTTCAGTAGAAACATCTACTTTGCTTTTAAATGATTCTCTAATTTGTTTTCCTTTTTGGCACGCATCACAAACATGTTCTTTACTGAACACTTCATTTGGTAACCCCCTCACAAGTTCTAATCTTGCAAGTTTGTTCAGGGTTTTGAAATTTAGGTGATTCATCCTTTTGTGCCACAACCAACTGGTATTTGTGGAACTTTTTGCAACCAAACATGTATCTTTAGGAGTTGAACTCCAATCAGCAAGATACACATTTCCTTTTCTAGTACCAGTTAGCAGAATTTTCTGTGAGGTATCATCTTTCACATAACATAAGTTCTTTGAGAACTCAACATTAAATCCCTTGTCACAGAATTGGCTTATTGAAAGAAAGTTATGCTTCAAACCAGATACATATGAAACACCATGGATATGAACTGAATCAACTTCAAGAGTTCCATATCCTTCAGTCTGTCCTTTGGAGTTATCTCCAAATGTGAGCTGAGGGCCTCTTTGCTCAACATAGTCAGTGAGTATTTGCTTATATCCTATCATATGTCTTGAACATCCACTGTCAAGATACCATACAGTAGGAGCCATTTCATCTCCACTCATCAGTGATATGTGATCTTCAATCAGCTCAGTACCCTTGTTTTTCACCTGGAAAACAGATCAATTCTTAGGTACCCATTTGGTGTAGGGTCCTACCAGGTTAGCTATACCTTTTGGAATCCAAATCTGCCTGACAACTCTAATTACTTTAGAGTGGCTGATCTGTCTTCCATAAACATCTACATACATATTTACCACTCTAGGTGCCTTAGCAGTATCCTGTGTATGAGTGCTAGTCTTGGCATGAACATGAGCCTTATAATTTTTCTTGGGTACAGGCCTTTTGTTCCATTGCTTTGGCTTTTGTGCAGCTGGTTTGTGTCTTTGTTGACTCGGGTTCAGGAAACTTTTACCCTTAGGCAAGTGGGGTTTAGGTTGCCTGTACTGAAATTGGGGTCTTTCAGTAATCTGAGGACTTGGTCTTTTCAGTTGAGAATGTCTCTGCTGAGTGTTTCTCTTCTGAAAATTCCTCTGCTGGTTCAGTGCAGATCTTTTCAGGTTTGTATTCTTAGCCTGAGGCTTTGAAGTACTTGCCTGAAAATTTCCTACTGAGTGGTCAGGTTTTCTAGCCTTTTCCTGAGGTCTGGGCTTTCTTACCTGAACATTCAGTTTTTCTGGAACCATAGGTCCTTTTCCCTTGTCTAAAACTTTGGGCAATTCTTCAGTTCGAAGATTGGGTGCCACTTGTTTAACAAAGACTGTCTTAGTGCTACTAGAAGCAACATTCAGATGACCTTGTGAGGTTCCCCCTGGAGTGTATCCCAATCCAGCTTTTATAGTGGCAGGTCTCTGATAACTCTGAATTTCATCTATTACTTTAGATGCAGAATTCAATAGAGCTAGCTTTCTCTGCGCACTATCCTCACATTTTTGTAGAGTTTCATGCTTCTTAGAGAGGTCATTGAACTCAGTTCTGATCAGCTGAATCTCCTCAGTGGATTTCTCTATCAACTTCTCTTTCTCTGAGAGTTGTACTTTCAGAACATCTAGTTCATCAGTAGTTCCCATCAATTGAGAAGTGATCTCAGCATTACTAGAGTCTTTCCACTTAAGATTTTCAGCAATCAGTTCTTTGTTCTGCTCTTGAGTTTCATTCAGCAGTTCTTGTAAAATAGCATAGTCCTTCATAAGACTCTCAAAAGAATCCATCAGGTCAAATTGATTGTTTACAGTAGAACTTGACAACTCATGTGCTTGTGTAGGAGCAACAACAGAGATAGAAGAATTTACCTCCTCCACAGCCATTAGACAGATGTCATCATTGTCACTATCTGAGAACATTTCATCTGAAGAACTGGATCCTTCTTCAGAATGTTCTTCCTCTGCAACCATGACTTTCTTGCTGGAGAACTTCTTGTCTCTCTTTGCTTGCCTTTCTTTTCTCTCCTTAGCACTTAGCTCTGGACAGTCATACTGAAAATGACCTTTCTTTTGGCAGTTATAGCATCTGTTGGCATCATCATCCGGATCACTTTCCTCATTTGTCTTGGAGTCCTTCTTTTTGGATGAAGATCCTTTAGCTTTCAGGTCTTTTCTTTTCTCAGTGGATCTGTCCTCAGCTTTAGAGTTTCTCTGGTACTTGTGATTCCTGTAATAGTTTTTATATTTTCCATATCTACTATTAAGCCTTTCAAACCTCCTTGCCATTAGTACTAGCTTATCCTCTAGCTCATCCTGATTTTTAGCAAGTGAGTTCTCAGACTCTCTAGTTTTACAGGATTTTTCTTTGGCCTTGAAAGCCACATTTTTACTAGATGACGAATCATCTTTGCTGTCAGTTTTCTTTGATTTCTTATCAATAACAAACTCATAAGCTTTCAGCTCAGAGAAGACTTGTTGGTATGGCATTGAATCAATGTTCTTGGTGTTTTCAATCACCACCGCATGAATATCCCATTTCTTAGATAGACCTCTAAGAATTTTCAATGCTACTTCTCTTTGTGGATATCTCTTTCCAAGAGCATTCAGATCATTCATTATACTAGTGAATCTGACTTCCAGTTTTTTAATAGATTCACCATCTTCCATTTCAAAACTGTCAAACTTTCCAATAGCAACTGAAAGTTTGTTCTCTTTAATGTGATATGTTCCTTGGCACATCACAGCGAGTGTATCCCATATTTTTTTGGCAGTATTACAATGAGAAATCATCCCCATCACACCATCATCAATAGTGCTATATAGTGTATCTTTGGCAATATAGTCTAGATTGACTAACTTCCTCTCCTCAGGAGTAAGTTGATCATCAGACTTTGGAAATTCAGTCCTGGGATCATTTCTCTCATTTTTAGTACCTCTGGGATTCACAACAGTGAATTGGAATGGTCCTTCAGAGACCACTCTCCACATTCGTTCATGCTTAGAATACAGGTGAGCCTGAATTCTCAATCTCCACAAATCATAGCTCTCTACTGAGAACATTGGAAGTTTCTTAAAAGGCATTATGTCTGAGCCTTTTTAAGAATTCAGCAAATAGATCTGTTCAGTAGACCACAAGAATCTTTTAGCACATAAGACTCTGGTAACCAAAGCAAATGGTCAAGTGAACCACTGCTCTGATACCACTTGTTGGTCCCGGTGCAAACAAGTCTTACACGTGTATGGGGGGGGAATACACTTGTTCAGTGATTTTTAAAACCTTTCTTCACTGAGGTCAGATGGGTCAGGTTGTCCTGATGATTTGGCCCTGAGAAACACAGATCGCCCTGAGTCAAAGTCTACCTGAGACAGTGATCCTGAGCTGCTTTCAGAAGCCTCAGATAATCCCAACTGAGCCTGAGTTTTCAGAGATCCTGAGCTTGCTTGGATAGCTACTCAGATGTGCGGAATGGTTGGCCCTAAGTTTATACTCGTTTTATGCTTTGCTGAAAACCTTCCTTTTAATGAAGTAGTGATTAAGGCTGTGATTCAGTTAGATGCAACTTCAGTGGATTGATTCCAACTGAGTATCAGTGAAAATATGCTTTCAGTTAAAGATATGCAACAGATAATCAAAGTAATACATAAAGCAAATAACACAGCAAGTTATAGTGGTTCAGAGACTCAAGCTCCTACGTCCACTCTCTATGACCTTCAGAGAAATTCTTTAACCACTTCCTAAGGTTTTCTGACTACCTCAATGTAGTTTACTAACTTTTCTATTTTGAGCTTTCTGACTACCTCTGTAGTTTACTTACAAAAAACACACACAAGCTTTCTGACTATCCAAGATGGTTTACTCACTTCTTCTCTAGAGTTTTCTGACTACCTCAATGTAGTTTACTAACTCTTTACAACTCCAACTCACCAACAATCACACTCAAACTACCTTACAAAGGGCTTGGGGTTTCTTGGTTGGTTTCCAACTAGGATGAGATATCCTTTACAATTAAGAACAATGCAAAGGCTAGTATATCTCTACTAAGCTTTGGATATATCTTATCAAAACTAGGCTCCTACGTCCACTCTCTCTGACCTTCAGAGAAATTCCTTAACCACTTCATGAGTTTCCTCTTATGGTGTGTGATGAACGGCTATATTTAGGGTTTGACACTCCGTTCCATGTTTTAGGCAATATGCTTTTCATGCAGCCAGTCACCACTTTTTGCAGTCTGGAACATAGTACTACTGACATGCTTCAGTGACCTGTCGCTTTCAGTGTCAGTAAAGTACAGTGATGTCTTCTTCTGATTGGCTCTTGTCTTCAGTTAAATGTAGACAAACATAACGGCTCTTTTTGATCAATATCTCTGAGTGATATAACCTTAACAACACTTAGTTTTAGTTCCTTTTTTCTGCATGTGAATGTCTTGGGCAATATCTATTTTTCTAAGTAATCACGTTCTTCTCAGTATTGTATCCTTCAGATAGATATTTTCAGTGCCTCAGAACATTCAGGTTTATACTGAGCATTCAATACATTACTGAGTCTTCAGTAATTACTGTGCCTTCAGTATCCTTTCTGTCTTCAGTATCTTTAGAGTCTTCTGAGTCTTCAGTCTTCTGTGTCTTCTTACTGATATACTGAGTCTTCATACTGAGTCTTCAGTTTCTCAGTTTCACACTGAGTCTTCAGTTTCTCAGTTTCACACTAAGTCTTCAGTTTTCTCAGTTTCATACTGAAACTTCAGTTTCTCAGTTTCATACTGAAACTTCAGTTTCTCAGTTTCATACTGCAACTTCAGAAACTTCAGTTTCTTCAGAAACTTACTGAGTCTTCAGAATCTTCAGAATCTAACCTGATCTATATCTGCTGACTATACATTGTGCAGATAACATCCTGAACACTCTAAAACTGAATCCTGACTTAACTATCAAGATTATCCTGAACATGTCATACTCAGGGGTTTTGGGATCTAATCAAAATCTTATTTATTAAATTCATCTCCCAACAGTTACTGTAAGGAATGATATGTGAAACATGACCCGTGGATCAGAAAGAGAAGCACAAAAATACAGAGGAAAAAATTTGTGGATCCTATGCAGGTCGAAATGGGTAAAACGGATTTTTCAATAAAATTCGTACAGAGGCAAAAAAATATAACTCGGTCTGAGGTTTGTGTTACTATAAGGGCAAAACGTGTATTATTGTAATTACATGTATGTGTAACTGTAAGGACAAATAACACATACTTTTTTATGTACACATATTTTCTATTAGGTATTGAAAATTGTGTTATTATATACACACACACAAACCAGTGTTACTGCATAAACAAAACAACCCTCCCTTTATTTTCATATGCTTCCCTCTCTGTTTTTTATGTGTTTCTCCTTCTAACCTGTGACCAACTGCCTTAAGTAAAGTTTCAAACCACCAGATTACACCATCGAATTAGTAAAAAAAAAATCACATCACCTAGTAACACATAATTACTTTAACAGTAACATGAACTGGGAGCGAGTTTTCCTATTTTGTCTTTGCGCGAATTTTTTGGAAACATCCGATTGACCCGATTCGACCCGCGCAGGATTCACGAATTTTCAACTCCTTTCCATTTGAACTAATATTTCTTTGAAATATTTCACAAAAAAATTATCTTTTCTAAAAGGTGAAATAATGACTCAGCCCCATGATATCATAATATAAGTAGTAGTATTCGAAGTTCTAACCAGTCGAGCTATTTAACTTCGTATTTTAGATGACGATATATATGTGAACTTGATAAAACCTGATGTGTGTGTATATATAGAGAGAGAGTCAACTGAATTACAACAAAGTTAAGTACTATTTTGTTTAATTATTACTTCATAAAAGAAATTTTAAGCATATAATTCAATAGGAAAATTACATTCTTTAGCACCTTTATTTTATTTGTTACTTCTGCCCCTCTTCTTTAATTTCTGGTATTATAGCTCCTCGTAATTTCGATTTTTCTATCCCTTTTTATTTCTTAAAAATTATACGCATGGTCCTTCTTTGTACAACTTTTGTCATTGGAACTTCAAAACTTTTTAATTTTTTACTCTAAATTTGAAAAGGAAAAGAAAAGTACTAAGCGGGAAAATATAGGAAATTAATGTAAAAATTCATGTGAACTTGGGTTCACGGTGGACTTTGTATTTTTAATATCACTGTTATATAGATAAATATATAGAAAATTTATCATTCATGTTATGCATAAAAATTATTACTATTTGAAAAATAAATATTTTTTAAATAGTTATAATTTATGTGTATAACAATGATAACTTTTATGTGTAACAGTGACATCGTTCATGTATAGATTTGGTTCACACGAGTATTACTGGAAATTAATTATAAAGAGAAATTAAGTATATAAAGAATAAAATCTCTTTAAATTGATACTCGATAAAAGACAAAAACTTGTGTGAACCCGAGTTCATGGTGAACTCGATTTTTTTAGTATCAATATTATGTGTAAAAATTATCATTGTTATGCATAAAAACTATTATTGTTATGCACAAAAACTTTCACTGTTTAAAAATACTTTATATTTTTAAATAGTGAAATTTTTTATGCATAATAGAGATAGTTTTTACATATAACAGTGATAGAGTTCATATATAGATCTGGTTCACAGAAGTTTACTCTCAATAAAGTACTAGTCTCTTTAAAAATAATTCATGTATATTATGTAGAGTAACACTCTTATGAACCAGGTTCACACTATGAACTTTAATTCAATATTGACCCATTTTGAGAAATGGGTTGATCCCAATTTTCGTTCTCAATTTATTCGTCAATGTTACTCTATTAAAACTATCACTGTTATGCTATAAAACTCTCACTGTTATTCTATAAAACTCTCACTGTTATTCTATAAAATTGTCACTGTTATTCTATTAAAACTCTCACTGTTATGCTATAAAACTATCACTGTTATTCTATGAAACACTCACTGTTATTCTATGAAACTCTCACTGTTATGCTATAAAACTATCACTGTTATTCTATAAAACTATCACTGTTATTCTATAAAACTTTCATTGTTATGCTATAAAATTATCACTGTTATTCAGAAAAATCTCACCGTTATTCAAAAATTATAATTATTATGTTATAAAACTATCACTGTTATTCTATAAAATTCTCATTGTTATGCTATAAAACTATTGCAGCTATTCAAAAAAACATTGTTATTTAAATAAACATTATCATCCCAAAATAGCAAAAAATTAGTCTTGAGAAACGTTTTCCATGAAAAAGGCCTATGAGTGAGATAGTTGAAAATGACGAAGAACAAATGAATGTGTCAAAAATCACGTGGTGTGAACCAGTAAAACGAATGACGTTGTTCGATTTTCTTATCAATTTCTTTTTCAGCTCACATCTAATTTTCATCTTCTTTGTTTCACCAACTTCATTACCATTGGTGATTGTATTTCACTATTTCTTGGAATTGGGCATCTAATTCACCGATATATCCCGTTTTTATTTTTTTGATTATCATTCTTATGGAAGTTTCATCAGTCTTTGCCTTCGCCACAACCTCAGCTTCCACTTCTTGCTCTGTTTGCTGCTCAAGCAGCTGCTTTTCGTGTAATTATCCTTGCTATTGACTGTGTTGAGATTTTTAGGGTTTGTTTGGTGTTTATTTTATTTTTGGAGCTTAATCATCAGCTCGACTTCTGTTATTTGGGGGAGGGGGTTTTAAAGTTACAAATTATGGATTTGACCCAATCTCCGAATAAAGGTCTTTCCTTAGGGTTTCTATCTCATGTTTCTGCGGCCGCGACGCCGGTGAAGGAAAGCCCTGGCAAAATTGCAGACAACACGATTTATTTTCAGATCAAGTCCCCGGTCTCGGGACCCTTCACATCCTTTGTAAGTATATATATCTGACTCATTTGTAGTGTATGAGTCAGTTTGACCCGAGTTCATATAATGAACCAGATATATACATTTTTTTGTCTATTATGTAAATTAGTAACTTTTTTATAAAAAAAAATAAAGTTCTATTTTTCTGAAAGTTATATGAATCTATAGCTTATGAACAACATAAATTAATATAATCTTTTAAAATTATAAATAGAGCTAAGATAATCTAATAAAATATGAATTTATAGTTGTTTATTTTTATTGAAATTGAAATCAAAATAAACTTCTATCTCAACTTTTAGAAGGAAACCCGCATTGTATTACTAGATATGTTTTTGAAAAATTCTTGTCTTGTTTGTATAGTTGTTATTTCATCATTATACATTGAACATATTTATTTCTAATACATTAAATAATTAAATTATATTTGTAATATTTAATATTCATGTACATATCTGTATAACTAAATTTAAGTTTGTTGAATGATAAATAACTTTTATTAATAAATTTTTAATTTATACCTTTCTAATTAATAAAATTTTATACTTGTTGTAATATTATTTTAAAACAAAATAATGTGTGCACCACTTTCACCAAAATATTAATTCTTACCAACAATAATAATAATAGTGTACGATAAAAATAATGCACACAATATCTTTTCTTGATTTAAAAAGGTTCCACCCTATATAGGAGAATTATCGTGGATTATAGAGCATTATCATGTATGTTCGGGCATATAAAAACGCATATTTGTTTTGTGCATGTGTCATGTATGTACACAGTACACTTCATCATTTTATCAATCATTATGTGCATGTATCATGTATTTCTACTGTTATCCTTTAATCAATCATTATGTCTACATGAAGGTTAGGTGGGGCGGAAGAGGCAATTAGTTCGGATAGTCTTAGCGCTTTTGACCGGGTTTGACCGTTTTTAAAACGGTTGAGCCGATATGATATCATAATTACGTTATATATAATTAAATATAAAATATTTAAATTATCTATATATATTTTTATAATAGTATATTCTATAAATAAATTACAGCAAAATTAAATAAACATATATCTAAATCTGTAATTTAAATTTAAATCTTAACAAAAATAGCAATTGCACAATTTTAAGTTCAATTAAAAATAGCAATTGTTCCTCTACTTTGCAGTTCACATATTATATATACACCTATATACACAAATCACATAAAAAATAAAAGAACACGATGATGAAATGACGGTGCGTTGGTAATCCAAAGACTGAGAACGCTTTATCAGGGCTATAGTTTGTAGATGTATAGGTAGAAATAGGGTAATCAAATTGCATAAACAAACTATTATATTATAAATATATAATTCAAGGCGTCTTGATTCAGATGATCCCAAATCGCGAACTCATAAATAAGATTTTAGAAGTTAATGCGATTTGTTATTAAAGTGTTTGAGCCGATATAACATCATAAATAAATAATATATAATAAAATATATAAATTATATATTTAATAAATAAAATTATTTCCCATACACACCCTAAGTCTGGCTGATTTTATCTCCCATCCTGAGGCCATAAAACAATTTGTTAGCCCGTTAATTTAATATTAGTGTGGAATAGCCTATCAAATTTTAAAAAACAATATTAATGTTATTTAAATGCATTTAACTCAAAAAGTGATACTTTCAAAACCCTACCTAGCTTAACCCAATTCTTCCGCCGCCTCCCCAAGTCCATGTATGCTCTGTTTTAAAAAGAAATAAAAAACTCGCAGACTTTTGCAGCACTTGAATAGTGTGAGAGAAACAGAGGAAGACAGAGAGTGGTGGTGGTGTTCGCGAAGGAGAGAAAGAATCCGCCTTCATCGAAGGAAAGAGCCGCTTCTCCGCCGCAGGGAGGAGTCCGGCGTCGATCAGTGCATTCAAAATTGCAACAAATTTCAGATTTTTTTTTCAAAATAATATCGAACCGGTGATCGACCGGCTCAACTGGTCACCGCTTCGTAGCGCTTTTGACCGATTTGAGCGGTTCGTGGCCGGTTCAATTGTCATGCGGTCCAATACCTCAAAACGGTACGGTGAGGCTGCCGAGCAGCGGTCGGACCGGCCGGTCTGATCCGCTTTTTAAAACACAGAGGTGGGCTGATATGCCAACATCTTGTTTTGTACTCACTTTGTCATGTGATTACTGCAACACTTGTTTTATTTGTACATTTCAACATTATTACAACACTCTCAAAATGGAAATAACACACAATACTAACACCCTCACAATATCACTTTATTTTCAAAATTGTCACTTAAATCTCTTCTTTATTTTAACTCAAACTCATTAAAAGTCAACATCTACACCTTGAATTATCCATAATATCCCTTCTTTATTACACTCAAACTCACTTTTTACTTTTCTCCTTGATTTGTGTGTCGTTTTCAGTGTTACAGTCCTATTGGGACAGAGAGAGTATATTATCTTTAACAACATGCTTGATTAAATTTTAAAAATAACATCACACTTGTACCTCTTTTTATTTTTAACTAGTTTAATGCCCCGTGTTACGCGGTCTTCAATTAAAAAATGCAACATTCTCATTAAATAATATATTTAATAAATAAAAATAACATCACACTTGTACCTCTTTTTATTTTTAACTAGTTTAATGCCCCCGTGTTACGCAGTCTTCAATTAAAAAATGCAACATTCTCATTAAATAATATATTTAATAAATAAAAATATAAATATATACATATATACATGAAATATGAATTCATAATTGTTTAAAGGGTATATTAACAACTTTGCTTAAATTTTGGAATAAAATTATTATGTCAAATATTAATCATTCCTTTTAATATGAAGTTGAAACCTGAAAATTAAAACAACATAAACCGATTAAGAAAAAAAAAATGAAACAACGTTAAAAAAAATTAATATATTAATTAATATGCATTTATAAAAAAATAAAAGTGAATGAATTGTAATATAAAATATTTTGTTACATAAAATAAATTAAGATATACATAAGAACAATAATAAAATAAAATTAATAATTAAATATAATTCACACTAACATAAAATACATTTAGATTTAATATTTTACTTATATTAAATTAAGTCAAAATAAAAATTAACTAAACAAAAATAAATGAAGCATATAATAAAGTTAAATAAATAAAATATAAAATAATAAATATTAATTACACATTTTATAACATCCATACACACTATAATTACCTAAATAATTAGAAAATAATTATATTGTGACATGTCATCATTATCTATAGATCAAATTCATTATTTTCTTTTTACATAATCCTCATTTCTTAATTAGGCTACACATCATCGAAATTCACAATAATGTGACACATATGAAGTATAAATTTCATATTAGTTTGTTGAGTGATGTTTTCAAAATCGATGTATGATAATATTAGATATAAAATAAAGGTTAATACAAAAAAGATAATGCTCAATAAAATAAATATTCAAGATATTTAAAATTTTATATATTAACTTAATTTCTAATTAACATAAATATAATTTAAGATGTGCATGGTTCAAACTTTAATAATTGTAAAAAAAATTTATTAAGCTACATATTAAAATGTCACATGGATGTCACATATTGCTACAAACCAATAAAAAATAACACATCAATACAATAAAATGTATCCTCCCATCCAAATTAATCTTAAGATGACACATCATCCAAATTAATCACAAGATGACACATCATAAAAAAAAAACTCTATATTAGTATATGGAGGGATTTTAATTTGGAGAGGAACGGCACAATATACATATTAATTTATTTTATGTCGAATCATTTCAAAAAGAAATATTGGTTTCAGCCCAGGGTTATTAAAATTATTGTATCTTAGAAACAAAATTGATGCACCTAGCTAGTACTCACTCGTAAAAGGAAAAAAAAAACAAGTTAATTTAACTTATAAAATTATCACCATAAAGTTTTGTCATCTGAGTTTTGGTGGTTCAAAGTTTGACGATTTAACTGTTGATTTTACTTGCAATTAATTAAGTTTTCATTCGGCCCGCAACCTGAAGTTCTGTCTTCTGAGTTTTGGTGGTTCAAAAGTTGGACTATTTAACTTTTTATTTTACTTAATTAATTAAGTTTCCACTCGGTGATCACCCTATTTAACATCTCTAGTTACAATTGGTCATTCTTAAAAATTAATCTTTAAAATTGGCCTTCCAGAATTTGAGGATGTAGGTCATGGGAAAAAACTTGATTTCAACGAGCGTACATGAGTCATTTAACTACGAAATGAGTATAAAAAAAATTTCCTTATGAAAATGGGTAGAAAACTTTATTTTTTATGAAAATGAATAATTTTCTTTTTTCCCTATTTAATGGGAGTCTCGATTTCATTTATGAGACAAAACTTTATTTATTATTTACATCTCGTGCGGATTTAATTAATTAAAACACGATTCGGGTGGGTCATACGTACGCCAACATATCTCTAATATATATGAGATGATATTTTTTTTTTATGCATGAGACTGTCTCATATTTTTGCATTTAATATATTTGATGTCTGCAAGAGTTAATAATAAATCAAAATTTTAGTTTAAGATTGCATTTCAAACCATTTAAACTACATAGATATCATTCCAATTTATATTAGATCTTTAAAGCTCATTAACTTAAATATGTAAGTGTAAATTTCATAAATCATTTGGATTAATAGATTTATTTATAGTGCTAATTGAGTACTTCACTAGGATGAATCATACATGCAATGATGCATGGAGATAGATCATCAAATATCCATGCTTTGGATTATTACAAGGGTAGTAGCAGGTAGGCGGGGCCCTCCTTAATCCTTTTAGTATATTTCTTACCTACCAAAGTCAAATGGGTATTATGGTCATTCTATCCAATATCCACGATTTTCTTGATTCATATGTCCAATTTATACTTGTTCTAGTCAATATTGAAGAAAAAATTAA
Organism: Stenogyne calaminthoides; assembly: GCA_037126765.1. NCBI lineage: Eukaryota > Viridiplantae > Streptophyta > Magnoliopsida > Lamiales > Lamiaceae > Stenogyne > Stenogyne calaminthoides. The sequence continues at coordinate 16,438,958 of JBBCBC010000020.1, forward strand.
TTCCAAAAATTAAAATGAAGTCGACACAGAAGATGATTGATGTATATTGTTTTGTTATGAACAACGGGAAAGATATTTATTAATTAAGACTTTCTAGAAAAGAAAAATTAACCTTAAGTGGTGCGAACTCATTTAATTATATATAATGATGAATTTGGATTGGTCATGCAACAATTAATGAAGCTTGAAAAATCTGTGATTTTATTTTATTTTTTAGTTGCAAGTTGCAATAATTGTGTTATGTTTAAGGTTATAGGAATTATCAATTTAAGAAAATTAACTATTTTAGAAATCGATGCAAGTTTTTCTTTTCCTCTTGTTTTTAAAACTACATTATGTAAAATCTAATGCTCCTACTATGCATGCATTTCATTATTGGAGGCATAATCAGCCTATAATTGCAAGCACGAAATAAACACTATTCATAAGGCAAAAAGGAAATCAATTGCAAATATTCAAGGTGCAACTTTAATGAAATAACATTAATCTAATAGGCACACTTGCATGAGGCAATTTCACAGTGAGACGGGGCATAAGTTGGGCATTGACACTTTAAGACTTTGCGAGGGATGAGTGTGATTTGTGCTAAGTTGTACCCCATCTCATGCATGAGACTGTCTCATATGAGTTTTTGTCTAAATTCTAATATCTCTCACCATTAAATCAAGGTTAAGTCTTATATGCATATAGGTGCACTATGCACTCATAATGCATGTATTTTAAAATCATGCAACTTGTTATATTGAAATATGCAATTTGTTTATATTAAAATGTGCAACTATTTTTCCATATTAATAGTTGCATAGTTCAATATAAATAAGTTGAATCTTTCAATATAACAAGTTGCACGATTTTAAAATACAGTACGAATGTGGTGTATCTAGATGCAGGTGAAATTCACTCTTAATTAAATCAATAATGTATTTACTCATCACTCTCAACTGCCAATAATATTGCTCCTCAAATAGAATAATAAGTAATCACAGATTCAATGCTACTCTCAAAATTCAATCATTCACATCATGAGAAAATATCAATTTTCATCTTGTAGCTTTTGTTGAATACAATTTTAGTTCTTTATCTTTTTTATTTCTCAATTTTAATTCACATGTGTTCAATCACTAATACACATTTGGGCTTGGACAGCTGTGAAAAATGACCTTGGAGAGCTGTTATAACCGCTCTCCAAGTAACAGCTGTCCAAGCTTGGACAGCTGATAAAAAACCGTTGTCCAAATTCCTCGCTTGGACAGCGGTTTTCAACCGCTGTCTAATATATATATTTTTTTTAAAATTGATTTTTATGCACGAACCCACCAAGCATCTCATATATAAGCCACCAAGTCTCCCAATTAATTGAGGCAATTATTCGCTCCCATGGGGGACCGAACACGGGACTTTGGGCGCCTGAGTGGAGATCAATTCCGCTCGGGCACTTGCTTTCTTGCGTTTACTTAATGAAATTAATTCTATATGTTCTAAAAATCGTTTTTTCTTACAATTTTTTTTAAAATTCTTTATTTCAATTATCTTATTTATTAATTCAATCACATTTTTATATAATAATTTTTTTATATAAATTTAAATTTAAATTAAATTAAATTAAATTAAAATTATATTTTTTACTTGTACTTTTTTTAACTACCTTTGTTTTAAACTTGTAATACTTTTCCTTCTAAACAATTAATACTTTTCTATCAAAATAAATAATATTTTCCTTTAAACAAGTAATACTTTTTCATCTAAACAAAGTAATATTTTTCTTTAAACAAGTTATACATTTCTATCTAAACAAGTAATATTTTTCTATTTAAACAAGTAATATTTTTCTATCTAAACAAATAATATTTTTCTATTTAAACAAGCAATACTTTTCTATCTAAATAAGTAATATTTTTCTTTAAACAAGTAATACTTTTTCATCTAAACAAGTAATACTTTTATTTAAACAAGTTATACCTTTCTATCTAAACAAGTAATACTTTTCTATTTAAACAAGTAATATTTTTCTATTTAAACAAGTAATAGTACTTTTCTATCTAAATAAGTAATACTTAAACAAAATTGAATTAATTTATAAGAATATTAAATATTATAGGTATTAATTTATAAGAATTAATAGTGATACAAGTTCGTAAGTGTAATATTATGAATTTAATATTATGAACAAGTTTTACATAAGGGTTTGTGTTAATCTCATTATATAAGACGAATATTAAAAATAAATAATACGAGAATTTAAAGAATAAAATATTTGAATTGTACATAAAAAGAATTTACAAAAAAAAAAAACAAAAAATACAAGTTTTACAAAAAAAAAAAAAAAATTAATTCACTTGGAGAGCGGTTATGAACCATTTCTCCAAGTTTTTTAGACAAATGGTTCAAAACCGCTCTCCAAGATACTTACTTGCACAAATGTTATGAACCACATTGTCTAAGCTTTGATCTTGGACAACGGTTTTTAACCGCTGTCTTTTTTTTTTTTTTTTTTAGAACCGCTCTTCAAGGGAACACTTGGAGAGCTATTCGAAAAAAGGGCTGTCCAAGTGGAGTTCTCCAAGCTTAAATGTGTAGTAGTGAATTATGATTTTTTTTTAATCCAATTTTCGTTAATCTAGACTGAAAGTTATGTACGTCGCCAAAATTACATATGTGGCTATATATATATATATATTGTTTTTTTATTTTTTGATCGGGTAAGTTTACAGATTTTTCAGCTTTAATTAATTTCAAATGATTTTTGTAATTAATTTTTAATTCATCAATTTGGCCGAAAATCATCTGCGACGTGTGTAATTCTGGCGCCGATAATATGATTTCTCAATCTAAAAGGATCAAAATTAAAAACATGTAGACTAAAATTGTGAAATAAAAAAATAAAAAAATAATATCGATTGGACCCAAATTAATATTTTTCCTTGGTATCATCAATAATAATCGGAGCATCATCGCTTCCTAAATCTCCAATAGCTCTTCTTTAGATGACGGAGGGACTCCCACTGAGTCGACATAGAGTGACCCGTTGTGGAAAAAGTGGGTATTTGATGTAATTATATATATATGGGGGTTTGGATGAGGCGATTGTTTTTCTTAAAAATGATTAACAAATATTTTAAGTAATTCTCATGTTAGATGAATTGTGTGATAAATCTAAATTAACATATTTTACTCACGAACGCAACTTGATTTTTTTTATATTTTGATTAACTAATTAATTTTTATGAGACTGACTTACACGTACGTGGGTGTCTCAAATATGTATATACTCCCTCCGTCCTGCTATGTTAGTCCTACTTTCATTTTTTGAGCGTCCCGTTATATTTGTCTCAATCCGTAAAAGGAAAAAGTAACACTTCACTACCTATTATTTTAATATTATTCCCCTCACTTTTCATTCCAACTACCAACATATTTTCACTTTTCATCCTTTAAATACTATAAAAACCCACTATTTATTATTTTAATATTATTCCTTAAACCATTCAACAAAAAAAAATGGGACAAACATAGCGGGACGGAGGGAGTATTATTTAACAAGCATGTCCTTTGAAAGAATTTCGTCTCATCTAAAAGCTCGAGCTTGTAGAGAGGATTGAGAATAATCTATTTATTTAATTTCCTTCAACACTCCCCCCACTCGTGGGCCGAATCAGTGTCTCTGCTCTCTGGAGAGGAGGCCCAACAGAGTGGACAATTTAAATAGGTGGAGTGCTTCCACGGGAATCGAACCCACAACCTGGGCTCTGATACTATTAAAGAATTCTGTCTCATCTAAAAGCTCGAGATTATAGAGAGGGTCGGGAATAATCTATTTACTTAATTTCCCTCTAACATCCTTTTCAAAATAAAAAATAAAGAATACGCATCCGCAATCAAAAGATGTGCACTAGATAAATATTGACTCGTGCGTTAGTTTGAAAGAGGTAAGTTAATCAATTTCAATAATGTATGAATAGTTAATTAGAGAATTTGAACTCAAGATGTTCAATCATCATGTTCAGATTTAATAGGCTAATGGACTTTAACTAGATATAATTGTCTTTACACTAATAGAACACGATATACATCTCATTACCAAATACCTATATCATCGTATATATGAAAATTTAAAGATATTATGTCTAGGGATGACGATGGGCCGGGGCAGGGCGGGTACCTAAGTACCCATGCCCGGCCCGCTCTTATACCCAGCCTGCCCCATGGCCCGCTCTTATACCCAGCCTGCCCCATGGCCCGCTCCGGGCCAGAGTGTTAAGACCCAAGCCCAACTCGTGTGGGGTGGGTCGATTCCCCCCTCCCCCCATTTGCTGACTCATCTTCCTGCCACATTTTTTTTTTTTAGCTAAAATTCAATTTTTTTACATATAAAAATGTGTTCTCACATTTAATACAAGATAAAATGAACTATACACTAAACTACCAAATTCACCATAATTTAACAAGAGGTCCAAAAAAATTAGAAATCCACAATGAAATCATAAATTAAAAATCCACCAAATCATCAAATTCACCCAACTTTCATGTCCAAAATGAACTACAAACCAAATTACCAAATCTAAAATTCATGACAATTTTATGTCCAAAATTAACAAAAAAGACTTTCACGAGATCAACTTCTTTATATGTCCAAACTTTCACGACAATTTTATGTCCAAAATTCACATCATATTCTCCATTTCTCTTTCCCATCAGAAGATGTCCTCCACAACCACATCATTCCTACAATTAAAAAAAAAGTCCAAATATAATCAAGTTATATTTAATATACTCTTAGCATTATATAAGTCAACAACACAAAATCAGAAAGTCCTGTAATCAAAATCGAGACATAATCGCAGCTTTTTTGTACATTAAGTAAATCTCATAGTTTAGGAAATAAAGAAAAAAAGAGAACTCACTTCGTCGGAGGGCGGAGGCGGAGGCCGCTGGTCTGACTCGTGACTGAAAGCATGAGTTGCTCAGGGGGCAGTGGTGGACTCCAAGATTCTGAATTCCGGCGGCAGTGGGTGGCTTGGGCGCTCGGCGGCCGGCGTTGAGTCGAGAGGGAGAGTGTGGACTTGAGAGCGGCGCATTGTATAAGGAGAAGTGGGAATTAGGGTTGGGAGGAATGTAAAAAAGACGAACCATGTGTGATAAATAAATCTGAAATTCTGAATTCTAAATTATTATATATATTTTAATTATTAACTTATTATTAATATATATATATAGTGTGGATCGGGTCGGGTCGAGACATTACAATATTACTATCCAAGTCCGGCCTGACCCAAGCTCGGGGCGGGCCTAACCTGCCCCATTTTCAGAATGGGTCCTGGCCCAACCGGGGCGGGCAGGGCGGGTCGACTTTGGGCCGGCTATTTTGTCATCCCTAATTATGTCTTCATAATTGTGTACATGATTCTCTTGGTTGTGTTTGAATTTTCTCAAACGACTTTAGCAGGCTATGGAAATTTCATGCAATTAAAGGTTACTTGTTGAATACACAAGAAGCCCAATTGGCCAATTTGTTATTCAAAAAAATCTTGAAATGACAGTTCAGATGTTGGCTCTTAGAAACATCTAGCTAATTAACATTTTCTTCTTTTTTTATTTCTTTATCCAATAGAAGGGTCCATCAGGATGTGTAATCAATTATACTGAAATTTTCATTTATATGAATGACCTTTTTTTCTTTTTTTAATTTTATATACGCAATAGTTTGAATTTTCATTGTATTAAGGTCAAAATAATTAGGATAAACAAATAAATTTCAAACTATAACTACCCTTGCCTTCTCAGTGGAGTATCACCAAACTCCCGTAAAATTCAAAATTCGTGATAAAAGAAGTTAAGGAAAAAAATTTATAAAGGAATTATGTTATGTAAGTTGATTCAATTAATGCTTTTTGATAAATCGGGAAATTACATACAAGTAATTGTGAAAGTTTTTTACGACACTAGATATAAGAATTGGCTAAGTCTTGTATCCATGTATGCATTTAGGTGCACCAACGTGCATTTATAGTGCATTCTAAAACTATGCAACTTGTTATATTGAAATATGTAATTTGTTTACATTGAACCGTACAACTATTAATCCATGAATTAATAGTTGTACAGTTCAATTAAACAGACTACATCTTTCAATATAACAAGTTGTATGAGTCTAAAATGCACTATGAATGTTGTTGTGTGCATATCGAGTGAGGTCGCCCCCGACCCCACTAAACCCGGGGCGAATAAAAGTAGAAAACCCGCCAAGTGTCACACCTCGCAGGCCCCTGAGCAGAAGGACCGGACCAATTGGAGCGAAGCGCGACCTGGGCGACATCGACGACCTCGGGCTGACACAAATGCAGAGCATTAACTACGATTTGACTAGTGTCAGACAGGCGGCACCGAGGAACTCTCCTAGAGTGGGCTTAAGTCAGAGATGTGTTAGTAAATGACAGTAATGATGAACGACTAGGAGTACTCAAACGGCTAAATTCCAGATTATCCAGATTTATCTCGGGCGTCGAACCAGCGACCTCCGACCTGAGTCACATCAATCATGTAGCATTTAATGTTTCACAGAGCCACTTTCGGCTGCTTGTACTTGTAACCCGGGAGAGTGAGATCCACTCTTCCAAACCTTATAAATATGGGTCATTTATGACCAAGAAAGAGGGAGAATTTAAAACCTTACCAAACCTCTTGCAAATTTATTACTAAAACATTTATTCTCCCAAAACAATCATACAACATAAATGCAGTCCACTTCACACATTTATTGTTTGTGTCACTATGATCATTAAGCCACATCTTAATCCCTAATCCTCATATTTTAGTACACAACAATTGGCACTAGAAGAAGGGTGACTCTTTAAGAAATATCGAGCTAAATTCTTAGTGTTTTCTCATTGGAGTATTCCTCACGAATCTTCGATATAAACCCATCTCATTCGCCCAAATCTCTCGAAAAACCACTCAACCATGTCTCAAGCAACTCTCATCACCAAAAGAAAAGCCGCTTAGGTTTCGTGTCGCTCTGGCGGAGCGGGGGCTAGCGGCCCGGCCATTAGCAACCGCAAGGCTGGGGGACCCACCACTGGGATTGCACAAAAGCTCGAGCAGATCCGTACCTCGAAAGATATCGATGAAGTCATCGCGGAGTTACTTCTAAAGCAGGCCGAAATAAAGATTCCTGATGGCGACCTACGCCACGATCTGAACTAGAAGGCCCAAAGCAAGGGCAAATGCCAAATGCACGAGGATCCCCGCGAGGAAAAATCTCATCAGGAGGAACCTCGCCAGGAGAGACCTCACCGCGAGAAAAGCCAAGAAGCCAACTCTCACGGGACCCAACGTACCCCGATCTACCGGCGCAACCGGAATGAAGGGCCGAATCCAATCCACAAGAGTTTGTTCTCAGAAAGCTTCAGCTGCGGCCAAAATCGAGGTCGCGGACCACAACGAGATCAGCCCAGGCAGACACGGCATGACTATGCCGAGCCCAAAAAATCTTATTCAGAATCAATAGCCCAAAACGAACTCAAACAGCGAATCTCGGCGAAGGATCGACTCGAGCGAAGTCCTTCACCCGCGGGACAGAAATAACTCCATCACCATACAGACGTCGCTGAACTCCATCACCTCGCCGACGAGAAAGAAACTCCCCACCTCGTCCTCATCGCGACAAGGTCGCAGGGCAGAGCGAATCTCCACAGATAGCCGCCATTCTTCAGAACATCAAGGATCTCCAAGAACAATTAGCGAGCAAAGGGGGAGAACCTCTCACCACCAAAATTCCCATCTCGCCACTATCACCTACAGTCATGCTCGCCCCTGTCCAGATCAAGATCAACGTCAGCTCCATCACATAATACAACGGCAACACCGATCCAATCAATCATGTAAGCAAATACACATCTTTCATGAACTCCATGGGCGTGACTGATGCCACCCAATGCCGACTCTTCCCGCTCACGCTAGGTGATCAGGCCTACCATTGGTTCAATACCTTACCACCGACGTCCATAGAGTCTTTCCATCAAATGCCTCAATTGTTCCTCACTCACTTCGCCTCGCTGACCCCGCACAAGGGAACCAAGCAGCGTCTGGCGAACATCCATCAGCACGAGGATGAGTCGGACCGAGCATACATCGATCTCATAGACCAACTCATTATGTAAGGTGAGCCGTTGGGCGACGAAGCCAAAGTCTTAGGAATAGTGCATGGGTTGAAGAAAGGAACCAAACTCTGGAAAATGATGAACAATGATTACCCATCAAGCTACGCCGATTTCTGATATCGAGCAAGTATTATGATCACCAACGCCGAGATACTGGCCTCAAGATTGGGCGAGCAGCGACCAAGCGAGGTGAAGGTCGAAGTTAGAAAGCCTGATCAAAAGTCCAAAAAACCTTTCAGAAATCCTGGGTTCGCGAACTACCGAGCTCCGGGAACTTTCAAGTCGATCGATAACACTCTGGAAGTGAAGCTCCTAGAGAAACTGACCATGAATGCATCTCAGATCTTTCAGGCGATCAGGGACAGACAACCGATCCCGCCGGCCCAGGAAATGCTCCAGGACACTTCTAGGCTCAACCCAAAGAAATTTTGTGATTATCACAATTCCATTGGGAATACCACTGAACATTGCCGCGACCTACAAAGGGAGCTCTGGAATTTGTACGAGGAAGGGAAATTGGAAAGGTTTGTCAAGCCAAGGCAACAACAGAATCAGAGACAGGCACCTCCCCCTGGGAACCAAAACAACCAAGCCAAGCGAGGTCCGCAAATCCCAGAAGGTTCAGAGAACAGAGTCATACACATGATCTGCCCAACAGGGGGAACTCTCGGGGACTTTCTCCCAGCGACGTCCCTGTCAAACCGACGTCAAAAAGCTAAAATGCGAGCTCTCGACAATGCGGTGCTGAGTTGCCTCCCGGTCAACACCATCACCCCAAACCAGAAGCAGCTCACCTTCACCGAAGAAGACAAAGATGGAATGGTCTATCCGAACTGGGATCCACTCGTAATCTCTGCCAGGATAATGGGGGACTTTGGTTCATCGTATCATGATCGACAATGGGGCTTTCTGCAACATTCTTTTCAAGAAGACACTGGACCTGCTCGGCAATTTCCACTCTTACGTCAAGCCCTGCGAAGTCGGGATTTGAGGTTTTGGAAACCAACCTGTCGAAGCCTATGGAATGATTTGCTTAGCTGTGGAAATCTCCTCAACCTTAGACATCAAAGTGAAGGCAACAAGACAGCTGGACTTTGTGATCATCGATGCCCCCTCGAACTTCAATGCTTTCTTCGGTAGGCCTTTCGAACATGAGTTCGGGGTTTCCGCATCATCTTATTTCTATTGTATTAAGTTTCCCGGATCTGACGGGAAAATTGGCACCATCAAGGGTGATCAGATTGCTGCAAGAAAATGTTTAACTTACACCTGTGTCAATTTAAATTATGCTTTTTATTTCGGTAGGAAACCCAAGATGGGGCTAAGTTGTACGAGCCGAACTCCACCCCGGAAGAAAAAAGAAAATGATAAAATGGAGATAGATAATGTAACAGAAATAAATGTAACACCTATGGAAGTTGACGTCGCCGCTAAAGAGAAGCCCGCACAGGAGTTACCAGATTTGGAACCTCGCCTCAGTTTCGAGCCAATGGAGGTCGACTCCAAACAACGAGAATCCAACCTCGATCCAAGAACGGAAAGAAATGATCAGCAAGCAACCCCCTATCGAAGAGCTCGAAACAAACCCAGTCGATCTCGATCGACCGGAACTAAGCATGACTATCAGAACACAAATCCCCAGTGACCTGCGAGATCAATTGATAGATTTCCACAAGCAGAATTTAGACGTATTCGCGTGGTCACATGGGGACATGGTCGACATCGACCCCGAGGTCTCATGCCACAAACTAAACATCGACCCGATAAAGAAGCCAGTATCCCAGAAAAGAAGAAAGTTCGGCCCTGAAAAATACGCAGCCCTGGCCGAAGAAGTGAAGAAACTGCTAGATAACAAGTTGATCGAGCAAGCAGATCAACCACAATGGGTGGCCAATGCGGTGCTAGTTAAAAAAACAAACAACTCCTGGCGACTATGTATCGACTTCACCGACCTCAATGAGGCTTGCCCAAAAGATTACTTTCCAATGCTTCACATCGATCACCTCGTGGATATCACTGCTGGGCACGAGATGATGACTTTTATGGATGCCTTCGCCGGGTACCACCAGATCGCCATGGACAAAGATGATCAGCAACACACATCTTTTCTGACAGAGAAAAATGTGTATTGTTGGAAGAGAATGCCATTTGGATTAAAGAACCCAGGGGCAACCTACCAACGTTTGGTAAATCGAATGTTCGCCGACGAGATAGGGAAAACCATGGAAGTATATATCGATGACATTGTGGTAAAAAGTGAAAAGAAAGAAGACCATCTATGCCACCTCGCCCGGACCTTTGACATCTTAAGAAAATAGAACATGCGTTTGAATCCCAAGAAATGCAGTTTCGGAGTTGGTTCGGGAAAATTTCTGGGCCATATCATCAGTCAGAGAGGTATCGAAGCTAACCCTACAAAGATCAAAGCCATCATGGACATGAAACCACCTCGCAACATAAAAGAAGTCCAAAGGTTGACAGGTTATCTCGCAGCTCTCAACAGATTCGTATCCAGGATGGGGGATAAGTGCAAGCCTTTCTTCTAAGCCATGAAAAAGGGAAGTTCTCATAGACCCCGCAGTGCCAAGCCGTATTTCTAAAGCTCAAGGTATATCTTTCCGATCCCCAGATCTTAGCAAAACCCATACCAGGCGAGAAATTATTTCTATACCTCGCGGCCTCGGAGTCCGCCCTCAGCGCAGTTTTAGTGCGAGCAGAAGGTCAGTCCCATTTGCCTATATACTTCGTCAGTCAAACTTTGAATGACGCCGAGCTCAAGTATCCACCGCTCGAGAAGCTCGCTTACGCCTTGATAATGAGCGTCCAAAAATTACGACAATATTTCTTCGATCATCAAATAGAAGTCCTAACCACCATGCCATTGAGACAAGTGTTGCACCGACCTGATACAGTCGGGCGATTATTGAAGTGGTCCATCGAATTAGGTCAGTTTGGGGTCACCTTCACACCCGAACTGCGATCAAAGCTCAGGTCCTCGCCGACTTCCTCACCGAGCTCACCTTTCCAGAAAAGACACTAGAGGCAATCGACGTCCCTTGGACGTTGCATGTCGACGGTTTCTCGACGAGCACCCGAGCGGGGGCTGGAGTGGTCTTGGTCAGTCCCGAGCAACAATCCTTTACCACGGCCGTAAGCTTTGATTTTCACGCCACCAACAATGAAGCAGAATATGAGGTCTTGATAAATGGCCTAGAAATGGCAATGGCCATCGGTGTACGAAAATTGAAAGTTTACAGTGATTCCCAGCTGGTCGTATGCCAGATGTCAGAAGAGTACGAAACTCGGGGTGAGCAGATGATGAAGTACAACCAGATAGCAAAAAGACTCGTTGAAAAATTCGAAGAAGTGCAAATAAAGCTGATACCTCAGACAGAAAACACGCAGGCGGATGCTCTAGCTCGTTTGGCCACATCGGAAGGCGCCGCGGATATGGACAACACAGTGGCTACCAAACTCAACACCCCATTAGCAGGTCGCGTAACCATCGACATAAAGGAAGTAACCTGGACAAACCAAGCAAATCCATCAAACGCGTAAAGGAAGGTCTTTCAGACCGCAACTCCGGAAGAAAATTGGATGACTGAAATCAAAGACTACATCGAGAAAGGAACACTGCCAGAGGACAAGGTCGCAGCTCGCCGATTACAACTAAGAGAAGCGAGGTATACCATAATCAACGAACAACTTTACAACCGAAGTTTCTCATTACCACTATTGAAATGCATCACCCCGGAAGAAGGCCAGATAATCTTGAAAGGAATCCACGAAGGAGATTGTGGAAATCACACTGCAGGTCAATCTCTTGTCTACAAAACAATCAGACAAGGCTATTATTGGCTGACTTTAAGGAAAGATGCGATTGCGTACGCAAAGAAGTGCCAGCAATGCTAGTTTTTTGCCCCAACAATTAAGCGAGCTCCGGAGGAGCTCACGTCGATCTACAGCCCATGGCCTTTCGCGAGGTGGGGGATCGACCTGACCGGTCCTTTCCCAAAGGCCCCGGGCAGTTCAAAGTTTGACGTGGTCGCAGTAGACTACTTTACCAAGTGGGCGGAGGCAGAGCCGTTGGCAACCATTACTCAAGAGAAGATCATCTGATTCGTCTGGAAAATCATCATCTATCGTTTCGGCCTCCCGCAAGCAATCATCACAGATAATGGAAAGCAGTTCAACGGATTCGAGATTGACGCCTTTTTTGCGAAGTGGAAAATTGCAAAGTTGTTCTCCACTCCCTATCACCCTCAGTCCAATGGACAAGTTGAAGCCGTGAACAAGATAATCAAACATACCCTAAAAACTCAACTCATTGAGTCAAAGGGATTATGGGCTTTCAAGCTTTCGAGCATCTTATGATCATACAGAACCACTTTTCGGAACTCAACAGGCGAAACACCTTTTGTCTTGGCCTTCGGGACAGAGGCAGTCATACCAGCCGAGGTCATCGTCAGAAGTCATCGTACGTCGCAGATAATCACAGAGGACAACGATCAGGCCATATCTCTCAGCCTCGATCTCCTCGAAGAAAGAAGACTGGAAGCCAACTTGAAAAATACAAGTTACAAACAGAAATCAGAGAAATACTACAACTCAAAAGCAAAAATCCAAAGATTCAAGGTTGGCGACCTCGTCTTAAGAAAGATCCTTGGGGTCCAGAAAAGAGTTTTTGGCCCGACCTGGGAAGGCCCCATGAAAATTTCAAAGTGCCTGCCAAATGGGGCTTACGAGCTCGAAGACATGGAAGGCATTCCCGCAATGTACCCATGGAATGCGACCTACCTGAAGAAATTCTACCAGTAACTATCTATTTTTCAATCATGCATCATGTTTTTAGTAAGCATTGTCAAAGTTAGAGATAAAATAACTTTTATCTGAAATTTTTTACGAGTTAGAATTTATCGTTATTTTGTGCAACTTTTTACATTCACAAACTTGAGGGATCGGTCCCCGACCTCTCACGAGTTCGATCAAAGACAGATTTGTAAATGAAAAAGATAAGATAAAAAAATGAAAAAATTCGTGACTTTATTTCTAAAAACTAGGGGCAGGGGGATATAATGTTAGCGTCGTGAGGAGTCATTTCGACAAAATCATTGTCCAAAGTTTTTAGAAAAGGCAATCAGGTCGCATACCATCTCTAAGTTGACCTCGATCGCATACCTTATCTAAGTCAACAAAGCCGAGAATATTTAAAGGCAATCACATCGCATACTCTATCTAAGTCGACCTCGGTCGCATACCCTATCTAAGTCGTCGAAGCCAAGAATATTTAAAGGAAGTCACGTTGCATACCCTATGAAAGTCAACAAAGCAGAGAATATTTAAAGGTAATCTGTTGGGATTATACTGAAAAGTATGCTTTTTACTTTGTATAATCGAAACTGGATTTCCAGACTTATTTACTGAAATAAATTGTTTATCACTGATGCTTTAAATATGATTGAATGTTATATATATTTACTACATAACTGTTCAATAATTAAGACGTGTTACAATCAGAGTTAATTTAGTGATACCGCATCACGTAAGATTAAATTAATATCCCTTGTAACTAAAAAAAAGTACGCCATTCACGACCTAGATGGAAATGAACAACCATCGCGAAAGGTTGAGGTGTAAGGCTCGATTGGTTTGTCTTGACCAAGAGATTACACTAGTGCATGACCGATCTTGTTGAATAGGACCTCTGAGGAGGATAAATTCTTGAATCGAACAAGGAAGAATTAGACCTCGGTGGTTCGTTGTTTCTTAACCTTTGTCCCTTAAATAGGATCACGTGGGATTGGTAACTATTGCTTTGACATATCATGGGTAGCGAATCAGAGAGATTCAATACTTTTTATCTTATGCAATATTATTGGTCACATGTGATTGCTAAGATTTAATACTTAATGAATCGTGGTGCAAGCACGCTTTTGCTTGATTTGCCCCTTTGGGAGGTTCATAAGTTTTATCATACCAAATCTTGCAAGTGGAATTAGTTTAGATATGGATAACAATGTTGAACCGTTCCTCGACCAAGGACAAAAGATATTAATTAACGGAAAGCTATTTCAAAGGGCTTGAATTAATTAATGGGCTAGATAATCTTAAACACGGAAATAATGACCGGGAGCCATATTGACTGTAATATGGGTTAAGATAGATGGTGCAATATTAATTATGTAGTGGGATTAATTAATATTTATGGGCTTGAATTATATTGTGGCTCAATATTAGATATTCAAGATCCATTAGAAGGTCCAATCTTAATTCTCCTAAAGGCCCCCTGAGTAGCCCAACATATAGTACAATAACTGAAAAGGTGATTAAAATAAAATAAATATTGTTGCTTATATTTCCTCTAAATTTTCAAAATTATGGATAAAAAGGGAGAAAATTTTTTCTTTGAATTTTGTTATGGAATGAAGATATGTATTCTTGGAATACAAGATTATCTCATTAAATTCAAGAAATCTCCCACTTGGTTATCTATATAGTAAATTTCGAAATTTTGAAAATATAGTGGGCAAGAAAGATTTTCTTGATTTTCTTGAAAAGATATTATGGAAGATATGTATTTCTTGAAATACAAGAATATCTCATAAATTCAAGAAGATCCAAATCTTGGATTCTTGCATCATTAAATTTTCGAAAATATCCATATTGTTGAGGAGGTGGGATTTTTGTGGAATATTTTAATTATGGGAAAAAGAATATAAGGGATATATTCAAGATTTCTTGGTGACCAAGAAAAGTCTTTTCCCACATTGAAATATCACTAAACTTTCGACCACTCTCTCACCTATAAATAGGGGATGATTAGTTCATTCCCAAGTACAATTCCATGTGCTGGAAATATTAGCAAATCCACATAAGTGGTGCAACAAAGTTTATTTTTTCCTTTTGTTAATTGTTCGCAAGTATCCTTCCACCGGATTGTCGAGCAAGGGCTAAGGGAATACTTGGGAAGTCCTTTTGGTTAGTCCGTCCGACCAAAGCCACTGCCATCCCGAGAGGTACGTTCACGTAAACCCGTAGATTCCGCATGCGTAGGTTTTACGTGGCTTTTCATATGCATGATATGTTGTTGCAATTATTATTTGAATTAATATAGGATTAATTCATGCTAGTAATAACTAATGAATTAAATTTGTATTTAAATATTCACCTTAATAGATCTGCAACTCATTCCCCAACAATCGGTATCGAGCCAATGTTTTCGACTCTCAATTTTTAAATAGTAATTTAATTAAATGGACATTAAATTTGAAATTGGATAGTAGAAACTGTTAGATCTGCTTTTGCGGTATCCAATTGTCATGGATTTTAATGTTTTATTTTGCATGCATATAAACCGTGGTTTTTTAATTCGATTAGCTCGGTTTGTTTTGCCTCGTGAGAAAATCCACGAGTAGACTAGAATTTGTTTGATTTGATCAATGTAATAGACTAGTCTAGATCTAGGTTTATTTATTTTTTGTAAATAAATTGTAACCGGATCGAAAACGAAGAGACGAAAGAATTAAAGGACGAAATCGAGAACAGTGTAGGCGGCGGCAGGCAGGCCGGGCGTCGAAGGCGGCGCGTCTTGAGGGGATGATTTCTGCGGCCGCGGGCGGTCTTCCGCCCAGCCGAGTGGATTCGGGCGGATGTCTGGCGGCGTCTTGCGCGCCACCTGAGACGCGGCTAGGCCGCCGAGACACGGTGAGGCGGCGAGCGGGCGAAGCCTTGATGCTCGGTCTGCCGAAAACTATCGACCCTCGCCGATAAACCGCCGAGGCGTCTTAGGCACCGGCGGGCATGGCCCGCCGGGTGGTGCCGAGGTCGCCCCGGGCAAGTGGCCGGCCTGATCGAGGCGTGCATCCTATTTCTTGCTTGGCGTGGCGTGGTTCGAGACGAACGAGTGGGAGAAATTCGAGGCGTGTTTCTTCAAGATCAAGTCAAAAAAATTAAACCATGACAGGTTGGATAATTTGTGCCCAATATGTTTATTTTTTTTTTTTGCTTGATTTATCTGTGCTTATCTTATGCTTTATTTAATTTGTTTAAATGTGTTTGCATGAGGGTTGCCAAATTGAAAAATCTCAACTTCAAAATTACTAAGTATGTTTTAAATAATTAATTGACAATTTTATTCCTGATAATAAAATTGAATTAATTTTGACCTCCATGATTTATTTATTTGTGAATTTTTTGGAGAAATTTCCCCAACGGGACGGTCAAAAAGATAGGTTTCACATGAATGAATTCCAAACGGATGATTGTGGGTTATTACTAGTGGCGGCGATGACCCTCCCAACGAGGCTCGATCAAAGCAAAATAGTAATCATATTTAATCATGGTTATTACTTAGGTATAAAATTGATATGCATATACTTTCCCAAGTCCCCCATCGATTTTATATTGGTCAAGTGGGAGCCAACTATTAATCTGGATATTAAGGGTTTGTAACTGTTCTTGTTTGTAACCCGCTTGAATGTGTTTAAATAATGACCCACCCAACGTGGCTTATTTAAACTGTTTTGAGATGTTGGCTGATGCATGTTCATATTTTTTTTGAGATTTTAATATGATGCATGTGATCGAACCTTGTGATATATTTGTGCTTATGCATATTATTATTTATTTCAGTTCATCATGTCGCAAACCTTTTAATCCACTTGCTCAATATACTAAAAGACAATTTGCTCACTGGAGAAAATTTTGTTGATTGGAATCGAAAACTCACTATTGTCCTCACTGCACAAAGCCATAACTGGGTTCTGACCACACCTAAACCGGATAAATCATTAGATGAGTCCACTAAAACGGTTAAGAAAGAGTATGTTGACTGGGAGCGGTCTAACGAAATGGCTAAGTGTACCATCTTGGCTTCTATGTCAGATGTGTTGCAACACCAACACCAGAACGTTAAGACCGCTGCGGAAATCATGACTAGTCTTAAAGCGATGTTTCAACATCAGAACCGTGTGGCTCGTGAGATCACCATGAGGGACTTGCTCTCTATGAAAATGGTGGAGGGAACGCCCGTAAGGGAGCACGTTCTCCAGATGATGGTTCACCTTAATAAACTTGAGGTACTTGGCGCTGAATACGATATCGAGACCCAAATCGACTTCGTGCTCCATTCTCTGCCGAAAATCTTTGAACAATTCAGGTTGAACTACCAGATGAATAATCAAAAGTTCTCGATGCCTGATCTGTTGCAAGCTTTAGTCTCGACAGAGGCGATATTGGGGCAGAAAAGCCAAGCCTTGGTGGCAAACGGACCTTCTTCTTCTTCTAGACCAAGGGGTGGTAAGAACAAGAAAATGAACAAAGGCCACAAGCAAGTGAACTCAATTGTTGCCAATGGCAAAGATAAGGTGAAGAAGGGTGGTGGAGTGAACAAGCCAGCTAAGGGGAAGTGCTTCAACTGCGGTGAGAAAGGACATTGGAGGTCAGCCTGTTCCAGACCTAAGAGGGATGGAAAGAAAGGTAAATCTCACGCACTAGTTGTTGAAACTTGTTTAGCGGCGTATGCCTCCCATTTTGTGGGTGGTGGATACGAGATCCACTAATCATGTTTGTTTCACATTATAGGGCGGACCCGGCAACTTAGTGGGAGTGAGGTCCTCATCACACTGGGCGATGCTACGAGAGTGGCAGCTGAAGCAGTGGGAGAAGTGCACCTGTCTTATGAAGACAGTGCTTTAATTTTTTGAGATATTCTTTACGTTCCGGATTTTTAGAAAGAATTCATTTTCAGTTTCTAAACTTTTATGATGGATATTTTGGTTACTTTTTAATAAAGTTGTTACCAATTTTATTTTTGATAAATTTATCTGTCATGGAACGTTGTTGAATGATCTCTATACAATTAACTGTGCACACCACTCACGAAATGTATCCTATAACACATTAACTCTTTCCGAGAAAAGAAAGCGTTCATCAGACGTGAACGAGACACTTCTTTAGCATCTATAAATTGGGTCATATAAATCCAAAGAGGAACCAAAGGTTGGTAAGAGACGGTTCACTAGGGCTTCTCCAAGTTGAACCGATTCCAACCTGCGAATCATGTTTGGAGGGTGATATGACCAAGATGGCATTTGGAGCCAAGGGGAATGGGGCTAAAGAAGTGTTAGAGATCGTTCACATAGATGTACGTAGTTCAATGTTAACCAAAGCAATAGGAGGTTATGAGTAATTTTATTGATGATTACTCAAGGTACATTTTCCTTATGAAGCATGAATCTGAGACCTTTGAGAAATTCTAAAGAATTTAAGGATCAAGCAGAGAATCATATGGAAAAATGTATCAAGTCTCTACGATCTGATCGTGGAGGCGAATACCTCAGCGATGAGGTTTGAACTGCTTATCTGATGAAGGGATTGTATCCCAGCTCACTGCACCCGGAACCCCTCACCAAAACGGGGTTGCAGAGCAAAGAAACATAATTCTTTTGGAAATGGTTAGATCAATGATGAGTTATGCGGATCTTCCCGAGTCGTTCTGGGGTCATACCTTGGTAACAGCGACATACATTCTGAACTTGGTGTTATCCAAATCGGTTCCCAAAACCCCAAAGAATTGTGGACTGGGCGCAAGCCTAGTATGAGACACATGAGAACTTTGGGGTGTCCGGCCTAAGTGTTGGACAAGGATACCGGTAAATTGGATCCTCGGTCAGAATTAAGGCTGTTTTGTAGGATACCCCGAGGGAACAAAAGGGTGTATGTTCTATAGTTCCGAAGATCAAAAGGTGGAAATCCGCACCCACTTTAGATTTTGGAAGAAAACTATATGAACCAAAGAAAACCCAGAAGTGAGATTACCTTAAATAAGCTTAGAGGGCAAACCTCAGTGCCGACTGTACTAGATGATATACCAAACGATACGTTTTCACAACCGGAGCCTCGTTATAGTGGGAGGGTTGTTAGACAGCCCGAGAGATTCATGAGAATAGGAGAGTCCTCGGACTTGATTTCCCGGAATCAGACCCATGGACAAATGACGAGGCACTCCAAGATAAGGATGCAGATTCTTGGCAAACAGCAATGAAAGCCGAAATCGGTTCTATGCTTCATAATAGAGTGTGGGAGCTAGTCGAACCACTTAATGGGGTCAAACCCATTGGATGCAAGTGGGTATATAAGAGGAAAAGAGGACAGGACGGGAAGGTTGAAACCTTTAAAGCAAGACTAATGGCGAAAGGTTATACTCAGAAAGAAAGGGATCGATTATGAGGAAATTTTTTTTTTGCCCGTAGCCATGCTTAAGTCCATCCGTATTCTCTTATCGATTGCTGCGCATTTCGACTTTGAAATCTGGCAAATAGATGTCAAGACAGCTTTCCTTAACGAAAGTCTTGATAAAGAGATCTATATGCAACAACCCCATGGTTTCATTGAAACAGGCCAAGAACATTTTGTTTGTAAGCTCAAAAGGTCCATTTACGGACTCAAACAGGCATCCAGAGCTTGGAACCAAAGTTTTTGATCATGTAATAAAGTCTTATGGGTTTGATCAAAACAAGTTTGAAAGTTGTGTGTATAAAATACGTTTCGGAACTGCATTGGTATTCTTAGTACTATACGTAGATGACATTGTGATCATCGGGAACGATGTGAAGGTGTGATCAGACGTAAGGGCATTGTTTCAAAATAGTTTGATATGAAAGACTTAGGGAAAGCCGGACATATCCTTGGGATCAAGATAACTCGAGATCGCCAGAAAAGGATGATCGGGTTATCGCAAGTTTCATACATAGACACTTTTTTTTGAAACAATTCAGCATGCAAGATTCCAAGAAAGGATTCGTACCTTTCAAACTTGGAATCCATCTATCCAAGAAAATGTTCCCTAAGACGAAAAGGAGATAGATGACATGAAAGGTATTCCTTGTGCTTCGGCTATCGGAAACCTTATGTATGCATTGCTGTGTATGAGACCGGATATCTGCTTTGCCGTAGGCATGGTAGCAAGATATCAAAGTAACCCAGGGAAAGCGCATTGGACGACAGTTAAAAACATTATGAAGTGTCTGAAAAGAACTCAGAATAGAATGTTGATTTATCAGTCAGATACTCCAATCCCCATCGGCTACACAAACTCAGATTTCCAATCCGATTTAGATTCCAGAAATTATCTGCCTCAGTTAGTGTGTTTCCATTTGGGAAGTGTAGCCATCAAATGGACGAGTGTGAAGCAGAAATGCATCAACGACTCAACCATGGGACTCGGGTAAGTAGTGCTTGTGAAGCGGTGAAAAAGAACCGATTGAGCTCTAGATCTTCTTAGTGGACTTGGATGGTGTTCTCAATTTGTCAGCAAATATCTCGCTAGGAAGCGATTACAAATTCAAGAGAACCAAGAGTCCACGAGTCAAACAAACACATTAAAGGAAAGACATCTTATACGAGAAATCGTTAAGAGATGAGATATAGACGTGGCAAAGATAGCGTCTCGAGGGGCGACTAGCGAGATCCATTCACAAAGCGTCGCCTCTGAATACATTCGAGAGACATGTGAGTGGAATGGGTGTCAAGACCGTTGCTAATCTTTTTGAGTATAAGTGGGAGAAATTATTAGGTTCGTGTAGGTGACATTAGATGTCACGGACTACGTGAGACGTGTTGTAGTATACTTAAAAGCAAACTTTGAGTATAAGTGGGAGATTGTTGGGATTATACTGAAAAGTATGCTTTTTACTTTGTATAATCGAAACCTAATTTCCGGACTTATTTTTGAAATAAATTGTTTATCACCGATGCTTTAAATATGATTGAATGTTATATATATTTCTTTGCGATAACTGCTCAATAATTAAATGCGTGTTACATCTTTGTAGTTAATTTAGTGATACGGATCACGAAGATTAAATTAATAAATCCCTTGTAACTAAAAGTACGTCATTCACGACCTAGATGGAAATGAACAACCATCGGGAAAGGTTGAGGTGTAAGGCTCGATTGGTTTGTCTTGACCAAGAGATTACACTAGTGCATGATGATCTTATTTGAATAGGACCCTCTGAGGAGGATAAATTCTTGAGGCCGAACAAGGAAGAATTAGACCTCGGTGGTTCGTTGTTTCTTAACCTTCGTCCCTTAAATAGGATCACGTGGGATTGGTAACTATTGCTTTGACTTATCATGGGTAGCGAATCGGAGAGATTCAATACTTTTTATCTTGGGCAATATTATTGGTCACATGTGATTGCTAAGATTCAATCTGAAGAATCGTGTGCAAGCACGCTTGCTTGATTTGCCCCCTTGGGAGGTTCATAAGTTTTATCATACCAAATCTTGCAAGTGGAATTAGTTTTTCGGTATGGATAATAATGTTGAACCGTTCCTCGACCAAAGACAAAAGATATTAATTAACGGAAAAGCTATTTCAAAGGGCTTGAATTAATTAATGGGCTAGATAATCTTAAACACGGAAAATAATGACCGGAGCCATATTGACCGTAATATGGGTTAAGATGGATGGTGCAATATTAATTATGTAGTGGGATTAATTAATATTTATGGGCTTGAATTATATTGTGGCTCAATATTAGATATTCAAGATCCATTAGAAGGTCCAATCTTAATTCTCCTAAAGGCCCCCCCGAGTAGCCCAACATATAGTCCAATAACTGAAAAGGTGATTAAAATAAAATAAATATTGTTGCTTATATTTCCTCTAAATTTTTTAAAATTATGGATAAAAGAGGGAGAAAGATTTTCTTTGAATTTTGTTATGGAATGAAGATATGTATTCTTGGAATACAAGATTATCTCATTAAATTCAAGAAATCTCCCACTTGGTTATCTATATAGTAAATTTCGAAATTTTGAAAATATAGTGGGCAAGAAAGATTTTCTTGATTTTCTTGAAAAGATATTATGGAAGATATGTATTTCTTGAAATACAAGAATATCTCATAAATTCAAGAAGATCCAAATCTTGGATTCTTGCATCATTAAATTTTTGAAAATATCCATATTGTTGAGGAGGTGGGATTTTTGTGGAATATTTTAATTATGGGAAAAAGAATATAAAGGGATATATTCAAGATTTCTTGGTGACCAAGAAAAGTCTTTTTCCCACATTGAAATATCACTAAAATTTCGACCACTCTCTCACCTATAAATAGGGGATGATTAGTTCATTCCCAAGTACAATTCCATGTGCTGGAAATATTAGCAAATCCACATAAGTGGTGCAACAAAGTTTATTTTTTCCTTTTGTTAATTGTTCGCGAGTATCCTTCCACCGGATTATCGAGCAAGGGCTAAGGGAATACTTGGGAAGTCCTTTTGGTTAGTCCGTCCGACCAAAGCCAATCGCCATCCCCGTCCAGGTAATGCGTTCACGTAAACCCGTAGATTCCACATGCGTAGGTTTTACGTGGCTTTTTATATGCATGATATGTTGTTGCAATTATTATTTGAATTAATATAGGATTAATTCATGTTAGTAATAACTAATGAATTAAATTTGTATTTAAATATTCACCCCGAATAGATCTGTGCAACTCATTCCCCAACATAATCACGTCGCATACCCTATCTAAGTCGACGAAGCTAAGAATATTTAAAGGCAATCAAGTCGCATACCCTATCTAAGTCGACCTCGGTCGCATAACCTATCTAGGTCGACAAAGACAAGAATATTTAAAGGCAATCAAGTCGCATACCCTATCTAAGTCGACCTCGGTCGCATACCCTATCTAGGTCGACAAAACCAAGAATATTTAAATGTTGGGGTTATACGTGAAAGTATGCTTTTACTTTGTATAACCTATGTATTAAAAACTTATTTACTGAAATAAATTGTTTATCACTGTTGCTTTAAATATGATTGAATGTTATATATATTTATCGCAAACCGTTCATAGCACGCGTTACATTGTAGTTAACATTGTGATACCAGATCACAGAAGATCACGTTAATAGTGCCTTGTAAACGAGTGCGTGTTTCACAACTTAGATAGATCCGAACAATCTATTGGTAGAAGTTGATGTGTAAGGCTCAGGTTGGCTTGTCTTGACAAAAAAATTACACTGGTGCATTCGATGAAGCGGACCTGCAAAGAGGATAAACTCATTCGCACTGACTTAAGGGATGAAGAGTTAGACCTCAGTGGTTGTTGATTTCTTAATCTCTGTCACTTAATAAGGACTGTGTGTGATTAGTAGTTATTGCTTTGACTTATAAATGGGAAGAGAATCATTTCGACTTCAATACCCTATATCTTGGGCAATTATATTAATTGCACGACAGTTTCTAAATTAATACAGAGAATTGTGTGCTTTCAATGTCTTACTTGATTGGTCCCCTTGGTGGGCCCGAAACCTTTATCATACCAAATCTTGCAAGTGGAATTAATTTTCCGGTATGGATAATAAAGTTGGGTTGTCCTTACTCCAAGGATAAAGATATTAATTAATATAAAACTTTTCAGTGGTTTAATTAATTAATGGACTAAATAATGTTAAACAAGGAAAATAATGATCGGGAGCCATATTACCGTAATATGGGTTAAGTTGGATAATGCAATATTAATTATATAGTGGTATTAATTAATATTAATGGGCTGAATTATATTGTGGCTCAATATTGGAATTCAGAAGCCTATTGGAAGGTCCATCTTAATTCTCCTAAAGGCCCCTCAAGTAGCCCAAATTATAGTCCAATAAATAAAAAGTGCTTAAAATAAATTATTGTTGCAATATTTCCTCAATATTTTCGAAAATAATTAAAGAAAGAGGGAGAAGATTTTTCTTGAAAAGATTTTATGGAAAGGAGATAAGTATTCTTGGAATACGAGATTATCCCATAAATTCAAGAAAACTCCCACTTGGTCTCTTTAATTGAAGGTTTTCGAAAATTTAGGGGATAAGAAGGAATAAAAGATTTTCTTGATTTTCTTGAAAGGATTTTATGGAAAAATATATGTGTTCTTGGAATACAAGAATATCTCATTAATTCAAGAAAGATCCAATCTTGAAATCTTCCTTCTTATTTTTCAGAAAATAAGGATTAAATAGGGTGTGAGATTTTTGTGGAAAAATACACATGGAAAGAAAAATATATGGGATATATTCAAGATTTCTTGGAGATCAAGAAAAGATCTTTCCTAACCCTATTTTGACTCCAAATTTTCG
The DNA here is from genome assembly GCA_037126765.1 of Stenogyne calaminthoides. Taxonomy (NCBI): domain Eukaryota; kingdom Viridiplantae; phylum Streptophyta; class Magnoliopsida; order Lamiales; family Lamiaceae; genus Stenogyne; species Stenogyne calaminthoides. Next base: position 16,463,254 of record JBBCBC010000020.1, read on the forward strand.
TCCCCCCCTATGATATAAATAAGGGGATGAATTCTTTTCATTCCTCTAGTGTTCCATGCGTTGAAAATATTATAAATCCACAAAGGTGGTGCAACAATATTTTTATTTTCCTTTATTTTATAAATCGTTCATTGGAGAACCTTCCACCAGGGTTATTGGACGAGGACTTGGGAATACTTGAGAAGGATTTTTGGTGAGTATCCAGATAATTGATCCTGTCTGTCTCAGATCGTCTCTCCAACGGGTACGTTTACGTAAACTCCTAGAAATTCCGCATGCTAGGATCTTTTACGTGAAATATTATTTTCATGTTGTTGTTGGATTGATTATTATTTGAATTCACTTAAGTAAATTCATGCTAGTAATAATTGTTAATTTAAATTTGTGTTTATGAGGTCATCCCGAAAGATCCTGGCGTATGTTATCCCAACAATTGGTATTAGAGCCCTGGTTCGGGCTCTGATCTTTTAAACTGTAATTTAAATTGTTCTTCATTAAAATTGAAATTGGATAGTAGAACTGTTAGATCTGTTTTGCAGGTATCAAATTGTCATGGTATTTTAATGTGTTTATTTACATGCAAATAAATTGTTGTTTTTTTTTAATTCGATTCGTTCGAATTCATTTTTCCTCGTGAGAAAATCCACGAGTAGATTAGAATTTGTTTGATTTGTTCAATGTAATAGACTAGTCTAGATCTAGGTTTATTTATTTTTCGTAAATAAATTGTAACCGGATCGTGAACGAAGACGGAGATGAAGAATTAAAGATGGACTCCAAGTGCCCAGACGTACGCGAGCCAAGGCTAAGCATGCGGGCTAGGCCGAAGGCCTAGCGACCGCATGCATCACCAGGCGGGACGCGGACGGGGCAAGGCGTGGCGCGCTAGGCACGCGAGGCCGACTTGGGGTTGAGGGCAAAGAAACCTGCCATGTGAGACAGCCGCCTTGCATCTTTGGCTTTTGGGCGTGGGCGGCGGACCCGGATCTGAGGCGCGTCCGGACGATGCTCCGCGCGAATGTTTCGTGGGCGACGGGGCGGGATGGTCGATCCGGACCGGGCCGTGCGCCTAAGCGCATGCGACTCGCGTTCCAGGTCGTGAGCTACTCATTTTCCGAAGGTCGTCCTAACCCGAAACGGAGGACATTTTTTTTGAAGAATTGTCGCGGATTCAGTGGGAGCCTTTCGAGACGAACGATGAAGGCAAAAGAAGACACGATTTCTCAAGATCAAGATTTGGAATTAAACCATGACAATTGGATATATGTTCCCAACGTGATTTATTTTGTCTTGATGCTTGTTTTAAATTCGTGCAATTTTTATTTGTTAAATGTGTTTGCATGATTTAGAATTGTCTAAAAGAAAATCTCACTTTCGAAAATTACTAAGTATGTTTTATTGATAAATTTTATTCCGGATAATAAAATTAAGTCAAATTGACCTCCATGATTTATTTATTTGTGAATTCTTAATTTGGAGAAATTTCCCCCACGGAACGATAAAGAGATGGTTTTCACATGAATAAATTCCCAAAAGGATGATTGTGAATTATTATTAGTGGCGACGATGACCCTCCCCACGAGGCACGTTCAAAGCGAAGTAATAATTCTGTATTTAATCATGGTTATTACTTAGGTATAAAATTGATATGAATATACTTCCCCGAAGTCCCTGTTAATTTTATATTGGTCAAGTGGGAGCCGACTATTAATTTTGAATTAAAGGTTTGTAACTGTTCTTGTTTGTAACCTGCTTGAATGTGTTTAAATAGACAGTTCACCCCACGTGACCTATTTAAACTGTTTTGAGATGTCAGCTGATGCATGTTCATATTGTTTTGAGATTTTGATATGAACAATGTGATCGAATTGAGTGATAATTTTGTGCTTACACAAATTGTTATTTATTTCAGTTCAGCATGTCGCAACCTTTTAATCCACTGTATTCTATACTTAAAGACCATCAAATAACTGGTGAAAACTATGTTGATTGGAAATGTAAACTGATGATTGTCCTCACTGCACAAAAGCACAAGTGGATCCTTGATACTGCAAAACCTGATGAGCCAACTGGCGAGTCAAGCAAGGCGGAAAAGAAAAAATATGATGACTGGGTGTTGGGATTATACTGGAAAGTATGCTTTTACTTTGTATAATCAGACTAACTGAATTTCGGACTTATTTACTGAAATAAATTGTTTATCATTGTTGCTTTAAATATGATTGAATGTTACATATATTTACTGCATAACTATTCATTAAATAAGTACGTGTTACATTGTATTAATTTAGTGATACCAAGATCACAGAAGGTTAAATTAACAGTTCCTTGTAACTAAAAGTACACCATTCACGACCTAGATGGAAATGAACAATCCATCGTGAAAGGTTGTAGTGTAAGGCTCAGATTGGTTTGTCTTGACCAAGAGATTACACTAGTGCATGACTGATGCATTGAAGAGGACCTACAGGAGGATAAATTCTTCATAACTGAACTAGGAAGAATTAGACCTCAGTGGTTAGCTGTTTCTTAATCTTCGTCCCTTAAATAGGATTGCGTGTGGTTAGTAACTATTGCTTTGACTTATTATGGGAAGAGAATCAGTGAGATTCAATACCTTATATCTTGGGCAATATTATTGGTCACATGCTATTGTTAAGATTTAATATGGAGAATCGTGTTCAAGTACGCTTGTTCGATTTGCCCCCTTGGGAGGTTCATAAGGTTTATCATACCAAATCTTGCAAGTGGAACTAGTTTCCGGTATGGATAATAATGTTGAACCGTTCATTTACCAATGATAAAATATATTAATTAATGGAAAGCTATTTCAGTGGCATTAATTAATTAATGGGCTAGATAATCTTAAACACGGGAAATAATAACCGGGAGCCATATTAACTATAATATGGGTTAAGATGGATAGTCCAATATTAATTATGTAGTGGGATTAATTAATATTTATGGGCTTGAATAATATTGTGGCTCAATATTGATAATTCAAAGTCCATTGGAAGGTCCAATCTTAATTCTCCTAAAGGCCCCCCAAGTAGCCCAAGATAAAGTCCAATAACTGAAAAATGTGTTTAAAAATAAAATAAATTTGTTGCCTATTTTTCCTTGTAATTTTAGAAATTTATGGATAAAAGGGGAGAAAGATTTTCTTTGAATTTTGTTATGGAATGAAGATATGTATTCTTGGAATACAAGATTATCTCATTAAATTCAAGAAATCTCCCACTTGGTTATTCATATAAGGTGTTTCGAAATTTTTGAAAATAAAGGGCAAGAAAGATTTTCTTGAAAAGATATTATGGAAGATATGTATTTCTTGAAATACAAGAATATCTCATAAATTCAAGAAGATCCAAATCTTGGAATCTTGGACCCTCTATTTTTCGAAAATACCATAATATGGTGTGGTGGGATTTTTGTGGAATATTTTAATTATGGGGAAAAGAATATAGGAGATATATTCAAGATTTCTTGGAGATCAAGAAAAGATTTTCCCACATTGTTTTTCTTCCCAAATTTTCGCCCAACACCTATCTATAAATAGGGGATGATTCTTTCATTCCCAAGTGCAATTCCATGTGCTGGAAAAATTAGTAAATCCACAAAGGTGGTGCAACAAATTTTTATTTTCCCTTTTGTTAATTGTTCGCGAGTTTCCTTCCACCGGATTGACGAGCAATGACTAGGGAATACATGGGAAGGATTTTTGGTGTGTTTTAATCGACGAGACCATTGTCACTTCAAGAGGTTAGTTCACGTAAACCCATAGTAATTCCGCATGCGTAGGTTTTTTGTGAACTGTTTATATGCATGATTTGTTATTGAATTATTATTTGAATTAATATAGGATTAATTCATGCTAGTAATAATTGTTAGAATTAAATTTGTATTTAAATATTCATCCCGAATAGATCCGGGTAATTAATTCCCCAACAACTGGTATCAGAGCCTCGGTTTCGGGCTCTGAATTTTAAATTGTAATTTAATTCATTTTCATTAAATTTGAAATTAGATAGTAGAATTGCTAGATCTTTTTTCCGGGTATCCAATTGTCATGGAATTTAATGGAACAAGCCATTGGCAAATTGTGGTTTTAATTCGCTTCAACGCGGAGAAAACACCCACAGTGATTAGAATTTGTTTGATTTGATTGAGGTCACTGCATTCAGTGTTTATTTACTTTTAAATAAATTATAGCCTAAGAGGGATGATGGAGAAAGAAAGGTAAATCTCACGCACTAGTTGTTGAAACTTGCTGACATGTGAGGCTCCCCATTTCATGGGGGCGGTGGATGGTGATCCACTAATCATGTTTGTTTCACATTATAGGGCTGACCCCAAGAACTTAGTGGGAGGGAGGTCCTCATCATTAATCGGGCGATGCTACGAGAGGCGACAAGGCATTTTTAAGACGGCCTGGAGCTTTTTTTTGAGACGAACGATGAAGGCTATGAAGACGATTTCTCAAGATCAAGATATGACAAAATTAACCATGACAATTGGATAAATGTGCCCAATATGTTTAATTTTTGTCTTGATGTTTATGCATTATTTATGCTTATTTAAATTGTGTTTAAATTTGCGATGCATGAGAAAATGTTTTGAAAAATCTCACTTTCGAAAATTACTAACTATGTTTAAACAATTAATTGACAATTTTATTCCGGATAATAAAATTGAATTAATTATTGACCTCCATGATTTATTTATTTGTGAATTCTTTTGGAGAAATTCCCCCCACGAGACGGTCAAAAGATAGCTTTCACATGAATAAATTCCAAACGGATGATTGTGGATTATTACTAGTGGCGACGATGACCCTCCCCACGAGGCTCGTTCAAAGTGAAATAATAATTATGTATTTAATCATGGTTATTACTTAGGTATAAAATTGATATGCATATACTTCCCCGAAGTCCCTGCCAATTTTATATTGGTCAAGTATGAGCCAACTATTAATCTGGATATTAAAGGTTTGTAATTGTTCATGTTTGTAACCTGCTTGAATGTGTTTAAATAGTGACCCACCCCACGTGGCAAATTTAAACTGTTTTGAGATGTTGGCTGATGCATGTTCATATTTTTTTTAGATTTTAATATGAAACATGTGATCGAATTTTGTGATATATCTGTGGTTAAGCATATAGTTATTTATTTCAGTTCAGCATGTCGTAACCTTTTAATCCACTGTTAATATACTTAAAGTCAATACAATATGTATGTAAACTATATTGATTAGAAACGAAAAATTATAATTGTCCTAACTGCACAAAAGCACAAGTGAATTCTTGACACACCAAAATCAGATGAGCCAACTGACGGGTCAAAAATGCGGGACTCGTCAGATCACCTTGCGAGAGATGTCGTCGCTGAAAATGGTGGAGGACAAACCCGTAAGGGATTACGTCCTCAGAATTGATGGCCCATCTGAACAAACTTGAGGTTCTGAGTGCAGATTATAATCTGGAGACTCGGATGAATTTGGTACTTCACTCTCTGCCCAAAAGTTTCTGAGCATTTTGGCCTCGCTAGCTGATTTGTTGCAAGCTTTGGTCTCGGCAGAGATGTTGATGGGGCACCAAACTCAAGCTTTGACGGCAAGTGGTCCGTCTTCATTTTCTAGGCCAAGGGATGGAAAGAAGAAGAAGGTGACCAAAAGCCATAAGCAATAAAACTCAACTGTTGCCAAGGGCAATGGTAAGATGAGGAATGTTTGTGGTGTCAAGGAAAAATCCAAAGAGGAAGTGCTTAAGCTGCGGTGAAAGAGGACAATGGAGGTTTGCCTGTTCCAACCCCAAAAGGGTCGGAAATAAAGGTAATTCTCACGCACTAGTTGTTGAAACTTGTTTAGCGGCGTATACTTCTCATTCGTGGGTAGTTGATACGGGATCTGCTGACCATGTATGTTTCACGTTATGGGGTCCCAGCTGACTCGACAACTTAGTGGGAGTGAGATCCTCATCACACGGGGCGATGTTACGAAAGTAGTGGTTATTGCAATGCTACGAAAGTAGCAGATATTGCAATGCTAAGTAAGTAACGGTTAATGCAATGCTACGAAAGTAGCAGATATTGCAATGCTACGTAAGTAACGGTTATTGCAATGATATGTAAGTAGCAGATATTGTAGTGCTACATGAGTAGTGGTTAAAGCAGTGGGAGAAGTGCACCTGTCTTTTGGAGATAAAGTGTTTTTAAGAGATTATCTTTATGTTCCCAGTTTTAGAAAGAATTCACTTCCAGTTTCTAAAATTCTATTAAAGGACACTAAGTTTCTTCTAATAAGAATGACATCATTTCTTGAAATGATGAGTGTATCTGTTATGGGACATTGGTCGAGTAATCTCTATACAATTAACTATGCACACCACTCAAGAAATGCATCCTATAACACATCAACTATTTCCGGTAAAAGAAAACATTCATCAGACGTGAATGAAACACTTCTATGGCATCTAAGATTGGGACATATTAATCCAAAGAGGATCCAAAGGATGGTGAAAGACGGTTCACTAGAGTCTCTCCAAGTTGAACCAATTCCAACCTGCGAATCATGTTTGGAGAGTAAAATGACCAAGAGGGCATTCAGAGCCAAGGGGAATAGAGCCAAAGAAGTGTTAGAAATCGTTCACACAGACGTATGTGGTCCAATGTCAACCATGGCAAGAGGAGGTTACGAGTATTTTGTCACTATTATTGATGACTACTCGAGGTACGGTTATATTTTCCTTATGAAACATAAATCTGAGACCTTTGAAAAATTCAAAGAATTTAAGGCTCAAGCAGAGAATCATAGGGAAAAATGTATCAAGTCTCTACGATCCGATCGTGGAGGCGAGTACCTCAGCGATGAGTTTTTGAACTACTTGTCGGATGAAGGGATTGCATCCCAGCTGACTGCACCCGGAACCCCTTAACAAAACGGGGTTGCAGAGCAAAGAAACAGAACTCTTTTGGAAATGGTTAGATCAATGATGTGTTATGCGGATCTTCCCAAGTCGTTCTGGGGTCATGCCTTGGAAACAGCGGCTTACATTCTGAACTTGGTGCCATCCAAGTCGGTTCCCAAAACTCCCAAAGAATTGTGGACCGGGTGCAAGCCTAGTATGAGACACATGAGAATTTGGGGGTGTACGGCCTACGTGTTGGACAAGGAAGCCGGGAAATTGGATCCTCGATCAGAATTAAGGCTGTTTATAGGATACCCCGATGGAACAAAAGGGTGTATGTTTTATGGTCCCAAAGGTCAAAAGGTGGTCATAAGCACCCACTTTAGATTTTTGGAGGAAGACTATATGAACGAAAGAAGACCCAGAAGTGAGATTACCTTAAGTGAGCTAAGGGGGCTAACCTCATTGCCAATTGTACAAGATGATATACCAAACGACACACTTTCACAACCGGAGCCTCGTCGTAGTGGGAGGGTTGTGAGACAGCCCGAGAGATTCATGGGGATAGGAGAGTCCTCGGACTTGATTCCCGGATAAGATGAATCAGACCCATGGACATACGATGAGGCAATCCAAGATAAGGATGCAGTTTCTTGGCAAAAGGCAATGAAAGCAGAAAAGAGGTCTATGGATCATAACAGAGTGTGGGAGCTGGTCGAACCACTTAATGGGGTCAAACCTATTGGTTGCAAGTGGGTATACAAGAGAAAGAGGGGACCGGACGAGAAGGTGGAAACCTTCAAGGCAAGGCTTGTGGCGAAAGGTTATACTCAGAAAGAAGGGATCGATTATGAGGAAACCTTTTCACCTGTAGCAATGCTTAAGTCCATCCAGATTCTCTTGTCGATAGATGCGCATCTCGATTTTGAAATCTGGTAAATGGATGTCAAGACAGCCTTCCTTAACGGAAGTCTTGATGAGGAAATCTATATGCAACAACCCCAAGGCTTCATTGAAAAGGGTCAAGAACACCTTGTTTGTAAGCTCATGAAGTCCATTTACGGACTCAAACAGGCATCCAGAGCTTGGAACCAATGTTTTGATCATGTTATAAGGTCTTACGGGTTTGATCAAAACGAGTTTGAGAGTTGTGTGTATAAAAAGTGTGTCGGAACTGCATTGGTATTCTTAGTATTATACGTATATGACATTCTGCTCATCGGGAATGATGTAAAGGTGTTATCAGACGTAAGGGCATGGCTTTCAAAACAGTTTGATATGAAGGAATTAGGGGAAGCCGGGCACATCCTTGGGATCAAGATCACTCGAGATCGTAAAGAAAAGGATGATAGGCTTATCGCAGCTTCATACATAGACCTTTGTCTTGAAACGATTCAACATGCGAGATTCCAAGAAAGGCTTCGTACCTTTCAGGCATGAAATCCATCTATCCAAGAAAATGTGCCCTAAGACACAAAAGGAGATAGATGACATGAGAGGCATTCCTTATGCTTCGGCTGTCGGAAGCCTTATGTATGCAATGTTGTGTACGAGACCGGATATTTGCTTTGTCGTTGGCTTGGTGGCAAGATATTAGAGTAACCCGGGGAAGGAACATTGGACGACTGTTAAAAACATTCTGAAGTATCTGAAAAGAACTCGAGGTAGAATTTTGGTTTATCGGTCGAGGATAGTCTAATCCCCATCGCCTACTACGGACTCGGTTTCCAATCGGACATAGATTCCATAAAATCTACCTCCTAGTAGTGTGTTTTTGCATGGGGAGGAGCCATGACGTGGAGAAGCGTTAAGCGAATGTGTCACAGATTCTACCATGGAAGCGAATATGTAGTCGCTGCGAGGGCAAAACGAAAAAGCGGTTTGGCTCAAGAACTTCCTAGTGGACTTGGATGTGGTTCGAATTTGCCCGGCCAGAATCACATTTTTATTGTGACAATGCCGGAGCAGTTGCAAATTCAAGGGAACCAAGAGCCCACAAGGCCAGCAAACACATTGAAATGAAATACCATCTTATACGAGACATCGTTAAGAGAGGAGATATAGAAGTGGCAAAGATTGCGTCGAAGAAGAAACTGGTGATCCATTCACAAAGTGGTCCTCCTGAATACATTCGAGAGACATGTGAAAGGAATGGGTGTCAAGACCGTTGTCAATCTGCTTTGAGTATAAGTGGGAGACATTATTAGGTTCGTGTAGATGGCATTAGTTGTCATGTACTACACGAGACATCTTGATGTATACTTAAAAGCGGACTTTTGAGTATAAGTGGGAGATTGTTGGGATTATCTTTGGAAAGTATGCTTTTACTTTGTATAATCGGACTAACTCAATTTCGGACTTATTTACCAAAATAAATTGTTTATCATTTATTGCTTTAAATATGATTGAATGTTACATATATTTCTTTGCATAACTGTTCATTAAATAAGTCGTGTTACATTGTAGTTAATTTAGTGATACCAAGATCACGAAGATTAAATTAATGGTTCCTTGTAACTAAAAAGTACACCATTCACGACCTATATGGAAATGAACAATCCATCGTGAAAGGTTGTAGTGTAAAAGGCTCGAGATTGGTTTGTCTTGACCAAGAGATTACACTAGTGCATGACCGATGCATTGAAGAGGACCTCTGAGGAGGATAAATTCTTGAACCCGAACTAGGAAGAATTAAACCTCAGTGGTTAGTTGTTTCTTAATCTTCATCCCTTAAATAGGATTGCGTGTGGTTAGTAACTATTGCTTTGACTTATTATGGGAAGAGAATCAGTGAGATTCAATACCTTATATCTTGGGCAATATTATTGGTCACATGCGATTGCTAAGATTTAATACGGAGAATCGTGTGCAAGTACGCTTGTTCGATTTGCCCCCTTGGGAGGTTCATAAGGTTTATCATACCAAATCTTGCAAGTGGAACTAGTTTCCGGTATGGATAATAATGTTGAACCGTTCCTTTACCAAGGATAAAAGATATTAATTAATGGAAAGCTATTTCAGTGGCATTAATTAATTAATGGGCTAGATAATCTTAAACACAGGAAATAATAACCGGGAGCCATATTAACTGTAATATGAGTTAAGATGGATAGTGCAATATTAATTATGTAGTGGGATTAATTAATATTTATGGGCTTGAATAATATTGTGGCTCAATATTGATAATTCAAAGTCCATTGGAATGTCTAATCTTAATTCTCCTAAAGGCCCCCCAAGTAGCCCAAGATAAAGTTCAATAACTGAAAAAGGTGTTTAAAAATAAAATAAATTTGTTGCCTATTTTTCCTTGTAATTTTAGAAATTTATGGATAAAAGGGGAGAAAGATTTTCTTTGAATTTTGTTATGGAATGGAGATATGTATTCTTGGAATACAAGATTATCTCATTAAATTCAAGAAATCTCCCACTTGGTTATTCATATAAGGTGTTTTGAAATTTTTGAAAATAAAGGGCAAGAAAGATTTTCTTGATTTTCTTGAAAAGATATTATGGAAGATATGTATTTCTTGAAATACAAGAATATCTCATAAATTCAAGAAGATCCAAATCTTGGAATCTTGGACCCTCTATTTTTTGAAAATACCATAATATGGTGTGGTGGGATTTTTGTGGAATATTTTAATTATGGGGAAAAGAATATAGGAGATATATTCAAGATTTCTTGGAGATCAAGAAAAGATTTTCCCACATTGTTTTTCTTCCCAAATTTTCGCCCAACACCTATCTATAAATAGGGGATGATTCTTTCATTCCCAAGTGCAATTCCATGTGCTGGAAAAATTAGTAAATCCACAAAGGTGGTGCAACAAATTTTTATTTTCCCTTTTGTTAATTGTTTGCGAGTTTCCTTCCATCGGATTGACGAGCAAGGACTAGGGAATACTTGGGAAGGATTTTTGGTGTGTTTTAATCGACGAGACCATTGCCACTCCAAGAGGTTAGTTCACGTAAACCCGTAGTAATTCCGCATGCGTAGGTTTTTTGTGAACTGTTTATATGCATGATTTGTTGTTGAATTATTATTTGAATTAATATAGGATTAATTCATGTTAGTAATAATTGTTAGAATTATATTTGTATGTAAATATTCATCCCGAATAGATCCGGGCAATTAATTCCCCAACACTGGGAGCATTGCAATGATATGGCTAAGTGTACCATCCTGGCATCTATGTCGGATGTGTTGCAACACCAACACCAAGAATTTGCAACTGCTGCGGAAATCATGGAAAATCTTAAGAAGATGTTCCAACATCAGAACCGCACGGCTCGTTAGATCACCTTGCGAGAAATGCTTTCGCTGAAAATGGTGGAGGGCACGCCCGTAAGGGATCATGTCCTCAAGATGATGGCTCATCTAAATAAACTTGAGGTTCTGGGTGCAGATTACGATCTGGAGACTCAGATTGATTTGGTGCTTCACTCTCTGCCTAAATTTTTGAACACTTTTAGTTGAACTATCAGATGAATAATCAGAAGTTCACGCTAGCTGACTTGTTGCAAGCTTTGGTCTCGACAGAGACGTTGATGGGACACCAAACTCAAGGTTTGGCGGCAAGTGGACCATCTTCATCTTCTAGGCCAAATAAGGGTAAGAAGAAGAGGAAGGCCAAAGGCCAAAAGCAGTCAAACTCAACTGTTGCCAAGGGCAAGAGTAAGGTGAGGGATGTTGGGGGTGTCAAGAAGGATCCAAAGGGGAAGTGCTTCAACTGCGGTGAAAAGGGACATTGGAGGTCTGCCTGTTCTAAACCAAAGCAGAATGGAAAGAAAGGTAATTCTCACGCACTAGTTGTTGAAACTTATTTAGCGGCGTATGCTACCCACTCGTGGGTAATGGATACGGGATCCACTGATCATGCTTGTTTAACACTACAGGGGTTCAAACTGACCCGACAACTTAGTGGAAGTGAGATCCTCATCACACTGGGCGATGCTACGAGAGTAGCAGCTGAAGCAGTGGGAGACGTGCACCTGTCTTTTGAAGATAAAATTTTAGTTTTGAGAGATGTTCTTTACGTTCCATTTTTTCGCAAAAACCTTATTTCAGTTTCTAAACTAATTAATGATGGATATTCTGTTCATTTTTCTAAGCAAGTTACTGTTTACCGTAATGATGTGTTTATCTGTCATGGAACTTTACGGAATAATCTCTATACTATTAATTGTGCGCACCACTCACAAAATGCATCTTATAACACATCGACTGTTTCATGCAATAAGAGAAAACGTTCAGAAAACGTGAACGAGACACTTCTATGGCATCTAAGATTGGGTCATATTAATCTAAATAGGATCCAAAGGTTGGTGAAAGATGGTTCGCTGACGGGCCTACAGTTAGAACCACTTCCAACCTGCGAATCATGTTTGGAGGGTAAGATGACCAAGAGGGCATTTGAAGCCAAGGGGAATAGAGCCACAGAAGTGTTGCAAATCGTTCACACTGACGTGTGTGGTCCAATGTCAACCAAAGCTAGAGGTGGCTATGAGTATTTCGTGACTTTCATCGATGATTACTCAAGGTTCGGGTACATTTTTCTCATGAAACACAAATCGGAAACCTTTGATAAATTCAAGGAGTTCAAAGCCGAAGTGGAGAATCATAGGGAAAAGAGTATCAAGTTTCTACGATCTGATCATGGAGGCGAATACCTCAGCGATGAGTTTTTGAACTACCTGTCAGACGAGGGCATTGTTTCCCAGTTGACTGCACCCAGAACCCCTCAACAAAATGGGGTTGCAGAATGAAGAAACAAAACACTCTTAGAAATGGTCAGATCCATGATGAGTTATTCAGATCTACCCAAGTCGTTTTGGGGTCATACCTTGGAAACAGCGGCTTACGTTCTAAATCTGGTGCCATCCAAATTGGTTCTCAAAATCCCTAAAGAGTTGTGGACCGAGCGCAAGCCCAGTCTGAGACATCTCAGGATTTGGGGGTGTCCGGCATACGTGCTAGACAAGGAAGCCGGTAAGTTGGATGCACGTTCGGAACTAAGGCTGTTTAAAGGATATCCCATGGGAACGAAAGAGTGCATGTTCTATGGTCCCGAAGATCAAAAGGTGGTAATAAGTACGCACTTTAGATTTTTGGAAGAAGACTTTATGAACAATCGAAAGCCCAAAAGTGAGATTACCTTAAATGAAATAAGAGGGCAAACTCCTATACCAATTGTACAGGTTGATATACCAAGCGTCACACCGATATAATCGAAACCTCGTCGTAGTGGGAGGGTTGTCCGACAACCTGAGAGATTCATGGGGATAGGAGAATCTTTAGATTTGGTCCCCGGGGATAATGAATCAGACCCCTGATCCTACAAGGAGGCGGTCCAAGATAAGGATTTAGAATCCTGGCAAACTGCGATGGAAGCCGAGATGGGCTCAATGGATCATAATCAAGTGTGGGAGCTAGTTGAACCACCCAGTGGGGTAAAACCCATTGGATGCAAGTGGGTCTACAAGAGGAAAAGAGGACCGTACGGGAAGGTGGAAACCTTCAAAGCTAAGCTTGTGGCAAAGGGATACACTCAGAAAGAGGGTATCGATTATGAAGAAACCTTTTTGCCTGTAGTCATGCTTAAGTCCATCCGTATTCTCTTGGCAATAGCTGCGCATCTAGATTTTGAGATTTTGCAAATGGATGTCAAGATATCTTTCCTTAACGGGAGTCTTGACGAGGAAATCTATATACAACAGCCCGAAGGTTTCATCGAAAAAGGCCAAGAACACCTTGTGTGCAAGCTCAGGAAGTCCATTTATGGACTGAAGCAAGCATCTCGGGCTTGGAACCAATGTTTTGATCATGCAATCAAATCTTATGGGTTTGATCAAAACAATTTCGAGAGTTGTGTTTATAGGAAGTGTGACGGAACTGCCTTGGTATTCTTAGTATTATACGTAGACGATATTCTGCTCATCGGAAATGATGTAAAGGTTTTGTCAGACGTAAGGGTATGGCTGTCAAAACAGTTTGATATGAAGGACTTAGGGGAAGCCAGTCACATTCTTGGGATCAAGATCACTCGAGATCGAAAGAAAAGAATGATTAGCTTATCGCAAGCTTCATACATAGATATCGTTTTGAAGCGTTTCAACATGCAAGATTCCAAGAAGAGTTTTGTACCTTTCAGGCACGGAATCCATCTATTGAAAGACATGTGCCCTAAGACACAAAGGGAGATAGATGACATGAGAGGCATTCCTTATGCGTCGGCAGTAGGAAGCCTCATGTATGCAATATTGTGTACGAGACCGGATATCTGCTACGTCGTAGGCATGGTAGCGAGATATCAAAGTAATCCCGAAAATCAACATTGGACTGATGTTAAGAACATTCTGAAGTATCTGAAAGAACTCGAGATAGAATGTTGGTTTATCCGTCAGACGGTTTATTTCCAATGGGATACACGGAATCAGATTTCCAATCAGACCTAGATTCCAGAAAATCTACCTCGGGTAGTGTGTTTTGTCTGGGGGGAGGAGCTATAACACGGAGAAGCGTTAAGCAGAAATGCATCACCGATTCTACCATGGAAGCCGAATATGTAGCTGCTTGTGAAGCAACGAAAGAAGCGGTGTGGCTCAAGAAATTCCTAGTGGACTTGGACGTTGTTCCGAATTTGCCCAGCACCATCACGATTTTCTGTGATAATGCCGGAGCAGTTGCAAATTCAAGGGAACCGAGAGCCCACAAGGCCAGCAAACATATTGAAAGGAAATACCATCTTATACGAAAAATCGTTAAGAGAGGAGATATAGAGGTGGAAAAGATCGCGTCGGAAGACAACCTAGCTGATCCCATCACAAAGGGTCCACCTCAGTTAACATTCGAGAGACGTGTGGAAGGAATGGGTGTCAAGAGCGTTGCCAATCTGCTTTGAGTATAAGTGGGAGAAATGTTATTAGGTTGATGTAGGTGACATTAGATGTCACCAGATAATATCAGACATGTTGTGGTATACTTAAAAGCAAACTTTGAGTATAAGTGGGAGATTGTTGGGGTTATACGTGAAAGTATGCTTTTACTTTGTATAACCTATGTATTAAAAACTTATTTACTGAAATAAATTGTTTATCACTGTTACTTTAAATATGATTGAATGTTATATATATTTATCGCAAACCGTTCATAGCACGCGTTACAATGTAGTTAACATTGTGATACCAGATCACAGAAGATCACGTTAATAGTGCCTTGTAAACGAGTGAGTGTTTCACAACTTAGATAGATCCGAACAATCTATTGGTAGAAGTTGATGTGTAAGGCTCAGATTGACTTGTCTTGACAAAAAGATTACACTGGTGCATTCGATGAAGCGGACCTGCAAAGAGGATAAACTCATTCGCACTGACTTAAGGGATGAAGAGTTAGACCTCAGTGGTTGTTGATTTCTTAATCTCTGTCACTTAATAAGGACTGTGTGTGATTAGTAGTTATTGCTTTGACTTATAAATGGGAAGAGAATCATTTCGACTTCGATACCCTATATCTTGGGCAATTATATTAATTGCACGACAGTTTCTAAATTAATACAGAGAATTGTGTGCTTGCAATGTCTTACTTGATTGGTCCCCTTGGTGGGCCCGGAACCTTTATCATACCAAATCTTGCAAGTGGAATTAATTTTCCGATATGGATAATAAAGTTGGGTTGTCCTTACTCCAAGGATAAAGATATTAATTAATATAAAGCTTTTCAGTGGTTTAATTAATTAATGGACTAAATAATGTTAAACACGGAAAATAATGATCGGGAGCCATATTACCGTAATATGGGTTAAGTTGGATAGTGCAATATTAATTATATAGTGGTATTAATTAATATTAATGGGCTGAATTATATTGTGGCTCAATATTGGAATTCAGAAGTCCATTGGAAGGTCCATCTTAATTCTCCTAAAGGCCCCTCAAGTAGCCCAAATTATAGTCCAATAAATAAAATGTGCTTAAAATAAATTATTGTTGCAATATTTCCTCAATATTTTCGAAAATAATTAAAGAAAGAGGGAGAAGATTTTTCTTGAAAAGATTTTATGGAAAGGAGATAAGTATTCTTGGAATACGAGATTATCCCATAAATTCAAGAAAACTCCCACTTGGTCTCTTTAATTGAAGGTTTTCGAAAATTTAGGGGATAAGAAGCAACAAAAGTTTTTCTTGATTTTCTTGAAAGGATTTTATGGAAAAATATATGTGTTCTTGGAATACAAGAATATCTCATAAATTCAAGAAAGATCCAATCTTGAAATCTTCCTTCTTATTTTTCGAAAATAAGGATTAAATAGGGTGTGATATTTTTGTGGAAAAATACACATGGAAAGAAGAATATATGGGATATATTCAAGATTTCTTGGAGATCAAGAAAAGATCTTTCCTAACCCTATTTGGACTCCAAATTTTCGTCCCCCCCTATGATATAAATAAGGGGATGAATTCTTTTCATTCCTCTAGTGTTCCATGCGTTGGAAATATTAGAAATCCACAAAGGTGGTGCAACAATATTTTTATTTTCCTTTGTTTTATAAATCGTTCATTAGAGAACCTTCCACCGGGGTTACTGGACGAGGACTTGGGAATACTTGAGAAGGACTTTTGGTGGGTATCCAGATATTTGATATTGTCTGTCTCTGATCGTCTCTCCAACGGGTACGTTTACGTAAACTCCTAGAAATTCCGCATGCTAAGATCTTTTACGTGAAATATTATTTCCATGTTGTTG
The DNA here is from genome assembly GCA_037126765.1 of Stenogyne calaminthoides. Classification (NCBI taxonomy): domain Eukaryota; kingdom Viridiplantae; phylum Streptophyta; class Magnoliopsida; order Lamiales; family Lamiaceae; genus Stenogyne; species Stenogyne calaminthoides. Next base: position 16,479,898 of record JBBCBC010000020.1, read on the forward strand.
TTGGATTGAATTATATTTGAATTCACTTAGGTAAATTCATGCTATTAATAATTGTTAATTTAAATTTGTGTTTATGAGGTCATCCCGATAGATCCTGGCATATGTTATCCCAACATTAAAGGCATCCAAAGTCACGACAGTCACCAAATGACAAATCATTCACCAAGTTTTACTATCCAGGTTTCCAAGTGTAAGAGTATCCCGACCCCGGAATATTCATAAAGAAGAGTAAACAAGCATTTAGAGAAGAAGCGAGAAAGATAAAGAAAGCAACACCAAATTCACCAAGAAATGAAAGTTCATTAGCAAAGGCCCGAAGGCAACAAAATACATACGGCAAAGAGGCCAACCATTCAGACAACCCCGAAGCGCACAACACTTACAAACACCCTGAAGGGCAACTTAACCAGATAATTAAGAAACCCCGAAGGGTGATTACATAGAATGCCCAAAGGCAACATGGCATACTGCCGCAGAAATATAAGAAAATCAGCTAGGTGGAGCATCCGAGGTCCCCTCCCAAGGGTTGGTAGATGCAATTTGTTTGACCTCAGGAATCTCAAACACCGGCTGGATCCCCTTCACCGTCCTTCCCGCCATCCTCTCCACCGACATCCACACCACCATCACTCGCCACCTCGCCATCTCCTCCCCCGCCCTCTTTTTGAGCTAACATCCCGAACAACTCATCAGGGTCATACAAGCAAGTTAGCACTAGGGGGGAGGAATCCGAAGTCAACCCCGAAGGTAGCCAGGTCCTTGATCGGAAGATCCTCCTTCTCGCGAACAGGGTTGTTATGCATGTAAGCGACGAGTCCCTCCTTCACCGCCATTCGGGCCCCCTCGAGATCGCCTGCCTTGTGAACCGCCCGGACAGCGTTGGAATAAGAGTGGATGTAGGCGATGTTGGAAACATGATTGCGCTCCAACTTGATGGTAGCGGGAACCTGCTGAACCTCAACCTCCAAGCACCGGACCCGATCTTCTAGCTCAGAGATCCTAGACAGGCTGGCTTTCTCTTTCTAACCTCGGAGGTCGAGGTCCTTCTTTTGCTGCTGGATTATTTTTCCCATGACATCTCTCTCTCTGACCACCTCTTTCAACTTCTCCTCGGTAGTGACCTTGGCAGTGATAGCGAGCTCCCTCTCTTTGGCATGCCTTTCCAGGTCTTTTCTGATCAAAACGCAGGCCACCTCTGCCTTCTGAGCTTGCAACTTCGCCGACTCATACTGGTCGCGGCTCTTCTCAAAGAAGGTCAGAGGAAAGTATCATCGCCAGCCTCACGATCCCGATGACTCGTGAGCTCGAACACTATATCGGGGTTCCCTCCAAATCCCGTGACCACGATTTTCCTGCTCGGGGATTTCCATAAAGCGTCCATGTCAACCGAAGGCGGGGAATGCTTCGCCGAACTCTCCTCGGGAGTTTGGGTCTCGGTGGTTCCCCTTTTCTGATGTCGGCTGCGCGTCGCAACCTTGGCTTTCAGATGGGAGCTTCCCTCTGGCACCTCGGGAGCAGCCTCCCCTCTCTCCTGCTGACCCTTTTCTCGTTTCGCCCTTAGACAGTTCCAGGGTCCGGGCCACTTTCTCACGCAACTCTTTGGCATTCAAGTTGTCCATAGCTTTGATGACTTTAGTAGAGGAAAATCGAATGGGTTCGGTGAAAGAAACTAGAAAGAAAAATCGAAAGAGTATCAATACAGGGTCACGTCGGGGGAGCAAATACAAGGTTATCTCATTACTTACCGGGAACAGCCGCATCCAACGAAGAGCGGGCTGGAACGATCAACCCCGCTTTCTCCCAACACTTGATCCTTTGAAGCACAGGGAGAGATCGCTCGTCGGGGTCGATCAGGCACACTTGGATCAAGCGAGTTAAGAAGGCCTTGGAGATCTCGGAGCGCTTAGAAATCTTGGGACCTGCAATAAAAAGGAAAAGTTAAATCAGTATTACTGGAGAACACGAAATCAAAAACGCTTACGTTTGAAGATAACATAATCGCGAGGTATCTCGCGATATCCCAGAGCACCCAAGGCAAACACGGGGCTTTGCCAAGCTCCACCCACAATCCACCATTTCTCCTTCCAGTCTTGGACTTTATTCGGAAGGTCTTCAATCACCTTCATGTACGGCTGGGCCTTCACATAATAATAGCCCTCGGTTTTTTGCCACTTCGCCAACGAAATCAAGGAATTTATTTCTTTGCCAGTCGGAAATGCCTGGGGCTGTATGCTGCCAAAGAGGGAAATAATCCCAATAATGGTACTCCACCCATTGGGAGTGATCTGCATCAGAGCCAATCCCCAAAACCAAAGCAGATCGGTGATCGTGGGATGAAGGGGGAAGCGAACCCCTGCCATCATGGTATCATAATCCATCGCGACACTCCCCTCCGAGACTTGATCGGCATAATCGACCTTGCTCTCGAGCACCCAAAATCGGACATCGTTGGGGACCTGGAATCTGTCCCTCCATAAAAAGAGATCTGCCTCGGACACCGTACTTTTCACGTGCCTCGCACCAAAAATGCTCTCCGACCTCGCCCAAGTCGGCCTCGTGATTTCACCGCAAGATTGATTGCCCAGACACTTTTGTAACCTCAACCTGCTGTCGACAATGTCGACCTCATCGTCTTCGCTCGGGGCATCGGGGATGACGTCATCCGACAGAAATTCAAATTCAGCGGAGTCAACAGAACATGTGGACCTCGCTACATTCCCCGCCTCTTTCGCAATTCTCGTCTCCTCCATTATTTGAACCTCCGGTTCAGCGGATACTCGAATCTGGATCGGCGGTCTGTCTCCCATGCGGCGGAGGCAAAATCTCTTGGAAGTGGCCTCATCACGGGCCAACACCGGTGCTTCACTAACCATCTTCGACGAGACATCAACCACCGATGTTTCACGACCTCGGCGTCGACGGAATGTGGCTGATGGAGCCAAACTTTCGGCCACGCTTGCGGCCCGTCTCTGACTCTTGGACTCAGATCCAGACGACATTTCCCACTCGAATCAGAAGAAGTGAGAAAGAGGAGAAATGAAGATTACTTGTGAAGGACTTGAATCGCCGAAATATCGTGGGGGATAGCCCAAAATTTTGAAAGCTCTAAGAAACTCGAATGCTAAAAGTGAAGATCTAAATAGGGATGGGGGTTTTATAGAGAGAGGGTAGGGCGCGTGACTCTCCTCACGACCTTTTGCATCTGGCGCGTGAACTCCACGCGCCATCATTTGCCTACCCCTTATAGGCACGACAGTCGAGGTGAGCTGCCATCATCACCCCAATTTCCAAGACGCTGCTCATGCGTACTCGAGAAGTTTCCGAGACCTCGCACATCACACTCAGGATAAAGATAAAAAGGGCAGCTCGTTCCCCCTTTGCGAGCACAGGGAGACAAGTTAGGGGCTATTGTTGTGTACATATCGCGCGAGGTCGCCCCCGACCCCACTAAACCCGGGGCGAATAAAAGTAGAAAACCTGTCAAGTGTCACACCTCGCAGGCCCCTGAGTAGAAGGACTGGACCGATTGGAGCGAAGCACAACCTGGGCGACATCGACGACCTCGGGCTGACACAAATGCAGAGCCTTAACTACGATTTGACCAGTGTTAGACAGGCGGCGCCGAGGAACTCTCCTAGAGTGGGCTTAAGTCAGAGATGTGTCAGTAAAGAACAGTAATGATGAACGGCTAGGAGTACTCAAACGGCAAAATCCCAGATTATCCAGATTTATCTCGGGCGACGAACCATCGACCTCCGACCTGAGTCACATCAATCATGTAGCATTTAATGTTTCACAGAGCCACTCTCCCAAACCTTATAAATATGGGTCATTTATAACCAAGAAAGAGGGAGAATTTAATACCTTACCAAACCTCTTGCAAATTTATTACTAAAACACTTATTCTCCCAAAACAATCATACAACATAAATGCAATCCACTTCACACATTTATTGTTTGTGTCACTAAGATCATTAAGCCACATCTTAATCCCTAATCCTCATATTTTAGTACACAACAAATGCACGGTACAACAATTGGCGCCGTCTGTGGGAACTTTTTCGTGAAGAATTATATCAATTCTAAGGAAAACCCATTTTTCCGATCATTTTCCGATCAATCAATGGCAATCAATCAGGTCAATCCTACTGAACGCAGAACAGATTCCTGTGATGGGGGCGAAGCCTCTCTGAGCTCGCAGCGCACTCGCCCGACGGCCCCGCTGATCACCCCTGACTGGTGGAACCTGGTCCAAGCACCTGAGGACACGAAGGCTTTCATGGTCGTCCTTAACAAGAAACGCCTCGCCTTCGAGGACGAACCCCCAACCAAAAAAGTCGCCCAGGAGGCCAGGACTTCAAGGAATAGGGGCACTTCGGCCAGGAAGGGACATTCGATGGGCCAACTGGTCTACGATCTGGCAAAACACGTTGTAGTTCGGAATCGCCAACTCCTGGAGAGACCGGCGGGGTCGAACAATGTGTTCAACCGACTTGGGGACCCCTAAGAAAGCCCCGAGGGTCGTGAGGATGAAGCGCAATCTGAGCCTCGACATGCTGATCAGGTGGAGCATGATCTTGACCTGGCCCTGAACCTACACCACAATGAATTGCCGAGGGGATCAGCCGCCCACCGTGGTGATCCTCCAGTGGTGGGAGTAGAGGGAGATCATCGCAATGCTCAGGTCGCGGCACTGACTCGGACGGTCCAGTGACTTATTGAGCGTGTGGAGAATCAAAGCGGGCCGGCAGGGACGGATCACATCCTCACCGTCCCGAACTCTCCGCTCGGGGCCACGGTTACTCTGGCGCCGATCCAGAGAAAGATCAACATAGCGACCTTAGATCGCTATAGTGGAAGCACAGACCCAAGGGTTCATGTAGTGAAGTACAATTCCTACATGGCCTCTATGGGCGCAACTGATGCGACTAAGTGTCGGCTCTTTTCATTGACCTCGAGCGATCAAGCTCATCAGTGGTTTACCTCGTTGCCACCATTCTCGATGGACACCTTTGAACAGCTCGCTTGGCTATTCCTAACGCACTTCACGGCGTTGGCACCCCGACCTGCGACTAGGCAGCGTCTTATGAACACTCAGCAGGGTGATACAGAGTCCGATCGATCCTATATGGAGAGGATCGACAAACTCATCCTCGAAGGAGATCCCATAGGGGATGAGGCCAAACTGTTGGGGGCCGTCTCTGGCCTCAAGAAGGGAACCAAGTTATGGCGGCGCATGACTGCAGACTATCCGACCAGCTATGCTGACTTCCGGAGGCGAGCTAGCGACTTGATCCATACTGCAGAGTTGTTGGAATCTCGACTCTCCGATACTAAGGAATTCGCTGAGTCTAAGAAAAGCTCAAAGAAAGACGGAGTGCAGTACAAGGCACCTGGCAGCTTCAAACCCTTTGAAGAAAACATCCCAGTGAAGCTAATGGAAGTATTGGGCATGACTCCCGGACATGTTTACAATCAAATCAGAGAGCGGGAACTGCTCCTCCCGCCTCGCCCTATCAAGAACAAAGGCAAACTGAACCCCAACAAGTTCTGCCACTTTCACGAGCAGGTAGGCCACTACACAAGCGAATGCAAGGACCTACTTCCCCAACTCTGGAGGTTGTACGAAGATGGTTTGTTGGATGAGTTCGTTAAGCGACCTCAGAAGGACCATGACCGTGCACACAGAGGTCGCCAACAAGCTGATCGTCCACGGCAGGGGGAACTCGCTCCCAAAAATGCTAACCAGGGAATGGGGCAGGGGGAGCGACCTATCCCGCCCATGCCCGAGAACGCGGGAGATCGGGTCATACACACCCTATCCCCTCTCGAGACAGTTGGAGGACTCTCCTCGACCTCCTCCTCTAAACGGAAGATGAAGGCCGAGATAAGGGAGATAGAAAATGCTAAGAAGATGGTGCTGTCAGTCTTTACAGTAGGGGAAGAGTCCAGCACGATCGAGTTCGGTGAGAAGGACAAAGCTGGAATAGTCTATCCAAATGTCGACTCCCTCGTGATAAAAGCAAATATCATGAGAACTACCGTATGTCGGCTGCTGGTGGACGGGGGGAGCCTTCTGCAACATCCTCTTCAAGAAAACCCTGAATCAGCTCGGGGACTATGAGGCTTACATCACCCCATGCGACCATGTCGTGAAAGGCTTCGGGGATGCGACGGTAAAGCCGACAAGGATGATTCGGTTGGCTTTCGAGCTAGTCTCCACTCTGAATAGTGAAGTTAGGGCAACTAGGTTGTTAGATTTTCTAGTTGTCGACCTCCCGAGATCCTATAACGGCTTTCTTGGGAGGCCATTTGAGCATGAATTTAAGGCTACGTCCTCCACTTTCTATTTCTGTGTAAAATTCCCCACCAAGAGTGGGCTGGTCGGCAATGTTAAGGGCGACCAGGTCGATGCTAGAGGTTGTTTGATTTATTCTTCGTTTCTTTTCAATTTCGCATCAACACCTATCAAACAAACACTTGTAATAGATAGTGAGAAACAAGAAGAATTGAACAACAAAAGAGGAAGTAAGAAAAGAAGCCACAGCGACCTCGACCAAGAATGGGACCCGGTTGTAAGTAGAAAATTATGCATATTTTTAATAGATTAGAGTGGAATTTATTGGGCTCGTTTATACTAAGATCGCATAATTAATTACTTATGTATGTTTTGATAATATTATTTCACGCTTGATCTATTCTTGTGGTTTTTTGTGTACTTAAGTGTTATTTGTGGAGTATTGACATTTGTGGAGTATTGACATGCAGGAGCAAGAGAAGAAAAGGCCTGGAAATATTAATTTATTAAAAATGGGCTACATTAGTCACGTGCCCATAAATTAAGGGCCATAATGATTTTAGAGACCTAATGCGCACATATATATCTAGCTTGGAGAAGAAGCAATGGAGCAACTTTATATATATAGATATTGGAGAGGACGTCGGTACGACAATTTTGGAGCACGAGGGCATTATTTTTTCTGGAAAAAAAGACAGAAGACGCAATTGACGAGAAGGACTAGTCCAAGTTTGTTTCATTGTTTTTATATTTCTTTTGAATTGAAATTTACGCACTTTAATTATGCTTATTAGGGGCTGGGCACTTTTATCCCAACTCCGGGAATTTCTGAACCCATGTTTTAATGTGATTATTTAATTCGAGACGTTTACGATATTCGTTTTGGGATTGTTTAATTTATCTATTTTAACTTCTTGCTTATTTAAATTAATTGATTTAGATTGATCACCTAGGTTAATTGTTTTAATATGTCTGCTAAGTCTAAGCTGTAATTGTTATATGTGGAGACTCTTGGTAACAACTAGTGGATTCACTAGGGTGAATTAGACCAGGTTCTTACGGGTCGCGCTAAGTGTACTTGAGAATTTGTTTGCTCTCTATCCTAGGGATTAATGCTTTTAATTGGGTTAAATCTACGGGCTAACCTAGACTGCTTAGTTAAAAAGGTTTTCTTGAAGGGGCATCTTTTCATTTAAATAAACTTAAGGGATAGGACCGGAAAATCGAAGCGCTTTTGATTCTTGAGGGGCATTAATCTTGAAATCGAATAGAGTAAACGTTGAAGTTAAATTAGTCGTGTTAACATAGGGGGATGAATGAACCGTGAGTTGGGGTATTTAATTCTCATTGATCTCGTCCATTAATCTTTAGTGCTATTGTTTTTAATTGCTTCATCTCATTTAATTAGTTTGCTATTTTATTTTTATCTTAGTTTTAAAAATCCAAACCGACCCCCCCTTTGTGTGTTATCTCATAAATTTGTCAATTGACATAATTGCAATAATCCGTGTTCCCTGTGGATCGACCCCGTACTTATCGCTTCTACAAGTTAGTAGGATAGTCCGGGTTATTATTAAATATTTTTGTCGCACCTCGACAGTGTGGTCAAATTTTGGCGTCGTTGTCGGGGACACGGTGAAATTGTTTTTGTGCCCATTGTTAGATATTTTTGAGATTTTATTTTCTATTAAATTTCTGAATTTCAGTGTGTTCCGTTGGTATTTTCTGGTCTCGGAAAATTCCAGCTCGTTTTCGAAGTTGCAAGAAATTCTGCAGAATACTGATACTGGGTGACCCAGTGTCATTGTTCAACATTCTTTTTCTTTGAAATTTTACCTCGTTTTTTTTTTCTTTATCGTCTCTCTTATTAAGCTTCACACCCCTCTTTTCTGTTTGCTCCTCAGGATTTCCTCTAGTTTATGTTCACACGATCGAAGGGTAGCAAGGATCTTTTGTTCTACCCCGAGATCACCAATTTGGAGCGAGACTTGAGAAAGCAAGCTAAAGAAGTGAGGAGATTATTCGAATCGTTTCCTTTTCCAGTTGAAAGTGAGTACAGTGAGTCTGATTCCGAGGAGGAAGATATGGCTGAGCAGACGTTGAAGCAATTGGCGAGCCCGCAGCTTTCGCAGTAGCCACTATGCATCGTTTATCCTACCGAGGGTACCGATTTTGAACTTAAGTCTGGTTTAATTCACTTGTTGCCTGCTTTTCATGGTAATGCAGGTGAGGATCCGCATAAATTTGTGAGGGAATTCCATGTGGTTTGCTCTCACATGCGACCGAAAGATGTGACAGAATAGAAGGTAAAGCTGAAGGCATTTCTGTTCGCTTTGAAAGATTCAGCAAAAGAGTGGCTTTACTACCTTCCATCTGCGAGTGTCATGACCTGGGTTGACATGGAAAGATTGTTCTTGCAGAAGTACTTCCCAGCTTCTCGTGTGGCAAGTTTGCGAAAGGACATATGTGGTGTCAGGCAGATCGCAGGGGAGACTCTTTACGAGTATTGGGAGCGTTTCAAGCAACTGGTGGCAAGCTGTCCACAACATCAGATTTCCGAACAGCTTCTGATCCAGTACTTTTATGAAGGGTTGACTCTCAATGATAGGAGTTTGGTTGATGCTGCAAGTGGAGGGGCTCTCCCTGATCTTACTGTGACACAAGCCCTAGAGCTCATCTCGAACATGGCAGCAAACACTCAGCAGTTCAATCAAAGGGGTGCACCTGCAACCTTGGTGCAAACAGTAAGTGATTCCTCCCTCAAAGATCAATTAACTGAACTAATTGCTTTTGTGAGACAACTTGCTACAGGTGGAGTTCCATCCCAGTGTACGGAACCGAACGAGGCACAAGCCAACGCCATTGGAAATTTCCAAGGGCGGAAGTTTGATCCTTTTTTGAATACGTACAACCCGGGTTGGAGAGAGCATCCGAATCTTAGGTACGGAATCAGCAGAACCCTCCAACAGTGGAACACAATTGGCCACAACAGCAAAGGGGCCAATATCAAGTCAAGGCACCAGTGGAGAATTCTGGGCAATCCACAGAGGAATTGATAAAACTTCTCACCACTCAGTCCTTGCAATTCCAGCAACAGAAGCAACAGAGCATGACTCAACTCCAGCAAACCACCACTTCTACAGTCAAGAACTTGGAGATGCAAATGAGTCAACTTGCTAGCGTCGTCAGTCGTTTGGAAGCTCAAAACAGTGGGAAACTACAAGCCCAACCCGAGGTTAATCCGAAAAACGTGAACGCTGTCATGTTGAGGAGTGGAAAACAGCTGGAGGATGTTAAGAAGCCTGATTCACTAACCCCGACCGAAGAAACGGAAGAAAAGCAGGCTGGACAAACCGACATTGGGGTACCCAGTGTGAAGCAGAATCTGAAAATTGGTGATAAAAAGGTTAGTGATTCAATTTCTAACCCCGATTATACTCCTGTTTTGCCTTTTTCTTTCAGGGTTGAGCGAGCATTGAAGGCAGACAAGGAGAAACAGGTGCTTGACGTCTTCAGGAAAGTGGAAATCAACATCCCGTTGCTTGATGCAATAGCTCAGATTCTGAGATATGCTAAATTCCTTAAGGCGTGTGGGGGGAGAGACATTGATATATATTTTTGGTTGTGCATGGAGAAGTTAAGTCGCAATGATGAGTCGAGAGTAAGTGTGTATGAAAGTGATAATATAGCTTTGTGGTATTTTCTGGAGCTTTGGTTAAAATTGCTTTGATTAATGCATGTGGAGGTTGTGAATAGATGAAGGTTTCATGAGAGAGCTCATTTGAGTCTATGATAGTAAATTGGTGAATTGATGAGTTATGGTCCTAAGTTGTGCTTTGATCCCTTGCAATTAAAGTAGTCTAATTAGGTTGTTTGATAAATGATGCATTCGTGGTGTACCCCTTAAGGTTGGGAAAAAAAATTGATGTGGTTAGGAGAAAAAGGAGTTTAGTTGAAGAATTGTGTAACAAACAAAAAGCCGGTACAACTGCCCATTTTTAGGGGCTCGAAAAAAAAAGAGAAAGAAAAAAAAAAGAAAAGAAAAAAAAAATGAATTCGAGCTAAAACCTAACGATGGAGTGAAGTTGCGGTTTTGCGTTTGGGAAAAAAATGGGTGCTGAGACAGCTGCCTACTTTTGGGGGCTCGAACGTTCATAGTCGGAAATAATTAGAGCTAAAACCCGACAAGTAGAGTGTGTTGCAGACCTTGAGAAAAATAAGGGGATAGGGGGTACACTAGGTTGTAAAGTTTGTCGAAGCGACCTAAGTTAGATGGAGTGTATGATGAGGGGGTCAAAGTATAATAAGGGGCTTAATGAATCAATGAGTTGAGGACCTATCGTAGATAATTCTGGGACTTGAGTGAAAACCTTCGAAAATTCATGATTTCTAATTATGTTAATCTTAGTCCGGAACTCTGTGAATTGTCACTTTGCTTGAGTGTCATGTCTTGTGTGTTGAAAGGACCTGAGCGAATTTCTTAGTTTCTCCATTGTTACACTTTTATTGTGTTTTACTTAAGGGAAATTAAATATTTAAGTGTGGGGGTATTTGGTAAGTAGGAAATTATGCATATTTTTAATAGATTAGAGTGCGATTTATTGGGCTCATTTATACTAAGATCGCATAATTAATTACTTATGTATGTTTTGATGATATTATTTCACGTTTGATCTATTCTTGTGGTATTTTGTGTATTTAAGTGTTATTTGTGGAGTATTGACATGCAGGAACAAGAGAAGAAAAGGCCTGGAAATATTAATTTATTAAAAATGGGCTACATTAGTCACGTGCCCATAAATTAAGGCCCATAATGATTTTAGAGACCTAATGCGCACATATATATCTAGCTTGGAGAAGAAGCAATGAAGCAACTTTTTATATATATATATATTGGAGAGGACGTCAGTACGACAATTTTGGAGCACGAGGGCATTATTTTTTCTGGAAAAAAAAAGACAGAAGACCCAATTGACGAGAAGGACTAGTCCAAGTTTGTTTCATTGTTTTTATATTTCTTTTGAATTGAAATTTACGTAAGTTAATTATGCTTATCAGGGGCTAAGCACTTTCATCCCAACTCCGAGAATTTCTGAACCCATGTTTAAATGTGATTATTTAATTCGAGACGTTTACAATATTCGTTTTGAAATTGTTTAATTTATTTGTTTTAACTTCTTGCGTATTTAAATTAATTGATTTAGATTGATCACATATGTTAATTGTTTTAATATGTCTGTTAAGTCTAAGCATGTAATCCGTGTAATTGTTATATGTGGAGACTCTTGGTAACAACTAGTGGATTCACTAGGGTGAATTAAACCAGGTTCTTACGGGTCGCGCTAAGTGTACTTGAGAATTTGTTTGCTCTCTATCCTAGGGATTAATGCTTTTAATTGGGTTAAATCTATGGGCTAACCTAGACTGCTTAGTTAAAAAGGTTTTCTTGAAGGGACATCTTTTCATTTAAATAAACTTAAGGGATAGGACCTGGAAATCGAAGCGCTTTTGATTCCTGAGGGGCACTAATCTTGAAATCGAATAGAGTAAACGTTGAGGTTAAATTAGTCGTGTTAACATAGGGGGATGAATGAACCGTGAGTTGGGGTATTTAATTCTCATTGATCTCGTCCATTAATCTTTAGTGCTATTATTTTTAATTGCTTCATCTCATTTATTTAGTTTGCTATTTTATTTTTATCTTAGTTTTAAAAATCCAAACCAACCCCCCCTTTGTGTGTTATCTCATAAATTTGTCAATTGGCATAATTGCAATAATCTGTGTTCCCTGTGGATCGACCCCGTACTTATCGCTTCTACAAGTTAGTAGGATAGTCCGGGTTATTATTAAATATTTTTATCGCACCTCGACAGTGCGGTCACCCGAACCCGAAGAATTTCTAATCGAGGCCGAAATCGACGACCCCTGCCAAGACGGCCAAAGGGCCATCCCGGGGGAGGAACTCGAAAAAGTCAAGGTAGATCCAGCTCGCCCAGATCTGGAAGTCATCATAGGCTCCAAGATACCTGACGACCTGAAAGGGGAAGTCATCGACTTTCTTAAGAAGAACTTGGACGTCTTCGCATGGTCGCACAAAGACATGATAGGGATCGATCCAGAAGTCACCTGCCATCGACTGCACATCGACCCCACCCGGAGACCGATAACCCAAAAGAGGCGGAAATTTGGCCTGGAAAAATATGCAGCACTAGCTGAGGAAGTGAAGAAGCTGCTAGATAACGACCTGATTATGCAGGCCGATCAGCCACAATGGGTAGCCAATGCAGTGTTGGTGAAAAAGTCAAACGTAACCTGGCGACTTTGCATTGATTTTACCGACCTCAACGAGGCTTGTCCGAAAGACTTCTTCCCCATGCCTCATATCGACCACCTGATAGATAACACAGCTGGACATGAGATGATGTCGTTCATGGACGCTTTCGCGGGCTATCACCAAATAGCCATGTACGAACCAGACCGACAACACACGTCATTCCTGACAGAGAAAAACCTATACTGCTGGAAGAGGATGCCCTTTGGCTTAAAAAATGCAGGGGCAACGTACCAAAGGTCGGTCAACCACATGTTTGCCGACCAAATCGGTAAGTCGGTAGAAGTCTATGTCGATGATATAGTCATCAAGAGCCTAAAGAAGGAAGACCACCTGGCACACCTCGCGCAAACCTTCAACATCCTTAGGAAATTCAACATGAGACTCAACCCCAAAAAATGTAATTTTGGAGTTGAGTCGGGGAAGTTCTTGGGGCATTTGGTTAGCAAGCGAGGAATAGAAGCGAATCCGGTGAAGGTTAAGGCAATACTAGATATGGGGGCACCCCAAAATGTGAAAGAAGTTCAAAGGCTCACGGGATGTCTAGCAGCACTGAACAGGTTCATCTCCCGAATGGGGGAGCAAGCCAATGTTCGACACGATCCGAAAAAAAGCCAAGTTCGAGTGGACACCCGAGAGCCATGAAGCTCTAGAGAGAATAAAAGCTTATTTGGCGGACGTGGGCATTTTGTCCAAACCCGTCCCAGGAGATAAACTCTTCCTATATCTCGCGGCTTCAGAAATCGCTCTAAGTGCAGTGCTTGTTCGGGCTGAGGGCCAGATTCATTGTCCCATCTACTTCGTCAGTCAGACGTTGAACGAGACGGAGCAATGTTATCCATCCCTAGAGAAGCTGGCATATGCACTAGTCATGAGTGTAAGAAGGTTGAGGCCATATTTTTTCGACCATCAAGTCGAAGTTCTCACTTCCCTACCCTAAAGGAATGTGCTTCACCGACCTGATACGACAGGTCGGTGCCTCAAGTGGGCCATCGAGGTCGGACAGTATGGAGTGACATACGCACCATGGTCTTCCATCAAAGCTCAAGCACTAGCCGATTTCATCGTCGAGCTCACCTTCCCTTCGGGGGTCGGATGCCCAAACAGCCCGCCGTGGGAGTTATTCATGGATGGGTCAGTGACCTCCCACAGGTTGGGGGCCGGTTTGGTTCTAAGGAGTCCAGAGGGCGTTTCTTTCCAGAATGTCGTTACCTTCGACTTTCCCGCGACAAATAATGAGGTCGAATATGAGGCGCTCATCAGCGGCCTAGAGATGTCGACGGCCATGGGCATCAAAAGACTGCAAGTTCATACTGACTCCCAGCTTGTAGCCCGTCAAGTTTCGGGGGAATATGAGGCACGGGATGACAGGATGGCAGCCTACCAGGAGATCGTAAAAATATTGTGTCAAAAATTCAAACAAGTCCATGTCAAACTGATCCCAAGAGAGCAGAACTCGCGAGCCGATGCCTTAGCACGGTTGGCGACTTCCGAAGGATCACCAGAAATGAAGGATGTCACCATCACGACACTTTCCCACCCATCCACTACACACATGAAAGTCACGACTTTGGAAACCCCGTCGTCGAACTGGATGACACCCATCATTGAATACTTGACTAGCGGCCTCCTACCAACAGATCGTGTTCGAGCTCGGCAGCTACAACTGCGAGCCGCAAGATACACAATGCTCAATGATGAATTATATAAGCGAGGCTTCAACACACCCCTACTTCGATGTATTACACCAGAGCAAGGGCAAGTTGTCCTACACGAAATACACGAAGGGGTGTGCGGGAACCACGCTGGGGGGGAGTCGCTGGCCCACAAAACCACAAGGCAAGAATAATTTTGGCCAACTCTAAGGGCCGATGATATCATCTTAGCCCGCAAGTGCCATAGATGTCAAATCTATGCCCCTTCCATCAAAGTCGCCCCAGAGGAACTTACGAGCATCCTCAGTCCTTGGCCATTCGCAAAGTTGGGGATAGACATCATTGGGCCACTCCCAACAGCCCCAGGCTCGGTCAAATACGCCCTGGTAGCAGTGGATTACTTCACGAAGTGGGCCGAGGCTGAGGCATTGGCAACTATAGACCAAGATCATGTCATCAAGTTCATATGGCTGAACATCATCTGCAGATTCGGATTGCCTTAGGCGATCATATCTGACAATGGAAAACAGTTTGACGGCCTCAAAATAGATGTTTTTTTTCAAAAAATGGAAGATCACGAAGCTCTTTTCAACTCTATACCATCCCCAATCAAACGGTCAAGTCGAGGTCGTAAACAAAATCATCAAGCACACGCTCAAGGCTAAGATTGAGGGAGGAAAAGGGAAATGGGCAAGCGAGCTCCCGGATGTGTTGTGGGCATACAGGATGACCTGCAGAAACTCAACAGGAGAAACTCCCTACTCGCTGGCTTTTGAAACCGAGACAGTCGTACCCGCGGAAGTCGACTGTCCCAGTCTCCGCACAAGTCAGGTTGCCTTCGACCACAACGAGGAGGCCTTGGCCAGAAATCTATACCTACTCGAAGAGAAGCGCTTAGAAGCCAACTTGAGAAATGCAAGATACAAGCAAAGGTCGGAGAGGTACTATAATTCTAAAGTGCGACTTTGACGCTTTAAAGAGGGAGACTTGGTATTGAAAAAGGTACTCGGAGAGTCAAGGGGAGCCCTCAGTCTAAACTGGGAGGGTCCGTTCCAAGTCTCAAAGATCCTACCAAATGGAGCCTACGAACTCGAGAAACCAGATGGTACCAAGGCCCCATATTCGTGGAATGCAACCCACCTGAAAAAATACTATCAGTAGGTTCACATCCATGTAAATAAGTTGTATCAATCGATAATAGTGATCATCTCTTTTCCAAATTCCTGTGTAAAAACCAAGCGGGTCGCATAAAGAAAATCATATGTGTGATAATATGCAAATTACCCGAGGTGCGACTTTCTACATATTGGAGGAAAAATCACAACCCAGCGAGGTGTGATTAACCCCGACTTTGTAAGACGACTAAGCAATGTCCGAATAGCAAGTCGCATAAACAGTAAGATGACAAGGACTAAGCAAAAATTAAAATTCGCATAAGGAAATCAAGTCGGCACAATGAAGAAATTCATAAAAAGAGACTTCTCATTGATAAAAAGCCCGAAGGCCGGTACATGGGAAATTCAAGAAGAAATAAAAAATTACATCGAGTTTTTTTATCAAAGCCCGACTGTGCTGGCGTTCGGTCCCTCCGAGGCCTCCCCTCCCACGACCTCAGGCGGAGGACTAACTGTTCCAAAAGGGGGCTCGGGAGCCGGATCGGTGAATGTTGGGAGATGAATTTAATAAAGAAGTTTTGATTAGATCCCAAAACCCCTGAGTATAACATGTTCAGGATAATCTTGATAGACTGAGTCAGGTTTCAATATAGATTGTTCAGGAAGTTATCTGCACCATGTATAGTCAGCAGATATAGATCATGTTAGATTTTGAAGATACTGAAGAACTGAAGACTCAGGAGATACTGAGTAATTGAAGAATCAGTAGAACTGAAGAATCAGTAGAACTGAAGACTCAGAAGAGACAGAAGAACTGAAAGACTCAGTAAGTTCATGAAGATATTGAAGGACTCAGATAAACCAGAATGATTCAGAAGAAACTGAATAAATGTTCAGAAGATACTAAGTTACTGAAGACTCAGTAAGTTACTGAAAACTCAGTAAGTTACTGAAGACTCAGAACGACCTGAATGTTCAGAGGCACTGAAGAAATATCTATCTGAAGTCATACAAAACTGAGGAAAAGATACAAGTTCAGAAAAGTAGATATTACCCAAAACATTCAAATGCAGACAAAAGGAACTAAGTCTAGGTGTTGTTTAAGGATGTCTCATGCTGAGAGACTGACCTAAAAGAGCCGTTTTATTTGTCTACTTTCACTGAAGAAAAGAACCAATCAGAGGAAGACAACACTGTACTTTACTAACACTAAAAGCGACAGGACCCTGAATTATGTCAGTAGTACTAAGTTCCAGACTGCAAAAATTGGTGATTGGCTACATGGCTGCATATTTCCTAAAACATGCAAGGGAGTGTTCAAACCCTAAATATAGTTGTTCATCAAACACCAGAAGAGGAAACCCTTGATAATATCTCCTCCAACTGATAGTTTTTCAAGAGTAACCTTGGTGAAGGTTGCCTATAAATACCAGTGACCTTCTACATTGAGAGGTTACGAAAAAATTCAAGCAACTCAAGAGCTCATTCGTATTATTGCAAATTGAAGCACTCGAAAACCCTAGAATTTCCCAAGTGTTTCACATTGGAGAGAGCTCATTCACTAAGCCTAGATTGATAAGAAATATCCAAAGCTTAGTAGAGATATCCTAGCCTTTGCATTTGTTCTTATTGTAAAGGATATCTCACCCTAGTTGGAAACCAACCCAAAACCCAAACCCTTTGTTAAGGTAGTTTGTGTGTGATTTGTTGGTGAGTTAGAGTTGTAAAGAGTGAGTAAGCTACAGTGAGTTAGCCAGAAAACTCTAGAGAAGAAGTTAGTAAGATACTCGTGGCAGTCTGAACACTTATGTGTGTTTGAGTTAGTAAGCTGCAGTGAGTCAGCCAAAAAACTCAAGGTAGAAAAGTGAGTAAGCTACAGTGAGTTAGCCTGAAAGCTTTAGGAAGTGGTTAAGGAATTTCTCTGAAGATCAGAGAGAGTGGATGTAGGAGCTTGAGTCTCTGAACCACTATAATTGTTGTGTTGTTTGCTTTATGTACTGCATTTTATCTGTTGCATGTTTTTCTTGGCCGACTTTCTTGATAATTCAGTTGGAATCAATCCACTGAACTTGCATCAAATTGATCGCAGCCTTAATCACTGTTTTATTGAAGGGAAGATTTTCAGCAACGCTAAAACGAGTATAAACTTAGGGCCAACCATTCCGCACACTTGAGTAGCTAAAACAGATAGTTACCAAACTGAACTAACTCTACCGAGTGTTCAGTAAGATAATTATCTGATCCAAGCTCCTCAGGGTGGGAATATATGTGTGTATTTCTTGCTCTGTGTTCTAGGGTGGGAATGCTTTGATTTGGCTTGATGGATGTTTCACGCATTTTTCCACACTTCCACCACCTTAGAATGAAGGAAGAACTTGTATTTATAGTGTGGATTTGAATGTTACCGTTGGAAGGAGTCACATTCAAATCCATACTATTCTATGCTTTCTGTAGCTTTTTATTTGGTTGTCTTCCTCTCATTGGTCCTCGTCGAAATTTGAATCTACTTGGCTATATTCTTGAGGATCTTACGAGTCTCGGGTTTATCGATCCTCGGCTTCTTGAACTTCGAGGCTTCCTTGGACTCGGGATTCTTGATTCAGCTGACCTTCTCTTATTGGACCTTATCGTCGGGCATCTTGACACTCGAGTGGCCGAGTTGATTCTTCGACTTCAAACATCGACCTTGGTCACTAGCTTTTCGAGCTAGCGATCATCGATGGCGTTACGATTCTCGGTGAACATGACTTGGATGACTTCTCTTGATGACTTCTACTTTGATCTGGTATCGCATTTGGTTTTCGATGTCGATTTCTTCTCGCTTTGATCGATCGGCTCACATGATCGGTCGATTATAGCATCAGTCGGCATATCGGTTTATCTGCATCGGTTAGTACATCGAGTTAGCATATTAGGTTAGCATATATCGGGTTAGCTTATCCGATCTTGATCACGTCGATCTCGATCGATCTCATCTCTGCTCCTTTCCGAACTATGACCTCCTCTCGATCCGGTCATCCGGTCATCCGATCCGGTCTTACGATCAGTCCGCATTCCGTCATCCGATCATTTGACCTTCCGATTCTTCCGATCACCGTTTAGCTTTTCTTTTCTTCTGATTTTGCTCAGCTCATCAGTTAACTCCGAAACTCATCTTACTCATCTGATCTCAATCAATCTCGTCTGCAGCCTCGTCTGATCTTGATCATCTACGTCTGATTTTGTGAGTTCCCCCTCAATTTGTTCTCTGTAGATTAGCTTCAAAAACACAAGTTGATAATGTTTTGGCATAATTCATCAAAACTAAAATATCCCAACATAACTCTACTGAGTGTTCAGTAAGATAATTATCTGATCCAAGCTCCTAAGGATCTCTGATAAATTCAGATCGGTTATTAATCTGAAGCTTAAAAAAGCTTTCGGGATCATTGTCTCGATGAGACTTTGACTCGTAACCCAATCCGTGTTTCTCAGGGCAAAATTATCAGGATAACCTGACCCATCTGACCTCAGTGAAAGAAAAGTTTTAAGAATCACTAAACACGTGTATTCCCCCCCCATACACGTGTGAGACTCGTTAGCACCTGGGTCAACAGCGAAGCCCAGCGATGCCTCCTCGGGGTCCAAAGTGGGATACACAATCCGGCTAGGGTTGGCGAAGAAGGAGAGGTTGATGCCCATATCTTCCAAATCCTTGATCTCCAACATGACGCTGGGGGCCGGGGGATTGTCGCGGACATAATTCGAAAGCTCGGCGAAAAGCCCGCTGAGGTCGCTGGAGGGGTTTGCCTTGTGGCAAATTCGGATGGCGCCCACGAACGCCATCACATATGCAAAATTGGCATTCAGCTCCTCCACGACATGGAACTGCGCCTCCTTGGCGACCCGGCTCCACCTTCCATGCTCGATCGGCTCACTTTTCGTCCCCTGCCCGGCTCATTCTCGGCCTCGCCCGACCTGCCTCTGCCGGGCCACACTTTCAGCCTTCTCACTGCGAGCCCCCCTCGACCTCGATCCGCTTGCCTTCAAGAACCGAGATCCTTTGAAGGTGCTTCGAGTTTGTCTTCTCCAGCTCCTTCTGGGCCTCGGCCGCAGAGAGGATCAACTTGGCCTGGTCAGCAACCTGGGCCCGTACCTTCCTCAGATTCTCGAGCTCCGACTCCAGCTGGGCGTTGGATTTCTCCAGGTGGAAGGCCGCCTTTTGGGAGTAGACGAGGGCTAAATATAAATTGTTCGTCACCTTCTGACAACGGGCATTGGCGTGGTAGGTCCACATCCACCCCCGAGGCAGGTTCTACAGGCCTCGAGTAAGATCCCCGGGCCAGTTCTCGGGCACTCCTGCCGGGATGAGCTGGGGCAACCTCAGGAAGCTTACCACCTCTGGGGAAAACTTGGTCGGCCCGAACTCGGGGCTATGGAAAGACGCACATCGTCAGTAAAAAAAAGGGATACAAGAGAGGAGAGAAACTTACTCTTTCACCCGATCGGCATCCCGACCAACCAGAGTCGCCTCCCTCGAAGCTCGAGGAGGTCCGGAGTGAGGTCGAGGGCTCAAAGGTGGGTTGTGAAGCCTGGGTCAGGGTGACCCCTCCCAAGCCCTCTGCTGATCTCCGGATCGATGGGAGCCTATCTTCCCCTCACCTTTCGGTGGTGCTCGAAACCGTGAGCTTCTAATCTCCTGCTTTTCTTTTTTGTTTGGCTTTCAGCAGGGCCTAAGGGGCCGAGCTTAGAGGAGCGGCCTCAGAGGTCGCTGCATGCCGTCCCATCTCGAGCCAGCAGACTTCTTTTTATGGGTAGACATCACGCCGCAGGGGGTTAGCCAGAGATTGGGATTGCAGGAACTGCACACAGGGAAAGCCGGTCAGACAGGTCTCGTGTAAGATTTCTAAGTAAGAACAATCGCAAATTACTCACAAGGGATCCTGAGGTGGCGCGGATATGTGTACAGGCCGGGCTTGAGATGATTGAGCTCGGAGTTCAAGGCATTGACGTCCCACCAACTCGGAGAGGTATCGCGAACTAAATTGAAGGCCTCCAAGAAGTCCCAATACAGATCGGATTTTTAAGGAGTGAACACTGCAAAAGAAAAGGAGAATTAGATCAGTACGACCTCGAAATCAAAAGCATAAGATTTACCATGTTCAACCCGATTTGCATAATCGGTCGACACATGGATAGGAAGGGTGCTTGTAGGATCCATGGACTCCCATGCCCCTCCTACGAACCACCACTTACTATGCCAGCACTCGACCTTATTGGGGATCCCACTGATGAGCTCCCGACCTTTTCGAAGTCGTACGACATTGTAGTCGCCGGCTTGAGCGATGGGCGTCATCACGAAGGATAACTCGCCGAGGTTTGGCAATCGATACAGCCCGGCCTACCCCAGCATTGTCATGGTGGAGAGAATGTAGCTCCAACCGTTCGGAGTGATCTGCGTGAGGCTTTAGTTCCAGGCCACGAGCAGATGAGAAATAGTCGGGTGCAAGGGGAATCGAATCCCGGCCTCCATAGTGTGCTCGTTCACCGCAATCATCCCTGGCGGTGGCTGGTCGGCACTTTCGTCGGAGGTCGCTCCATAGAAATGAACGTCCCGGGGCACCTTGTACAGGCGACGAAGGGAACACACATATTGATCTGTCAAGGTCGACCTATGTTTCTCGTGGGATGCCACGAAGTCCGACCTGACCGACTTCCGGTAGCCGCGTTCATGTCGCTTGTATGGAGCTCGGAGTAGATATGAGTTATAATCAAAAACCCGCTCGAAGGCTCCGTAATTTCGAGCCGGGTCAGAGGGACTCGCTGTCTCCATCCCCTCTAGCGCAGCAGCAGCACGAATGGGACTGAGGTTCAATGTGGGGAGGTGAATAATTTCTTCCAACTCTGCCAGAAACTGTTTGTCGTCATCGTCACCTTCATCGTCTCGATCAGCACCCGAGACACCAACGGACGGGGGTACCCCCACATTAACGGCGGCGGAGCTGGTACCCTGGCGGCGACAAAGCTGAGATAGGACGACATTATCGTCGTTCGAGGATGATATAATCATAGGTTGAGGGGTCGATGGGGTCGTCGGAGAATCAGTGTCCATGGCAAAGGAAGAAATAGGAAGGGAAGAATATTTGGCCTTTACCTGAAAGTTTGCGACTAGAATCCCGTGAAGTTCGCTGGAAAATTGAGGTCTCGCTGGAGCTGATGAATGCAGAAGGGTTTAAGTTTAAAACCCTCGTCCCTTTTATAGAGAAAGGTTGGGGTCGAAAGTGCAAAATAAATACTTTCGAGGCCCCCCCGATGAAAGTGAAGTCGCACAGGTAGCGCGTGATCGACACGCATCTGCTGGTTGGGCGAGCTCGCGTCGCATGACATCACCTATCTGTCAAGCCATCATGACGAATCAGTCACACCTTGCGCCGATTCAAGAAATCGAGGCAACGATTCGCCTCCCCAAGGATGGCGATTCATTTCGGACACACTTCCCAAGGTCGACTTGTTGCAGGTCGACGAAGAACAACGAGTCAAGTCAAGGCCCCAATGCGAGCTTGTGACCTCGACTTGAGGGACAATTGTTGTAGCATGAAATAAGTCCGACTTGTCGGGGGCAGTATTTCTCCATCTTGCACTCGTCATTGAAGACGACTTCACTTTGGTCAGGCAGGTCGCAAGGCGACTTGAAGGGCAATGCAAGTCGCAAGGCGACTTGGAAGAACGTGAAAGTCGCTTGGCGACCTGGGAGGTCGCATAGGTCGGAGGCGACTTGATCTCGAGGCCGAATAAAGGATAAATATGGCAAAGATACGGACAGTTAATGGTGCGGATTTTTCGGATGGTAATCATGGTATGTGTATCCAGGAGCGAGAATTGCGGGACAAGCCGGGAAACTCTAGCCTGGCGGCTGAAACCCTAAGCCAGCCCACGAGAGAAGCCCATGAAGACACTTAACCTAGTTCTACGCCTATAAATATAACTTGTATCATTCGTTGTAAAGGATCGAACACCTTAGTATCCTAGGCAGAAAATATAGTGAAATATACCTGGCTTGGTCGCCCCCAGACGTAGTCTTATTCATAGACGAACTGGGTAATCAAATCTTGTGTTTTCTATTGCTTTGATCATTTACGTTCATATTGTTATTGTTTGTTATCCGGAGAATATAAACCGGGTACAACAACCTGAATGAACATGAGACTCACTCATAAGAATTTAGCTGGATACAACATATATTATTGGGGATGGGTTCTTTCTTATAATGCATGCGGGTTGGAATTGGGATCCGGATTTGAATCATCTACAGTATTTCACGGTATATTTTTCACTGTACACTGTTAGATCACACACAACCGTGCGGGTGTGTCTACTTTAATTTTTATTTTATTTTTATTTTTTTGAACTTTTGATATATGTCATTATGACAACTAGAGTTTTGACCAAATTAAATTTTAACAAATTATATATTATTAGGAGTACTAAAAATCAAAGTCATCCATGCAATGAAACGATCATATGCAATTATTTTATTTCCGACCCTATAGGTTCCGCCATCTTTTAATGCTATTAATTTATAATCTGCAAGTGACAAAAGTTTGATGAAATATTACCAAGTTACAACAAGAACTAAAAACCAAAAAAAATCTCGTACAGGGCCAGGCTTTCAAGTGTAACCGTTATTCAAAATTGATATGAGCAATATGGAAGGTGGATCCCCTCCTGCACAACATCGTGTTGTACAATAAGGGATCTGTTTTCGAAAAATATCTTTAGTTACCTTAAAATTTAAAAGTTAAGACTCCTATCATCTTCGGTTCATAAGAATTCTTTTTTTCAAATATCATTTTTAGCAATGTTTTCATAATCGAATAGACGATTAAATCGGATAGGACATCAATTTGTGGTTCAACCGGTTGGATTGTATGTAGTTTAACAAAATTTGCTTATTTTTTATACATTACCTATATTATATTAAAAAATAAAATAAATACACATTTATAAATATGCATATTGAAATAAACAAAATAGAATCACAACACAACACAATTTAAAATAGGAATGATAGAAATTAGGATTAAGTGTAAAATTAATAAATAATAAAAAATAACAAAAAAAACTAGTTCTGTCGATCTTACCAATTTTTTTCCTATTCTGACCAATTTTTTCTAGTTCAGCCGTAAAGACGATTTTTTTAAGGGTAATGGGACTGATTTCATGACGGGGGAACAGATTGAACCAGCCAGCTCAATCCGGTTCAGAAAACACTGATTTTTAGTAGACTAAATATTATGAATTAGTATCACCATTTAAAAAATATTTGCTTTTATGTGTTGTTCTTCTCAAAATTATTAAGACACTTGACATGTTAAATAGTGACATTTTGTATACTAAATAATAATAATACTTTAAAAATGAGAGTTCATGTATATTAACATGGGTTCATATATTTTTTGTGAAATTTTAAATATTTTTAGTATTTATTTAATATTTTTTTGGTTACTATTATGAGTGGGTCTCATGTGCATTAGGTTCACTGTGCACTCATAGTGTATTTTATAATTATGCAATTTGTTATATAAAAATATGCAACTTATTTACACTGAACCTGAAACTTATTGAATGTGAAATGCATTATAAAAGACTTACCCTACTAATTTTCATCTTGTTAATAGGAGGGTGGTGGAGGAGGGAACAACATTTCAGATATCAATAATAGGTCCATAAGTTTGAAGTACATTCACCATATAAAAATTTTAGGCAAGTTCTCATATACACCAGGTGTACAGATCTTAGATCCGTGCATCCGGCCCATCCCTACCCAATAAATTAAAAAAAATGGATCATATATAATATCAAATTTTATTTTTTCCTCTTTCTTAGAAGATCTGAAAAAGACAACGGCAGCGTCAAGGATCTCGGTGAAGCGCGGCTCTGCAATCTACTCATACAAGGAGAAAATGACGCTGCAAATATATTTTTGCCATAGAAAGTGTTTAACGATGTCAACTATTACTATGTGTACCCAACTTTTTATTTTTGGCTCTGGAACATTCTACTCCATTTTTCAACATTTGGAATAATTCAATTTCTCTTAACTCCCAAATAATACAAGTCCCACCAATTCTCGATCTTCGGATGAATTTGTATATATTAACACATTCCTTTGTATATCAATGCATTTCTTTGTATGTTTTTGTATAATTGTATGTTTCTGTATTAATTAGTTCCATGTTTTTATGTTTTTTAGTTGCAAGGTTTGGTATTAAGTAGTTGCATCTTTTTGTGTTATATATTCGCATGTTTCTGTATTAGCCAGTTGCATGTTTATGTATTAGTTAGTTGCATGTTTCTATGTTTTATAATTTTAGAGTTCAGTATTAACTAGTTGCATGTTTTTGTGTATATAGTTGTATGTTGTTATATTAGCTAGTTACTTGTTTCTATATTTTCTAGTTGCGCGGTTCAATATTAGTTAGTTGCACGCTTCTGTTATGAGTAGTTGCACGCTTCTGTTATTAGTAGTTGCACGCTTTTATTATGAGTAGTTGCACACTTCTGTTATAAGTAGTTGCATGCTTCTTTTATAAGTAGTTGCATGCTTCTTTTATATAGATGTATGTTTTTGTATTATTTAGTTGCACATTTCTCTATCAGGTTCGAACCCTGTACCTAGATATAGAAATAAGGTCTCTCAACAACTAAGGCTGCATCCAAATTTGCTAAACCTTGAAGCGCTAAAACCTTGTAAATAAATGCTTGACCCGTTCTTTGAAAATGGGTCACCCATATGCATGAGTGCACGGTATACTTGGGTGCACAGGAGACTCACTCAAAATTTTATTGTACCCTATTATTTATTTGTATGGTAATATCCTACGATATTTATATAGCTTTTTTTGTGTTTTTTTATCATTACATAATATAATTCTTCGGGTGAAGTTTTATGTTAAATTATGTGTTCAAGTTTATTGTGATTTTCAACAAAGCTAAGTTGGGTGAAGATGAATGCAAGATGATAAAGACTCGAACGTTAAAGGCTTGATGCTATACCAATGGGTCATCCAGCTCAGATCAAATGGGATGCTCCCTCCATCCCAAATCAATTTTCATAGTTGACTTTTACACGCATTTTTGCGAGCGAGTTTTGTATTAGTAATTAAAATAATGAAGTAATTTTTAAGAAGGAGTATGATAAACCCCTCGTCTATCATATCACTCCTTAAAAGTCACTTTATCATTTCAATTATTAATACAAAATTCACTCGCAAAAACGCGTGTAAAAGTCAACTGTGAACACTGATATGAGACGAAGGTAGTATAATTCTAGCTACACTTAGTAGATTATGAACTTGGGGTTAATTTGGGTTTCGTCTACGCTGGGTGCTGGGCAGTATCTGCTAACACGTGCCCCCCTCCCCATTCCCCCATTTTAATTGTATTTGTTAACATGTGTAGTATCTTTTCTTTATTTTATTTGTTTTCAGCTTTTTTTTTAATTACACCTACTGAACCCTTTTTTCTTTTAACTACAGTTTTTTTTTTTTTATTACTATGGGATAACATCACTAAAAATGATTTTGACTTAGTTTAATTATTTGAGTTCTAAAAATTGTTGTAAAATATTTTAATTTTTTAAATTAATTGTAATATTACTCGTTCCGTCTTAAACTCAATTGAACATCTGTCATAAAGATACGTCTCAAATTCAATTGAACATTTCTATAGATGACAAGAAAATAATCATGGTTTGATTGAATTAATTAAATAAACGTTAAAAAAAACTGAAAAAAAAATAAATAAAGAAAGGATACTACATATGTTAACAAATACAATTAAAAGGGGGGAATGGGGAGGGGGCACGTGTCAGCACTGCCCAACACCCCAGCGTAGACGAAATCATTAATTTGGGAAGTAGGGAGCAGGCAATCAATACGAGTTTGATAAGACCCATGGATTTTCAATGAGGGCAATCCTGATGTAAAGCGAATAAATGATGATATGTCGATGAAGATGAGTGTAAGAGACCTAAACAGAAGTATAACAGTCTTTTGGATCACACTGTTGCTAATCGAATATAACCTATGTCGATCTGTGATCCTGAGCGACCAAATTATCTTGCATGGGGGCTCATTAGTACATAAACAATGGGTATCATGTGAGGTGAATTGAGTGAGTAAGATTAATCAATTGCTTACTTCTATTCTCATTGCTTGTTTATCAAAACTAACAAGCAACATCAATAGAAGTGATTTAAATACTTAAATTGGTTTACATAATAAAATTGTCTTAATTTTTTAACAAAGTTTTCTTTGAACCAATGACGTATGCTCAGCTAAGCACGGATCCGTATGTGTATGTGTGTAATATGAACGTAGTCCATATATAGTACTTAATTTGGTCTAGTAACTACTAACTATCTACCAATATAGACCAATCCACTAAAATAAATCCTAGTACAAAATATTGGACATATCTCATGTGGACTACAAATTAAGAAAATTTCAAGCATGGAGTTGGAATTATCATATACCATATTCCAAAAACTTGTATGGCAAGAATGTACATAATTTTATTTTATTTTGAGTATTTTTTTTGTGCAGTTAATGCACAATTAAACCTATTCTATAAAAGTAATTATATTATTCAGTAAAAATTAACATTAATCGACTAATATTGTTCAGTAAAAACAATTAATATATATTTTTTGTTAAAAATAATTAATATTATTTAATAAAAACAATTAATATAATTTAAAAAATGCAAAAGAGTAAAGTACACTTAATGCATACAAGAGTGGTAGGTATTCTATTTTTACTTTATAAAGTTATTATTTTATATTAATATCTAAAAGTATTACTTTTTACTTTATTTTTTTCACTATCTCACGACATTACATCCACCAGGCAATGTTATAATGGAGTTGTTGCATCTTGCATGTAATGTATGGTTCGTATTCTGAAAGTGATGATTAATTTAATAATTTGCTACCTGCGGAAAGCCAAGAAGTATATAACTTCATACATTGTCTCAATTAACTATTTGTCAATTCAGTAACGGATCCAAAAACTCTAAATATGATATAACACAATTTATTTTTAAAGGCAATCAATAACAATAGTTTCGTAACATAATCGATTACAATAATTCTTTCTACCAATGAGTACATGACAACATCATTTCATCTCGCTGTAAAGGGAATAATATTATCTCTCCGTGTCTCGAACCCAGGACCTCAAAATCTCAGGTAGTGGAGTTCTAACCACTTGAGCTATCCACACTTACATGATGTACACAATTATGAGGACTAAGAAAAGTCTAAATATACCGTCCAAAATTGTAAAGAAAGTCCCAAAAAATTAAATAACATAAATAAAATATAAGAACCTAAAACTTGAAAACATATAATTTAAGAAGAGTATATCTTACGCGTAGGGCTGGCATATTGTACTATATCGAAAATATTGAATCATACTATATACCACAGCAAAATTTCGATGTCCAAAAAATCATATCGTTATTGTATCGAAAGTTTCGGTATATTAAAATTGCATACTGTACACAGTACCGAAAATTCGGTATACCCTATCATACCGAATTTTTGGAAAAAATATTGTTTCATACCAAAAAATTTATATACCGTTTCATGTCTAACCATTTCATACCGAATTTTTTTAGAGTATTTACGGCAAGATACCGAAATATCGAGAAATCGTAATATCGAAATACCGAATTTTTTTCGATATACCAATATATAGCGAAATATCAAATTTTTTCATTTTTCATACCGTACCTAAACTTTTCGATACGGTATCATGTTGTACCAAAAAATTCGGTATATAATTTTTTTTAATAAATTCGATATTTTTTGGTACGTTAAGTGCGGTATACCAAAATTTTCGGTATTTTTTCCACCCCTACTTATGTGAGACGGTCTTACAGTGAGAACGAAATATAATTTGGGAACGTCAATTTAATATTTTGGAAAGAGTGGGTGATAGTGTATACTAGTTTGAGCACCGTGTAGTGAGACAGTCTAGTACAAGTTTTTGCCTTTTAGAGGCACACTTGTGTGAGGAGGTCTCATGGTGCGAAGCATAATTTGGGCATTAACGCTTTAACACTTTTAAAAAGAATGATAGTTGATTAGTGCTAAATTATACTTAATTTTATGCATGTGACACTCTTATAATGAGTTTTTGTCTAAAAAATCATTATAACAATTTGATGCATATGATATGATATCAGATAAAAGGGATCTATGTGGGGCGACTTGATAAATGAGATGGGGATTCTGGATTCACCTTCATATTTTGAGTCATGTTTATCTTTATAACATGATTAGATTGAGATATGAGTCATATATGTTACTATGTAATAGGTAAAAGTCCTTACCCACCTTGAGCTAATAAAATGTGTTAGGCATGTTGGACCAACTCGCCCCGTCATGCTTACTAGGTGGATTGAGCCAAAAAAAATTCAACTCATTTCTAGCCCTTTAATTTTTTGAACCGCAACACCCACCCCACAACCCCCTTTCTAAAAGGCAGGCTTTTCGAGGTTTTTTGCATGTTCTGCCCGTCGACCTGTCTCGACAACTCTTTATATATAAAATGCACTGCAATTCAAGTGCATTTTTTAACAAGTAACTTTTTTACACTGAAACATGCAATCTATTTTCATTGAGACAAGTTGCATGTTTCAGTATAAACAAATTGTAAATTTCAGTGTAATAAATTGCATATTACATAAATACATTTATATTATACGGTGTACCTTATGTATATGAGACTTACTCTATATAATATAGTAGATAAAATTAACTTAGCTCATACGAATTTTTATCATTTTTTATTTGAATTAGTGGTAAAAAAAAATCCTACTACGAAGGTGTAGATACATATATAATTTGATTCATATAGTATGATCCAATGGTTAAAACTCAAAACTTGGTGTTGGGGCGGATCAATTCCTCTGTACCACTTTTTTATGTTCCAGGATTATTCCACCTTTTGGATCTTTAACGCATGGACCCAGAGTTATGGTGGTTTGTTCGATTTTTTTGTTTATTTTACTTGTCATTAATCTAGATTATGGAATATAGGGTGGAATAATATATTTTGAACATATGATATTGTGCGGTGTTGGGGACATTATATCATATCATATTCTATCTATTGGTGGATTTTTATGAGATTTATGGTGAATTTCCAAAATGTCAGTTGTTGGATTTACATGAAATTAATCACAAAAGTTTTATAATTATCATTTCATTTTGATAATTTCTTGAACTTTCGTTAATGGGCCTTCAGAACTCTAACCTTATGAGACCACCAACAGTGTTGGATCGGCCCATTTCCTAGCAGTATTATAAGCCCGTATTGTACGGCCCATACCAAATAATGATAATCTATCTATAGATCTATATATAAAAGCAGAAACCGCCAAAAATTTTGAAATCATTGAATTTTCCCGCCAAAAAATATTCATAAATCGGGAGTAAATATATTTAAAATAGTAGATAATCTTATCGGAAATATTTGTGTAAAAAAAATTAAAATAAAATAAGTAATAAATAATCTTATCGGAAATATTTGTGTAAAAAAAATTGAAATAAAATATTTTAATGTATCTTATCGAAAATATTTGTGAAAAAAAATTCAAATTAAATATTTTAGCATATTGAAAAAAATATTTTCCATGTATATTTTAGTATATTTATTAGTTGAAAAACGCATTCAAATCTTATTTCCACGTTAAAAAAAATAAAAATATTTTAATATTATAATATATATTCCAAATAAAATTATGATCATATCTGTATATCAAAAATAAATTCATGATCAAATCTATTGATATCTTAAAATATTTTTCATTATTATTTTTCTAAATTCTTTTCTCCATCCCCATATCTATATATATACAAACTTCGGTCATTCTATTTTCATCACTTTAGAAGCTTCAAGTTAGAAACTCACACCTGATACTTTATTTTATCAGAATTTTTAAGCATAATTTAATATTTATTGGTTTTCATGTTTGTTCTTATTTTAATTAGAATTTTTTTCATCTATACGTGTATGTATTTGTTGCTATGTCATTTTCAATCAAATCTAGATGGAAAAATATGTCATGAATTCAATAATATGATTACAACTTTCAACTTCTACCAAAAAATATTAAAAATTCGTTGAGCAAATGCTGATTACATAAGCAAGTTAAACTAAAAATATATATTAATAATCATTATAATTTTCCAGCATTAGGTCGAGATATATTAGGGTATATGAATTTTTCAAAACACACTTAATTAATTATTATTTTAATCATT
This sequence comes from Stenogyne calaminthoides, assembly GCA_037126765.1. Taxonomy (NCBI): domain Eukaryota; kingdom Viridiplantae; phylum Streptophyta; class Magnoliopsida; order Lamiales; family Lamiaceae; genus Stenogyne; species Stenogyne calaminthoides. The sequence continues at coordinate 16,510,611 of JBBCBC010000020.1, forward strand.
GAAATTCTACAGCATTATAATAATCAATATATATAATGCTGATTACAATTTTTTTCGTTATTATTTAAAATATATTATTTACATCTTATTTGATCTTAATTTCAATATTATACATAGAAATAATAAATTTAAATCACATACTTTAGGTCTCATGCAAACCTATAGCTACATTATATTCAAAAAATAGGTAGAGGATATTGAAAAGTGAGTTGATAATTAATTTTCCAGGTATATTTTAGTATATTTATTAGTTGGAAATTTGAAACCCTTTATTGTTAGTTTCGAGAGTTACCAATTGCAAGGGTTTGAACATTTTGGTGTGCAACAGTAATGAAAAAAGGCCAAAAAAAAATGTGGTTTTCAGAAAGGTTTTTCGAAATCTGTAGTCATTTAAAACTTTGGTTATTTTAACACTACGTTTTTTCATGAATCCATAGTTGTTATCTCCTTTTACTTACATTTCAACGTGTTTCGAGGTTTTCAATACTTAACAAATGAAGTTATTTTAAATTTACGTATTAAATACGAATTAGCTAAAACATTATTCTTAAAGATTTTTGCAAAAATCATATTACTCACTATTAAAATAATTGTTCAACTACAGCTTTGCATCGCACAGATTCGATTACTAATATTATTAATTATAAAAAATAACGTCATGGATAGTCTATTAATGGAAATTCCTAATTTTCAAAGCATAACGGAATGACATCGATTTAACTAAAATTCGTGCAAGGTATCAACTTTTTTGTTCACAGTTTTCTTGCAAAATATTCAATGAAGCACCCAAAAGAAACGAGGATTGGAGGAAAAAACACGAAGGAAGTTGTGTTAGTTAAGTAGGTTTTTGTCTTTGTAATTGGTACATAATTTAATATTTTTAATAAAATACTAATATTCTTAGGCCAAATTGTGTATGCATTTAGATGCACCATGCATAGCGCATTTTAAAACCATGCGATCTGTTATATTGAAATATACAATTTATTTATAATGAATAGTGCAACCATTAATATGAAAAAATATTTGTACGGTTCAGAATAAACAAGTTGCATGGTTCTAAAATACCTGGTGCACATGGATGCAAGGACGGAGCGAGGAAGGGTACAGGGGGGCACTGGGCCCCCCTGAGATTATGAAAAATTTCAAGGTGTATTTAGTAATATCACATTTATATAATATAAAAAATATTTAATCACATATATATGTTTAAATAAAACTAAGTTGTTTTACTTGAACTTGACAGTCAATTAAGGAATTTTATTGTTAACGTGAATTTACTCAATTTAGATGATATTTTTTTACGGTTACTAGAATATGAGGTCTTACTCAAAAGATGGTTGTTATAATAAAAATCATATTGTATTTTCATTTGTTTATTTGCTTGTTAAGTTATCATCGATCTTACTTGTTGTCACAACTACAGTGGGAAGAGCATTTTCAGCAATGCAACTTATTTAGAGTTCACTACTTAACCAAATGGGAGAAAAAATTTAAATTAATAATTGTTTTGTTTTATATATAGAAAAAATATTTTTCAGAAAGATAGTAAAAATACAATCATGCAATGCTTCCAAATCATGAAGAGTCGAAGAGGAATGCTATAGTTTAATGTCATGTAGTTATGTTTAAAATTTATATTATATAAGTATAGGTATTGGTTTATGTTCCAATTAAAAAAAAAAATTGGTACATTTTTATTATTATTAGTTGGACAAAAAAGTTTTTTGATCCCATAATTTTCTTGTAATTCATTTTTCATCCCAAAAAAAAAAATTAAACTTTTTAATTTTGGTCTCATAGCTATCTTTTTTTTTGAAAGGGGGTCTCATAGCTATCTCAACTGTTCAATTTTGGTCTCATTTTTGCTGAAAAACAGAATATTTTGTCATTTTCGATTATTTACATTCACGTATCGATTATAATTTGAGGTTTCTAAGCTCGTAGATGACGTGGTCGCTGACTATTAAATAAAATTTAATTATTTCCGCAATTTAGGAGGAAGTTTCTTCTTCTTTCATTTTTGAAAAAAAATGAGTTTTTGTTTAATAGAGTCGTGACTTGTGCATGATCAAAAATAATAAATTTTTTTTGGTAAAAATTGGACCAAAATTGGACAATATAGATAATTATGTGACTAAAATTAAACATTAAATTTTTTTGGAACGGAAACAGATTACAGAAGAGGTATAAGACCAAAAACCTTATTTCTTCAATTAGTCGGGCCCCCCTGGTCGAAAATTCTGGCTCCGTCACTGCCTGAATGCATATGAGACTCACTCATATTCTTATTGAAAACAAATTGATATTCAAATTATAATAATAAATTAATATTTTTAAAATGTAAAGCAGATATATAAGTCTTTGGCGTGTTATTACTATTATTTTGAAAGCATAACTTTTGTCGTGTTAGTTTGATAGTTACCTTGAAATTTTATCATACATCAACTGAATGTAAGAAACTGTGTAAATTCGAGCGAATACGAATTAGGTGTGATTCTTATAATCAACACAAATTGCAGGATATATAGAAACTTTAATTTATTATTATTGTGGTTGAAAGAAAAAGAAACAAGGAAATTTCAAAGGCGTTGTCACTTGTCTGTCATATTTCAGATTTATATATCGCTATTATTAAAATAAATATCACACTTCAACTTGTTAGAAGTAAAGTTAGAGGTTAGAATAATGTCCTTTTTTTCTTTATTTTCGTCGTTTAGTGCTTCAAACTTTTCGTGGAAGATATTATATCATAACTGAATTATTTGATTCATTTTATTTATTTTAATACACTTTTTTAATTCACTAAACTTGATTCGTATTATAGTCTGAATAAGTTCACATGTCCATGAATTAAAAATCAATTTCATAACATTAAACTTGTCCATCCTAAAGTTTGTCGTTGCACAAAAATAAAAATTGTTGGTAGTGCAAAATAATTTAATTATATAAAAGAAAAAATCATGTTTATTTATTGAGTAAGTCTCTTATGAAACTTGTTTATAATATAAAATTTATAATATCACTACATGACTTATACATTAATATTATTATATTAATTATCAATTGATTTTATTACACTTATAAATTAAAATTATAGTATTAAATATTATAGATACTAATTTATAAAAGTACTAATATTATTTTATAAATGTAATGATATGAATTTTATATTATGAACAAGTTTAGTAGAAAAGTTTGTGTTGTTTAATTTAATACCTAAACTCGGTATACGACAGCCAATTAACCATCGATGTCATAGATTTTTTTTTTTAAAGCAATCAATGTCATAGATAATTCATAAGTAATTTAACTTTCCTAAATGACAATTAGAAAATGGAAAGATTTTGTATATATAAGGTGAATCGTCCAAATTAACTATATTTTTGAAACATTTAATTTACTTTGTTAAACTATGCCACTTATTTATACTGAATATGTAAAAAAAAATTATTAATACAAATTAATTATAAGTTTCAGTGCAACAAGTAGTGGCACGTTTTAAAAATCATAAACTCTCCTATAAAACTTGTTCATAGTATAAAATTGATATCATTACACTTATAAATTGATATAATTACTTTTATAAATTAATGCCCGTAATATTTAATGCTATAATATTAGTTTATATGTGTAATAATATTAGTTGATAAATGTTGTGGTATTAATTTATGAGTGCCACTAAACACACCCCAAAATCCTCTAAACACACCCCATAATTTTTAAAACAAAAATAGATATATATATAAAATGACTAAGTTACCCTATATAAATATGGGATACTATTTTGTCTTTCTTTAAAGTTTTATTTATTTTGATTTTAGTCCTCTAAGTTTTTTCACTTTGAAATTGATTCTTTATTTTTTGTAAGTCTAGTTTTTTAAAATTATTATACGTGGAAAAATAATTAAAAAAAAATTTGAAAAAAATAAATTAAAATATAAGAATAATAAAACAGTAACTATATGTTGGGAAATTTAGAGTTTTGATGAAAGTTCTAAAACACATGTAATAGGACCAGTCAGACCTGTTAGCTGACTGATGTTTCTAATACCAGTTATAAGATGACCAGTTGATAATTATTATATAGAACAACTGATGTATAAGATAGGTCACATATTGAGGGGGAACCTCAATATGTATAGGTCAGATCTAAAGATCAGAAGAACAAAAGATCAGCTGAAGTCCGACAGGCCAGAAGGCAAGGAAAGGACAGAAGATCAGACGATCTTATAAAGTCAGATAATCAGGTGAAGTCATGAAACACAAATTCAGAAGACCTGAAGATCAGATGACTACCAGAAGACCTACATCAACCGAGTCTGCTAGTTGAGCTAAGACAACTGGCACCAGAAGACTCTATCAGGTAGACTGATCAGTTGTAACTGATCAGGTCAGCTCACACCAGGTGGTAACTGATGTTTCACCAAAGTCATACGTTGTTGATCTGAACAAGAAGAATGTCAACTTTAGTTGGTAGAACAAACACTGAAAAGTGCTTTTGTTAACCAATAAGAACAAGACACGTATGAACGGAGCCGACAATACGGGATTTGGTGCTGCTTGGTCAAACGGCTATAAAAGACAACTATTCACGCTTTCGGCCATGTCGTACCCAGAAGCACGTCACATCAAATCCTACATATCTACCAAATATAGCCGGAAATTCAAATTGCTCTCCAACGACTCTTTGATTTCGAGGTCTATAAATATGGGATTACTCTTCAGAATGAACACATGGAAATTATCAAGAAGCTCATACTATAGCAAAATTTCCACACGAAGAACACAACCTTGAAGATTAATTTTCTAAGTGTTCATCCCATAGTTCTTAGCACAAAAATCTTATCCTCTAGCTGTTAGGCTAATTTAATTCTAGGAAAGATTTCAAAGTTGGAACAAAAAACAAATCTTACCAAAAACCCAAAGTTAGGTTAAGTTTGTTTAGCAAGATTTCAGACTAGGGTTTCTAGTTCTGATTTCTGGGATCGGTTGAGTGAGAGCTCCATAAATATCTGTTGGTGTAATGTGTTGGACTAACACAATAATCTAAGTCCAGTTGGTTAAGTCGGTTAAGTTGGTGCCCCTTGTGATAGGGAAGAGTGGACGTAGGACTGGTTGTCCAAACCACTATAAATCTTGTGTGCATTTACCTGTTTGATTAACTGCTTCACACTATTGCACACAACTTGATTAAATCTGCATACATATTCTGAGTTAGGATCAGCTAGCACCAAGCTACTGATATGATCAGATTGACCCCATAGTCATCTGATTGAAAATAACTTCGGAATCTGATTTCTTATAAACTGGTTTTTCACACGGGTATAAACTAGCTTCCGCATAATCAGTTAAACTGATAGATACCGAACTGATCTGCCCTCAGGCGATCAGTAAGTTGGGTATCAGTCCAAACTGATTCACTTGCACTCTGATCAGGCAAACTGCCATCACACCTGATCTGCACGAAAAAGTTTTCATAAGTCTATTCACCCCTCCCCTCTAGACTTATGCCCTCACAAAACCAGTTCGGGACCTACAAGTGGTATCAGAGCAGTGGTTCTACGGACCACTGGCTTTGAATATCATCGGTTCTTGAGGAAGAACCTTTGTGGTCACTTGAACTGATCTTGAAAAACCTTTTTCAAATCTCATTTGTTTTCAAACTCACGATCAGCATGGATAATACTTCGGGTATGTATCATGATTTGCCTAAATTTTCCATTGATGAGTATGCAGACTGGACGATATACATGAGCAACCATCTGGGGATCAATAAGCAGCAGGATGATGGAAGTTCTTGAACGAGGACCCATCATCATCTATCATGACAACCCAGCTATTGGAGGTGATCCAGATTTTGCAGTTGGAAGTCTTGTCAAAAAGAGTCCCGCCCTGATGGATGCTGAAGAGAGAAAGTTGTACACTCTGGATACGATAGCCAGACACATAATCATGAAGACCATGGACAAGATAACCATAGAAAAGATAAAGTATCTCAAGACAGCCAAACAGATGTGGGATACGCTTGATGAAATGTGTGAAGGAAATGATCTAATTAAAGATAGCAGACTGTAAGCTGAACTGGTGAAATTCGAGAAACTTAAGATGCTACCAAATGAAATCATCAATGAGCTCGATGGTAGAATCAACATGTCAGTCAACAAGTTACAGGAACTTGGACGAGAAATGTCAGATAAAGACATCAATTACAAGATCTTGAGATCTCTGACTAAGAAGTGGGATATGAAAGTCACTGTAATAAAGGATTGTCAATATATTGCTAAGATGAAGCCAAGCAACATGTTCCTGAGTCTTAAAGCTCATGAGTTCAATCTGATCGAAAGAGGGCAAGAAGAAGAAGACGAGTCACCTGCTGACCACACCTGCCACATCAAAATCAACAGATTCAAAGCGCATAAAAAGAACTCAAAGTCTCATCAACTCATGGAAATATTATAAGCCAAATCAAGCAGATTGCTTTGCTAACCAGAAAACTTGAAAAATCTAACATCCAACTTGGTAAGTATCGCAGATTTTACAGGGATTATCAAAACAACAGAGGAAGAGATAGGAGGCCAGCTGACAGATCTCCAAAAAGGACCAGATCTGATGACCGAAGAGATGATCACAGAAAGGATCGCAGAGAAGATAAGAAAAGAGATGATCGGTCTGATTAAAGAAGAGACAACAGATCCGAGAGAAGAAATTTCGACATAAATCGATGTAAGTCAAGTCACCGACAGATTCTACGACGCAAAAATGACTCACCTAATGAAGAAGTTTCATGGATCGTGGAAATGTGTTTTCAACTGTGGAGAAACCAGGTCATTACAAACAGATTGCCCGCACCGACACCAAAAGAAAGAGAAGAGAAGCGAAATGTAAGAGAGCAACGCTATAGAGACAGGAAAGCCATGGTTGCTGATACATCGAAATTGATGATTCTTATCTTGCCTTCAGAGGATTCAGGCTACTCATCAGTAGAGGACTTTTGTCTGATAAGCAACGCTGATGATTTCTACCACTACGATGATCTGATATTCTCTTCTGATGATGAAATCTGTCTGATGGCTAAGGAGGAAGACCAATCTGAGGTAACCTATAAACCTTCTGCTCGTTCAGTTTCCACATCAGCTATGATTAGCACACCTGCTGGAGAGATTGACTTGCAGCTCTATTCTGAGCAATTGCTTGATGATCTCTAACGCAAATGAACACTTATATACGATAGTGGAAGTCGAAAACGATAAGCTAAGGATTGAAAATACTCAAATTTGTTAAGGAAAATGTTTGTCGAAAAAGCAAATTTACTAAAATCACTTTGAAGTTTGCTCGAAGATAACCAAGAACTGAAAGTTCTAAAAGTTAACTCTTCTGATCAGGAGAAGCAGTTTAAGGAACAACTAGCTATCAATAAACAACAAGTTGATGATTTTAAAATCCTACAAGCCAAGTTTGATGATCTCTTCCGACTACATGAGAGTTTGAAATTAACTGAGGATAGTTTACGTAAGAAAATACAGGTTTTCACGAAATCTTTGAAAACCGTTCGGGATATGAACAACTATTTTCGAACGATAACTAATAAGAAGGGAATTGGGTATGAAAACCCTTCTACATCCTCAAAAGCCCCGTCTGGTTCACTTCAAAAAGGTGTAATCAAACGAGTTTCTGATATAGATACACAAAAAGTAAAATATGTATCTGATAAGGGAAAGAGACCTGCTGAACAAGTAAGGCAAGTGCCCAATCAGAAAGGGAATATAAATGGACCCCAACTGATTAAGCATCAGTCGAGGAATCAACAGAAGAACCCAGTTCTTCTAAAGAGACCTCAACCTGATCAGCATATTAGGTATCAGAAAAGACAACTTGTCTTGTCGAAGGAAATCTAATCTGAAAACCTAATCGTGGTCACCGCCTAACAAGCAAAATTTGAAGGTAAACTGCTAAGACCATTTATGCCAAAAAGATATGAATCTTTTAATGGTAGTAGTCGTACCTACCCTTACAATCAGAAACCTAAGGCTGCTGCACCTGAGCCCCATTGGGTTAAAAGAAGACAAATTGCAAGGAAAAATCTCAAGTCTTCTGATTCACTCAAGGCTCGCACAAATAATCATACTGATCAGAATGCATATGAAGAGATGTATGATTATGTAGATGTTTATGGGAGACAAATCAGGCCTTCTGATCTATCTGATTACAATAGAAGTGCTTGTTTGTATGGATCCCTAAACTAAACTCTAACCCCTCGGGACCCAATCCAAAAGGGTACCTAAAAGCCCGACTTGATTGCGTGTTTCGCGTGGGTTTGACCAACAAATGAGGTGTACAAGCAACTATCTGGTACATCGATAGTGGATGCTCAAGGCACATGACTGGAAGCAAACATCTCCTTAGCTCTTACACAGAACAAGAAGGCCCACGTGTACTCTTTGGTGATGATAACTTTGGATTTACCAGAGGATTCGGAACCTTAGAGAATGATGATGTACAGGTTACTGGAGTCTCGTATGTCGAAGGTTTAAAGCATAACCTGTTATCAGTTTCACAATTCTGCGATAACGGATTCAGTGTTGAGTTCTCGACTGAACAGTGTACTATCAAGAATCGAGCTACTCAACAGATCTTGTTAACTAGTTCAAGGAAAGGTATGATTTATACAACAGATTGGAATAGTTGTCCAAGAAATGCATGCCTGATTGTTAAGAGTTCCAAAAGTAGCAGTTGGCTCTGGCACAAAAGAATGAGTCATCTGAACTTTAAAACTCTTAACAAGATAGCAAGGATGTCTTTGGTTGAGGGACTTCCGAATGAGGTATTCTCTAAGGATCAGACATGTGTCGCATGTCAGAAGGGAAAACAGGTTAAATCCTCATTTAAGGGAATCCTCGGACCAAAGATCCAAATGAGTATTGCAAATCGCCTCCGTATGGACTTATTTGGACCCGATTACACCCGGTCGATCTCGTGGACGAAATATACTCTGGTAATCGTGGATGATTATTCCAAGTTTACCTGTGTTGTATTCTTGTATAAGAAGAATGAGACAACAACAAAGATACCTGAGCTGCTCAAGAAACTACAAAACGAAAAGGGTGTCAGTATAGTGAAAATCGAGATGGATAAAGGTACGAATTTTTGAACTCTTTTATTACTTGATTTTTTACACTAAGTTTGGTATACAACATGAGACATCACCGCAAAGAACGCGCCACAAATGAATGGTGTGTAGCGAATCGGAGAAAAATGTAACACTCAAAGAAGCTCGCCGCACTATGTTAAATGAACATGCAACACCAAGACGTTTTACGGCGAAGCCATCAATCTTTTGCATGCCACACTCGGAAACGGATGCTCTCGACAAAGGCTCACTACAAAACACCCTATGAACTGTGGAAGGCGAAAAACCTCGTGTTTTTTACTTCCATGTTTTTTTGGGTGCAAGTGTTTCATACACAACAATGGGAAGAGTCGGTTGAAGACTTTTGAGGCCAAGTCGGATGAGGGTATATTCTTAGGATATTCCTCATCCAAAAAGGCTTTTCGGGGGTTTACAACAAAGCGACCCTAGTTGTGGAAGAAACTCCTCATGTGGTCTTTGATGAGACATCTTCTGAACAAGAGAAATCTGCCTCAGAACAAGAAGTACCAGATCAACCGGTACCTTATGCACATAAAATGGATCAGCTAAGTATCAAGGAAAAAGGATCAGAACACGTAACAGTGTATATTCCAGATCCTGCTGATTCACCAGGTCAATCAGACCCTAAGGTACGCATAACTATTAATAAAGAAGTTCGGTACAATTTAAGATAAGATCAATCGAACCATCCGGTTCGGGGGAACACTGAAGTTCCTACGACATACATCGAAGACATGATGATGAGTCCAACATCAGCTGAGACTTGTCCATGTCAAGTGGATCATAATTCTGCACCACTCCCAATCACTAGTAATGAACTACTATCAGAAGATGATGATGTTCTCCAAACTGATGCAAATCAGAAAAGAAGGACCTGGGTAGCCGGTCATCCAACCGATCGATCATCGGAGACCCATCGATAGAGTTAAAACTAGACATCGTTAGTGAAAGTGCCATGTATTGTTGTTATCTGTCTTTGAAGGAACCAAATCAAGTAGAAGAAGCTCTACAAGATGCAAACCGGATTCTAGCCATGCAAGAAGAATCGGAGCAGTTTTGAAAGGAATCATGTTTGGAAATCCAGTGGGATGACCAACCCATCAAGATGTGATTGGCACAAAGTGGGTATTCAAGAACAAGAGAGATGAGAATAACGTCATAACTGTAAATAAGGCAAGACTTGTTGCTAAGGGGTATTCACAATCGGAAGGAATTGATTATGATGAGACCTTTGCACCCGGCCGCTCCTTTGAAAGCCATTCGGGTGTTTTTTTGCATATCTTACCCACGAGAGGGTTTATTGTGTATCGGATGGATGTAAAGAGTGCATTCTTAAATGAGGTACTAGGCGAGGAAGTTTATGTTGAACAACCTCCGGGCTTTGAAAAAAGGCGACCCGTGTACCGTTTAAGAAAAAGCTCTTTATGGCTTCAAAACAAGCTCCTCGAGCTTGGTATGATACACTCTCTCGGTTCTTAATAGACGGTGGTTTCACTAAAGGAATAGTGGATGAACCTTATTCGAGAATAGAAGATGGAGAAGATATTCGATGGTTCGATTTATGTGGGCGACATCATCTTGGGATCTCCCAACAAAAGTTTATGTGAAAAAATTGACAGTTCGATGCAAGGGAAGTTCGAGATGTCCATGATGGGTCAGATGAGTTACTTTCTGGGTTTACAAGTTAAGCAAAGTACATAAGGGATATTCATCTGCCAGGCGAAGTACACTAGGAGTTTATTGGCTAAGTTTGGAGTTCAAAACTGTAAGGAAGACATAATTCCTATGATGACTGGATTCAAGATGGATCCAGATGAGGATGGTCAGAAAACTAATCAGAAAGAATATAGGGCTCTCATTGGATCTTTACTATACCTCACTGCCAGCAGACCAGATATCACTTTTGCAGTAGGTGTATGTGCCAGATTTTAGGCAAATCCAATGCAAAGCCACCTGGAAGTAGCTAAGCGGATTCTTAAGTATCTGAAGGGGACAGTAAACCATGGTTTATTTTACCCATCAGATGATAATCTAGAGCTTAGTGGGTATTCTGATTCTGATTATGGAGGTTGCAGAATTGACAGGAAGTCAACCTCAGGTACATGTCAGTTTTTAGGTAGTAAACTGATCTCGTGGTTTTCAAAGAAGCAGACATCGATTCGTACATCTACTATCAAGCGAATATATGGTCTGCGAGAAGTTGTTGCTCCCAATCGCTTCCGCTTAGTCGGCCGGTGAGGGATTATAACATTATAGCTATGAATGTACCTATATTCTGTGACAGTAATAGTGCTATTGCAATCACTCAGAATCCTGTTCTACATACAAGATGCAAGTATGTGGATGTCAGACACCATTTTATAAGAGATCATGTTGAAAAGAAGAATATCAGAATGGAAAAGATCCATCTTGATAAAACGAAAAGTCGATATTTTAACCAAGCCACTAGCTGAGATCAGATTCAGAGAATTATGCAATAAGTTAGGGCTTCTGGATCTTGGAGAAAAAATACAAGAAATTTTTGGTGGACTGATCTCCAGAACCAGCTGGTTAAGAGACTAATCAGGTTAAGAGGAATCAGTTGAGTTAGGTATCTCAACTGATCAGAAGATCAGTCAAGGAACTGATATGAGAAGGCTTTATCAAATTAAAAAGGAACTGATCAGATTAAAGAATTATCATATTAAAGGAACTGGTCAGTTTGGTTGTTTCATACTTTGTAAGTCGATTAAGCTAATGTTCAACAAGCAAGTTACATAAGATTAAAGCTTCAATCGCATAAGGAAACAGAAAATACACAACAATTGAATAGTAGAAATTTTCATTGATAAAGACCCGGAGGTCAGATTTACATTACAAGTTACAAGTACAAAAGGACCCGGAGGTCAGTACATAAATCATAAACCGAAAACCCTAAGCCTAACCCTAGAAGAGGGGGAGAGAGGCTTTAAAGATTTTAAAGTTTGATGCTACCATTTTCCCCCACTTAACCCTAAAAGGGATGTGAGAGGCTTTGAAATAATCCTAAAGCCACCCTCAGAGCTTCGGAGTGAGGAGCGAGAGCGGCCTTGAAGGATTTCTAAGCCAGGAGCCCCTAGTCCTAAAATCAATGGGCTCTCCAGCTGTTAAATGGGACACAAGTGCCAAAGATGTGGTCCAAAGACCATATGGCCACAAGTGTCACATGCAAATATTGAGTTTGATATACGATGATCAGCTGTTGTCTGATCAAGATCGAATACCAAACTCATGTTTTGTATCAGACTGAGTCTGTTGATGTTAATTATGTCATCTCGATAGGCACACAAGGTGCATACGGTTAGGAGAAGTGTCTTTTCATTTGTGATAGCAGATCCGCCGCCTCGGTGGTAGAGAAACTTAGCAATAATTGTATGTGTAAATCGAAAGGGTTGATTTGAGAAGCTGAAATCTTTTGAAAAAGGTTAAAGGTTTTTGCCGGAAGTTTCACCGGAAATAAGGGTTCACCAGAATACATGGTTTACAACACTTAAAGAAGATAAGTATGGTGAATGGGTTATGTTGTGTAAATCATTGGTCCAATTTATAGAGGCCAAGCAGGGGTGCAAATGTAAATTTGATTTCTCAAAACCCTTAAGAGAAATTTGCACCACAAGGACAGCGCGTAGGAAACACGCGACTGATGATTGGATAAGCTTGCGGCGATTGATATCCCAAAGTATCCAGACTATTATTACGAATGTCAAATCGTGCCAACTTAGGGAATCGAGACGACTATCCGATTTTCAAGACTAAGTTTTGGCGGTAACACTTATCCTAAGAATTGACTTGGTCTGAGTAGAATCAGATTAGGTCAACTGAAATCTGATTAGATAAGAGACTGATCAGATGAGGAAGATCAGTTGAGTATGATACCTCAACAAATCAGATAAATCAGTCAATAAGTAATCAAAAATAACAGTTGAAGGGGGAACTTCAACTGATCAGGGAGGATCAGAAAAGGGAATATCAGACGCAGAGTGGAACGGATCAGTTGAAAGGGACAGTTGGGAAATTATAAGGATTAGACAGAAAACTAAGATCAACAAGTAGTACAGACATACTTCAAGTGGTATTGACTGATTACAATATCAGTCAACCAGATACGCATTTATGTTTCTTTGTCTACTGCTTACATATCTGAAATTATCTGATAATATTTGTCTTTACTGTACACATACTTTTGTGACGCATACCCTGCAAAAGTATTTAATGCGGACGTAGGGTATATGTATTAAATGCCACTAAATGTATTTTTAAATCCAAAAGGTAATCGTGCTTACATATCCTGACCACACGATCAAAACCGCTCAATCTGGATCGTTTATCCTTTTCAAAACGTTTGATCTTTTAGTCTCGATTTTCCCTCCTTCCTTTTATAAGCTTCATCAAAACCCTACCAGAATATTGTTCTCAAAATTCTTGCGATTTGCAAACTCACAATTATCTTTCTGCGATTCAAAGTGTTTCTTGCGATTCAACCTATTTCAAAAACGAAAAGCAGAATCTGGTAATTTCTGGTTATTTGATGAATTATTTTTCCTAAAATCCATTGAACATGTAGATTACGTCTATTTATGTTATCATGTGTTATGCCTTATCATTCTTGATATCCGTATGTATTCATCGTTTACTAGGTCTGAGAATAGGTCTGATAATCAATATATGATATCTTTATGGTTATGCACAAATTTTAATCGAGTCTATCTTATTGTAGATGGCCACTCACGGAATGGGCAAAATTATGTGTAACTATGCGGATTTGGCAACCAAAATTGTTGAAGACAAATTTGTTAGGTTTGGTGTTACACGGGATCCGGAATCAATGGAGGTGGAACAAATTCTGAGGAAGGGTGGTCTTGAAAAATATTGTGTTGCTCATTGCAATCCAGTAATGCAGTATGAGGCACTAGAATTCTTGAGGAATTTGAAGGTGGACACGGAAAATCCAGGAGATGAACTGATTTCTTCAGTAAATGGAGAGGATATCAGACTTACAAATGTTGATATAACTCGATTTGCTTCAACCCGCCTAAAGGAAAAATCTCTCCTTTCACTACTGAGGAGAGAATGAAGACGAAATGCCGATCAGAATGAACTCTTGAGAGAGGCCGATAAACACCGCATCGTAGGCTTTGTCGCCTATGTTGAAAAGGAAATACCGGTTTGTTGTTCGACATTCATCAAAAAACAATCATGGGTATCTCGCTTCAGCCCGGATGGATTAACAAATGAAAGATGTATAGTATGGTTTTATATCATCGATGAAGCCAAAAATATTAATTGGCATGGTTTCTGAAGGCTATTCGCTCCCAAGAACATGACAAGTTTGGAGTTAGTGAACAGAGAAAAGTCTATCTCAAGAAGAGAATCAAAGAATCTCAACAAGGTTGCAGTCATTCTGAAGGACAAGATGTCCAATACTGAATGGGATCAGAACGGACTGAAGTCCTACAAGGTTTTTCTCTCAACCACAACTGCCATCTATGGGCCATCAGATGATGACATTTGGCCCACCCCCTAAGGCTAAGAAAGGGAAAACAAGGAGCAGCCTACTACGCCTGCAAATCGATGCTCCTCAAAAGAATAAGAGAAAACCCAAAAGGATCGGAGAAGAGGCCAAAGAAGGTCAAACAGGCCACCATGACTCTTTTTTTCCGAAGACGAAGTCGATGAAGAAGGCCCGAGATCAACCTCGATCGCGCAATGAGATCACCGAACATCGATAAAAGCAGCCTCTCTCAAGTTGAGAGCTCGCCAGAACAACTGAGGGAAGAGCAAGGGACTTAACGACGCCCTCACCTAAATCTCGCTACCGATTCACCACTCGGACTTCTAGTCTGGCCGAGCATATCTCTCTTCTTCTTCACATGCTCATAACTCGAAAGTTCACCAATTCGCGAACCAAGAAGATCACCGTTGTAGAACAAGACGACTTTTCTTTGCAAAGCCAGAAACCTCTGCAGATTCAACTAATCACTCAACAACCAGCTACTCAGACACCAACAGAACCCTCTACATCTCATCAACCTGAACCTGATCGATCTGAACAAATGATTCCTGAGTCCAGATCATCCAAGACCATCAACGGAAAATGGTCGAATGAGAATTGAACATAAAATTGATGAGTTGTATCCAGAGTTGGTAGCCCATCCTGTTATTTGAGAGGAAGTAATGGAGATCCTCACCTGGAAAGATCTCCGTTTGAAGAACTTCTCAGATTTCATGATCATTATTGAACAGATGGGAGGTGCTGATGCATTTGCAGATTTTGATTTCGACATGAAGAAATCGCTCGTAGGATCACCAAATTGAATCGATAATCGCCGAAGCGATCAAAGCTCGATCCACGTAAAGTCGGGATAATTGAACAAGTTGAACCGAGGCTATTGCGAAACTCCTAAGGAAGATGATCCTGGAAGATGATCCTATGAAGAATGTGGGAGTTGCCGGATGATAGTGGAACCGGTCTTTGCGATTCATGACCAAACCACCGAGGCGCAAAACAATCGAAATGATCGGTGATGCAAAATGTTTTTGCAACATACATCACCACCGATCAACTTCGAGAGATCGATCGTGTTTTAAAGATCTTCCGAAAAGAAGAAGTTGAGGGAGTGTTGGCTAATGAACTTAGCAACACAATAGGCGATCGAGGCGATTGGCCTCAAAGAAATAATGGATCAACGGAATTGGCTATTTCCCAGATTGAAGCAATCAAAGACCAGTTCTCTCAAACCATGACCAACCTGACTGCTGAATTTAAGAAGACAGTTGACGACAAGTTAGTTCAGGTTGATCAACAACAAGTTTCTCTCTTCTAATGGTCACGAAAAAGCTTGAAATGATCAAGAAAAACTTGATAAACTCATTCTTACCCTCTCTCTCTTGCCGTTGAATCTGTCAAGATCGAAATGATCTCAAAGATTCAAAATCTATCTACTCAAGCTCAAGGTTTATCTGTTGAAGATCTTAACAAAGCCATATCGATCCACTTTTTGGATCTCTCGACTTCCCACCTCAATGCTCTTTTTGATCAAACCAAAAAGGGGAAGGACAGATTAAGAAACCAACTGATTTTATCAGAACAACTGAAGAACTGATTCAGACAGTTGAATCCTATGGCCAGAGACTAGACCATCTGGATCTGTTTGCTAATGAAGTCTCTGAGAAGATGGAGAAGTCAAAGGCAAGAAAGTTAGTCAAGGGTGCTTTGACATCGAACTGTATCCGGTCGCGACAAACACAAATAAATGACATGCATCGATAAAGAACCGGGCCGAAAAACTATCTAAGGAGCAGATTACAAGAAGCTCGAATTAGTGAAAAGAAAAGAAGAGAAAAAATTGGCAGAGGCGTAAAAATCAAAAAAGAAATACGACGAGGGCGAAGAAAGGCAAAGCCTAAAAATCGCCGAAACCTCGCCAAAGAAAGAGTTGATGAAATCATTCCAAAAACCGCCGCATATGCCGATAGGTTCGAGGAATGGAATAAGATCGGTGAATGGCTTCGGATGCTTTTGTTCTAGGTCTAGTGCCACAAGAAGAATCACCGGATCTTGAAATTTCTCAACTGGTTGGAGAACAAGCACCCAGATTTTCTGAAATATCTGGAAAATGAGGCCAGAGTAATCAATGTGAGAATATCTCGTCAAGAGTATGACATGATGGATTACTCGAAGAAGGCAGATGGCTCTTTTGACAGACTGGCATTTCAAAGGTTCTATTTTGACATCCTGGACAAAGCTCGCATAACTGATCCTCAGCAGATCAATGATGTCAAATGGAAGCTATACCGGATATTCAACATTCCTCAGGATCAACGAGAAATGCCAGAGGGATATAAGCCAAGAGATTGAATATCAGAAGACTGTTTAGGATCAGATGAATTTAAACTCAAACTTTTCTGATGTAATATGTAATCGATAAATCTGATGAATGAAAAGTTTTTTTTTTCTGATCCTAAGACAAAATCTCATTGTCTTCTGATTATGTGTTCCATTGTTTTATATTTATCAATTGTGTTGGTTTCTCAAGTGTTTTGGTTTCATCAAAAAGGGGGAAATTGTTGGAAAATTTAGAGTTTTGATGAAAATTCTAAAACACATGTAATAGGACCAGTCAGACCTATTAGCTGACTGATGTTTCTAATACCAGTTATAAGATGACCAATTGATAATTATTATATAGAACAACTGATGTATAAGATAGGTCACATATTGAGGGGGAACCTCAATATGTATAGGTCAGATCTAAAGATCAGAAGAACAAAAGATCAGCTGAAGTCCGACAAGCCAGAAGGCAAGGGAAGGACAGAAGATCAGACGATCTTATAAAGTCAGATAATCAGGTGAAGTCATGAAACACAAATTCAGAAGACCTGAAGATCAGATGACTACCAGAAGATCAGACCAGAAGACCTACATCAGTCGAGTCTGCTAGTTGAGCTAAGACAACTGGCACCAGAAGACTCTATCAGGTAGACTGATCAGTTGTAACTGATCAGGTCAGCTCACACCAGGTGGTAACTGATGTTTCACCAAAGTCATATGTTGTTGATCTGAACAAGAAGAATGTCAACTTTAGTTGGTAGAACAAACACTGAAAAGTGCTTTTGTTAACCAATAAGAACAAGACACGTATGAACGGAGCCGACAATACGGGATTTGGTGCTGCTTGGTCAAACGGCTATAAAAGACAACTATTCACGCTTTCGGCCATGTCGTACCCAGAAGCACGTCACATCAAATCCTACATATCTACCAAATATAGCCGGAAATTCAAATTGCTCTCCAACGACTCTTTGATTTCGAGGTCTATAAATATGGGATTACTCTTCAGAATGAACACATGGAAATTATCAAGAAGCTATACTACAACAAAATTTCCGCACGAAGAACACAACCTTGAAGATTAATTTTCTAAGTGTTCATCCCATAGTTCTTAGCATAGAAATCTTATCCTCTAGATGTTAGGCTAATTTAATTCTAGGAAAGATTTCAAAGTTGGAACAAACAACAAATCTTACCCAAAACCCAAAGTTAGGTTAAGTTTGTTTAGCAAGATTTCAGACTAGGGTTTCTAGTTCTGATTTCTGGAATCGGTTGAGTGAGAGCTCCATAAATATATGTTGGTGTAATGTGTTGGACTAACACAGTAATCTAAGTCCAGTTGGTTAAGTCGGTTAAGTTGGTACCCCTTGTGATAGGGAAGAGTGGACGTAGGACTGGTTGTCCGAACCACTATAAATCTTGTGTGCATTTACCTGTTTGATTAACTGCTTCACACTATTGCACACAACTTGATTAAATCTGCATACATATTCTGAGTTAGGATCAACTAGCACCAAGCTACTGATTTGATCAGATTGACCCCATAGTCATCTGATTGAAAACAACTTCGGAATCTGATTTGTTATAAATTGGTTTTTCACACGGGTATAAACTAGCTTCCGCACAATCAGTTAAACTGATAGATACCGAACTGATCTGCCCTCAGGCGATCAGTAAGTTGGATATCAGTCCAAACTGATTCACTTGCACTCTGATCAGGCAAACTACCATCACACCTGATCTGCACGAAAAAGTTTTCAGAAGTCTATTCACCCCTCCTCTCTAGACTTCTGCCCTCACGAAACCCGTTCAGGACCTACACTATATCTTTAAAATGAACTAAATAAAAAAAAATCAAATAAGCAAAAATTGGAAAACAAAATCTGAAAAAAAATTAAATTAAATTTTATAAAATATTATTAAATCTTCAAAATAAGTAAATTAAGAAGAAAAAAAAACAAAAACCAAAATATTTTACAGATTTCATTTAATTTTTTCAGTTTTTTTTAATTTAAATATTTTTTTAAAATTTAGTTTTCTTTTTAATGTTTTTATGTTGTATTTAGCTTTTTTATGATTTTGAAGATTTTTTTTCTAATTAAGTTTTTGAATTTATTTATGTTTGAAATAATTTAGTTGACTTTTTTGTAATATATTTCTGATTTTATATAAAATTTTAAGAATGTTTTCATAAAAAAAAATTAATGAATACAAAAGAATCAAATTATATTTTTAGGAGAGAAATGTTCATGAGAAAAGGAAAGGTAGAAAAATGTTATTTTTATATTTTGATAGAAGAGAATATAATAGGAAAAAAATGGGGTGTGTTTAGTAATGCATGTTAATTTTTAAATTTTATTGGGGTGTGCTTAACAAATGGGGTGTGTTTAGAGGATTTTGGGGTGTATTTAGTGACACTCTTAATTTATAAGTGTGATTGTATAAATTTTATAATATGAACAAATTTCATCGTAGACCTTGTCTCTAAAAATATAGTACTTGAGTTGCATAGAAAACAACTGCCGGAAAATTAATTTACAACTGAAATATTCTTTTGCGATATTATCTAACACATAAATCCAATTATAATTAATGGGCAAATAGAATAAGTAAATTAAGTATGTTAATTTCAAAAATATTTCATAAGATAACAAGCCGTGTAAGCCTCAAGGTTGAAAACTGGAAAATAAGACAAATCACTTTTACTCTAAGCATTTGTCTCTCTTCAAGATTGTTGAAAAATTAGAAACAAACAAACAAATAACAGTGATGGAAATAGGAAGATTACACATTTCTGTTTTCATTCACACTAAAATGGATAAGAATATTTTCAATATTAGAATATCATTTAGGGTTATTCATATATTATGAGGTGCACATAGAGTATCGACCCATGAACTTGTAAGAAATTTAATTACACTACAAAATATATAAAATGGTGGAAAATCTATGAAAATTGACGACCAAAATATTTCATCTTAAATTTACAATAAATTACCGAAGGAATTATATATCATCGAAAGACACATTGGAAGAGAATGAAATAAAAAGTTGTTGCAATTTTTGGTTTTCCATAATTTTTTCTTCGATCTTCTTGTCTTTTCATTTTGATGAATTGAAATTCGGAGTATCTAAGAAAGAAAAAAGCAACACAGTGACTCTTCCCGCGGCAAAAGTGAAAATCTAATGAAAAAAATGTAGTAACACTCATGTGAATCAGGTTCACACATGAACTCTATCATTATTATGTGTAAAAACTATCACTGTTATACATAAAAACTTTCACTGTTTCAAAATATAAAGCATTTTCTAACAGTAATTGTTTTTGTTCATAACAGTGATAGTTTTTATACATAACAGTGAAAGTTTTTGTATGTAACAGTGATACTTAAATAATCTAGTTCATAGCATGAACCAGGTCTATACAAGTTTTTATAAAAAATGTAGCGATTAATATAGATTGGAATCTGGAAAGGGTGTGGGAGTCGAATCTAAATGAAAGTGATTATAAGAAATTTGTTACTATTTTTCTTTTTAATAATTTACATAAATTAATAAGGTGGGTGGTGATGTGCAATGTCAAATCACCCATTTGGCTTCATAAGAAATCCACTCGTGGCTCTCTATAAAAATTGTGCATGCCCGTTTGGTTCGCGGGATTGATCGGGATATGTAGGATTATAATTTTAATCTCAATTAATCTACCCTTTGTTTTAAAATTCGGGTCCGACCGGCCGGTCGGACCGGTGAACCGTCCCAAAGCGGCCCAATAGAGGTGTATAGAACCACTATTAGACCGCCCCCCTCAAAACCGGAAAAACCGTTCGAAAACCGGTAACCGGTGAACCGCCGGTTTTCACCGGTTTTCAACAAAAAAACCAAAAAAAAAACGGGGAGTCGGCTAGGCGTTGTTCATTTTTTTTAAAATTCTGCTATTAATCTCAATTCTCAATAACAATCACCATATCAGTGATTTTTACATTAAAAATCAAAGTAACTCACTGTAGAAGAGGAAGAGAGAAGAATTCAAGTCACCGTCGTCTGCGTTAGCCGCCGCTTGCTCTCACCGCAGCTCGCCGCTCTCACCACCGCTGCTCTCGCCTACGCCGACGCTCCCTCCGCCACCTACTTTCACAGATGCCAGCTCCCCCCGCCGTTTGACTGAGTGAATTGTGTAATTGACTGAATTGAGTGAATGAGTTGTTGAATTGAGTTGAATGGGTTGTTGAATGGGAATTGACTGAATTTGGAGTGGGACGATTAGGGCTGTTGAATGGGATGATTTGAGTGAATTGACTGAATGGGTAGCGTACTCGGTACGCGTATACTATATATATAATATTAATTATTTTATTAATATTCTATCAATTTATTTTAGTATTTTAAAAAAAAATATGTATACTCAGCACTTCTATTTTAGTATTTTATTAATATTCTATCAATCAATTTTAGTATTTTATTATTTAGTATTTAATATTAATACTCGGTATTTATATTTTGATTTTAAAAAAAAATCATGCATACTATATATATATATATAATATTTATTATGACGTCACAACAACCGATCCGACCCCGGTATAAAATTAGACTTGGATGGCTTGGGCAATTTGGACTTGTTGGATGAGGAACTTGGAAGACAATTTACGGCATAAAATTTGGACTTGTTGTTCACTTTTATTTATTTTGCAATCATAAGACATTTGTGATGATGATTTGAATTTCAAACTCTTGTATTGTATTTGACATCTACTATGTTTGCTTTATGTTATGACTTGTGACTTTTGTATTGTTGATGACATTTCTATTATGTTTGGAAATTGAAATTTGAAAGTTGGAACTATTTATGTTAATGGACATTTCTATTATGTTTAGAAGTTTAAGTTTGAACTTTGAAGTTTGAAGTGACTTTAGATACTTTATATTCACTTATCATACTCTATATTTTGAATTTTTTTAAAAATTATGCATATTATATATATATAATATTTATTATGACGTCATACCGGCTCAATCCGGTCCGACCGGTCCGACCCCGGTCCAACCTTTTTTTGGGGTCGTCCGGCTCAACTTCCGGTTCCGGTTTTTAAAACATAGAATCTACCGTTTGATTTGTGTGATGAGAGTTCATGATATACTTTAAGTTCAGGTAGGAAATATATTAAATCCTTCCATGGATAGATATATCAATCCTATGTGAAAGGTGTGATAAAATATATCTCAAATGCAATATTATCAATTGTTCTTCTATTGTTTGAATAGATTCACAAGAATGAAGTGTGGTTGTTTCAATTCAATTTAAGGGTATTTATGACATTTCAATAGGTATCTCATCTAATTTCTCAATACAATCCTACAATACAAACGCATATCTTGATTCAAACAAATTCAATTCAATCTTACTCAATCCCGCTCAATCATATCACTCCTAATAAATCAAGTCTCGTGAATCAAACACCCCATGTATATATCACAAAGTAAATTTTATCTTAAATATATAAAATCAATTTAGATTAGACAAATTTATTACATATATTTCATAAATCTTAATGATATTTATTGTGATTATTCAACAAACATACCAAATATCTTTTTTGTCTAAAATTAATATATGATATTTATCTGAATATATTTTACATTATATTAAAAAAAATTACTACCTCCATCCCACTGGAATTTGCACACTCACTTTATTCTCGTGTTTTAGGGAACAAATTGTTTATTAGTATTTGAAATAATAAGGTGACTTTTAAGGTGTGGTATGATAGTCTTACCCCTTCTCTAGCATATGTCTTCTTTAAAATTATTTTATCATTTCAAATATTAATAAAACGTTCGTCGTTAAAACACGAACCAAACAGTAAACGTGCAAATTCCTCAGGGACGGAAGGAGTACTAAATTAGCATGTGCCGAAATTAATTAGAGAATGACACAAGATAAGCTTTTTGTATGTTGATACTTCAAATTTAACTTATCGATCACACTTATTTCATCAATTATCGATAATTCTGAATTACTTTAACACATTAATTACTAATTATCTTAACTTTTTTTTTATTATTACAACTAGAAAATAATTAAAATTATAAGCAAAAAAATTACATTAACTTGCATTAATTAACAATGTAAACTTTTTCAGCATTTTGAGCGCATCCCATTTTCCACATCTAATTTCAAAAGCAAAAAAATGCTCACAATCGTGCATTGCATCGAAATGAAAAAAAAAATACGATTGTTGAATACATAAAAGATGAGTAAAATAATTCTTCCTACTACTTCATTTAACATGGAAATGAATACATTTCACATAATATTCATTTTATACTCACAACTCGTGTAACGCACGGGTGATATACTACTTTTACATAAGTATAATTAATTCCAAAACGAAACTGATTTACTTTTCTTTTCACAGATGCGACTGAGAAGTTGCGTTGAAGGCAACTATAACATTTATGTGATATTCCATCATACGCTATTCAAGACAAGCAGGGCCGATCCTATAAATTATGAAACCTGAGCCGACCAAAAAAATTAGGTCCCTCAAATGTTTTGCTTATATAAATGTATATGCAATATTATATGATGAAAATTGTTTATATGAATTAATTTAAATTTAAATTGAAATTATATAATGTACAATAAGGGTAAAATACTTTTATATTTTAATGAATATAATGAACATGTTCAAAATAAATATTTCACCCCTCTTAACAGTTTTGGTGGCAAAATATTTTAACTAAATTTGCCTAATCAGGTTGTTAATTAGAGTGTTTTTCAAATTACGATGAATATATAGAATTTGATATTAGATTCTTAAAAAAAAAATCCTTTTATAATCTAGAGATATTATAATATAATAGTTTTCACTATATTCATAGACAAAGTATAGTGTGAACAAGTTTCACGGTGAAACTGGTTAAGGAGTGTGGCTTATATTACTAAAGAGTGTGACTTTTTACTGTAAAGGGTGTGACATTTTACTATAAAGAATATTACTTATAAAAGTGAAGGGTGTGACTTATATTATATCAAAGAGTGTCGTAGTGATACTGAAGGGTGTGACTTATATTACTAAAGAGTATGTCTATAAAAAAATCAATTTCACGGTAAACAAGTTTCACAGCATACCAACTCATGTTCATATTAATTAATAAATTATTGTTATTAAATATAATTTATTGTTATAAACACATGACACATTCTTTTAATATTCAACCCTATGTGTTTATACCATTTAAAAATTATAATTATTATGTATATATGGATGTTAAGAAAAAAAAATAGATCTCAACCTTATAAAAAAGAAAGCTAAACTTACAGGAGTTTTGATATGGAGTCCATAATGGGCTCCTTGTGGAGCCAAATTAGTGATGTGGCATATACACATCATCATATTTACTTATTTACTAAGATTAATTTATGTTAATTAAAATAAAGATTTAAATAATAATTGATAGAATATTTCACAACCAAATCCCACAAAATATGCAACAAAACTTACACTATTTTCCTTTCTTTAATCATTTAAAAAGAAAAAGAAAAACTGTCATCATCAACATTTACAGTTCTCCAATGCTATCCAATGATTGCTTCTTATCTATACTTATACAAAAATAAAAAAGTCTGTGAAAAATCTATTCCCGCCCACTTTATTGTTCTCCCCACTCTCTCTCCACTTTTCACAACTTATTATCACACTCCCACGTTAAATAATTATCTCATAAGAATAACAAGCCCAAAATTGATTTCCATAAAAATAACTTGGCAAAACTAATTACAAAAGCTCAAATCTAACTGTACATCTTCATTAATTAATACATCTTTATTAAAAAGAACACCCGGATAAAATCACTCAAGCAGTCCAATCTCCCCACTCCCTACTATCAAACCTATTGCAGAAAATAACTCCAAAGTAACTGACAGTGTATGTGTGTGTATTTTCAGAGTGTTGTTGAAAATGTTGTACAACATGTAAAACAACATATGACAGCGGAAGTATAAAAATGCAGTGTAAAGAATTTCAAAATTATGTATAGTCTTAATTCAGACTATACGAACCTCATCAATATAACAAGTAGTGAGATACACAAGAACCTCTTACAGGATCCTAAAAGGTGTAGTGAAAAATAACACACCAAAATCAATCTATTCAATCAAGTAACTAGTGATTTTATTCAACCTAAAACTTGATCTAATAAGATAAAATCAATACTGATGGGAGATATTGTATTCCCTTGACTAGTACAAATAGAATAGCATCGACCCTCACACTCCTACAAGATACAAACACTCTAGGTTGTACTTTCGGTTGTGTCTCGGATATTACTCTCTAAAGTTTGGAGTAGAGCAAATGGTATTTCACTTTTCCTCAAACTTGAATGTCGACCAATGCAGGATATTTATAGACTTGAAGATCAACTGCATTGTCCTATCCACTAGGCATTGATAGCCTTGAACATCTTCTCCACTATCTCCATGATCTTGGTGTAACCACCCATGATCTTTCTGTTAGTGTTAGTGTCCTAGAGACAATCCATTGTAAGGACATAATGCTTAGATAATATTCAGTATTGATTTAATATTATTATTTATTTAATATTAAATATGTGGCGTTGCACTTATTAGAATATTATGTTTGATTGTTTGCATTTGTTCTTATTTGTGTTCCCTTGAGTCACTGTTGTCATTGAGTGTGTGAGAACTCATATAACCTAAGCATGATTATCAAACGACCCCAATCGAGGATCATCAAGAATGGGATATTGATGATACAATGGAGATTCAGGTGTCATGGCAGTTGAACGAACTTTGAAAGAACTCGCAAACCCACCGCCTGTGCATCAATTACTTTGCATAGTTTATCCTCCTCCTGCTAATAATTTTGCCCTTAAACCTGGTAATACATTTGTTGCCTAAGTTCTATGGTCATGCAGGAGAGGATCCATACATGTACTTGAGGGAATTCCACATGGTGTGTTCTAATATGAGACCTGCGGAGGAGACCGATGAAATGATCAAACTGAAAACCTTTCCGTTCTCATTGAAGGACTCAGCAAATGAATGGTTTTACTATTTGCCTTCTGCAATGGTCACTACTTGGGCCCAAATGGAGAAAGTGTTCTTGCAAAGGTACTTTCCAGCATCGCGAGTAGCTTGCATACGGAAAGATATATGTGGTGTGATGCAGATGCAAGGAGAAACTCTCTACGATTATTGGGAGCGATTCAAGAAGTTGGTGGCAAGTTGTCCCCAGCATCAGATTCCTGAGCAGCTCTTGATCCAGTTCTTCTATGAGGGTTTGACCCTTACAGACCGTAGCTTGATAGATTCAGCAAGTGGAGGGGCCCTAGGTGATAAAACTCTAAAGCAAGCACAAGCTCTCATTGCGAAAATGGTAGAAAATTCTCAACAATTTAGCCATCGTGATGCACTACAAGAGGTAAGTGACTCGTCCATTAATGATAAATTAATTGAGTTAACTTCTTTTGTGAGAAAACTTGTTGCAGGTGGAAATCAAGCTCAACCGGAGAACACGACACTATTCCAAGGGGAGTCTAAATGGAGCATAAAGAAATTGGAATTCCAAGTGGGACAATTAACCACCACCGTCAATCGATTGCTGGCGCAAAATGAGGAAAATTTGTCATCCTAACCTGAAATAATCCCAAAAAACGTGAATGTTGTCACGGTGACGAGTGGAAGACAGCTAGAGGAATTCAAAGTGTCCGTGCCTTCAACAAAAATTGAGGAGAAAAAGTGTTGGGAGATGAATTTAATAAAGATATATGATTTTGATTAGATCCCAAAACCCCTGAGTATGACATGTTCAGGATAATCTTGATAGTTGAGTCAGGATTCAGTTTTATAGTATTCAGGATGATATCTGCAAAATGTATAGTCAGCAGATATAGATCAGTTTAGGATCTGAAGATTCTGAAAGACTCAGTATGTTTCCAAGAAACCAAGTTTCAGTATGAAACTAAAGTTTCAAGACTCGTAAGAAACTAAGAATCAAGACTCAAAGTGAAATCGAGATATCAAGACTTCGATTGAAATCGAGATATCAAGACTCAAAGATGAAATCGAGGAATCAAGACTCGAGATGAAGACTCAAAGATATCGGTCCAAGATATCCAGAAAGACTCGTAAGACGCCAAGACTTCAAGACTCGTAAGACTCAAGACACAAAAGATGTAAGATCAAGAATCAAGATCAAGAATATCAAGGCACAAGAATTATCAAGACTCAAGAATGCATCAATGCTCAAGATAAACCTCGAATGTTCCGAGGCACCGAGAATATCTATCCGGCGGATGCAATACCGGTAAGATCGCGATTCCTTAGAAAAATAGATATTTGCCAAGACATTCAAATGCGCATAAAAGGAACTAAGTCGAGTGTTGTTAAGGTTATATCAACTCGTAGTTTGTAACCAAAAAGAGCCGCTGAAGGTGTCTACCTTTAACTGGAGACAAAAGTCAAAAAGAGGACAACACTATACAATATCGACAATCGACAAAGACAGTGTCAAAAAAAGATGTCAAGTACAAAGTTCCAGACTGCAAAAAGTGAAGACCGACTACATGGAAGGCTATTGCCTAAAACGTGTTAGGGAGTTTCAAACCCTAAATATAGCCGTTCCTCACACACCATAAGAGGAAACTCACGAAGATATCTCCTCCAACGGATAGTTTTCAAGAGTGACCTTGGTGTATGCCTATATATACTTGTGACCTTCTACATTGTAAGGTTACGGGAAATTTGTAAGCAACTCAAGAGCTCAAACTTATTATCGCAAAGTTAAAGCACTCAAAAAACTTAGAATTTCCCAGGTGCTTTTAAATCGAAGAGAGCTCATTCCACTAAGCCTAGCTTGATAAGATATATCCGAAGCTTAGTCGAGATATCCTAACCTTTGCATTGTACTTTATTGTAAAGGATATCTCATCCTAGTTGGAAACCAACCAAGACCCCAAACCCTTTAGAAGGTAGTTGGTATGAGATTGTTGGTGAGAAGAGTTGTAAAGAGTTAGTAAACTACGCGGAGTAGTCAGAAAGCTCTAGAGGTGAAGTTAGTAAGCTACAGAGGTAGTCTGAAAGCTTGTTTGTGTTTGAGTAAGTAAACTACGGAGGTAGTCAGAAAGCTCAAGGTCGGGTTGAGTAAGTAAACTACGTGGAGTATTCAGAAAGCTCAGGGCCGAGTTGAGTAAGTAAACTACGCGAGGTAGTCGGAAAAGCTCGAGGAAGTGAAGTAAATATTTCTCCAAGAGATAGAGAGAGTGGACGTAGGAGCTTGAGTCTCTGAACCACTATAAATTGTTGTGTTGTTTATTGCTTTCTTTATCTGTGCTTAACTGTTGCATTGACTTAAATCTGAAAGCATATTTTCACTGACATTTCAGTTGAAATCAATCCACTGGAAGTTGCATATAATTGAATCACAGTCTAATCACTATTCCATTCAAAGGAAGGTTTTCAGCAAAGCTTAAAACGAGTATAAACTAAAGGGCCAACCATTCCGCATTTCCGAAAGTAGCTAGAACAGATAGTTACCAAACCGAACTTACTCTTCGAGGGTTCATGAAGTTAGTTATCTCGATCCAAGCAACTCGGATCTCTGAAACTCGGGACTCGGTTGGGATTATCTCGAGGTTTTCGAAAGCGGCTTCGGGATCACTTGTCTCGAGAGACTTTTGACTCGAGTGATTTGTGCTTCTCGGGACCAAATCTTCAGACAACTGACCCAAGTGACCTCGAAGAAAAAAAGTTTTAAAAACACTTGAACACGTTTATTCCCCCATACACGTGTAAGACTCGTTTTCACCGGGGACCAACAAGTGGTATCGGAGCGGTGGTTCAACTTGACCACTGCTTTGTTGACCAAAGTTTTATTTGCTAAAAATACTTGTGGTCTATCTGAACCGATCTTATTTGCTGAATTCTTAAAAGACTCCAGATAAAAATGTCTTCTAAGAAACTTCCCATGTTCTCAGTGGAGAACTATGATTTATGGGAGATCGAGAATTCAGGCTCACCTGTATTCTAAACATGAACGAATGTGGAGAGTGGTCTCTGAAGGGCCATTCCAATTTACTGTGGTGAATCCCAGAGGAACAGAAAATGAGAGAAACGATCCTAGAGTAGAATTTCCTAAGTCTGATGACCAACTGACTCCTGAGGAGAGAAAGTTAGTCAATCTAGACTATATTGCTAAAGACACACTATACAGTACAATTGATGATGGTGTGATGGGAATGATCTCTCAACTGCAATCTTTGCAAAAGAAATTTGGGATACACTAGGCGTAATGTGTGCCAAGACACGATCATATCAAGGAAAACAAACTTTCAGTTGCAATTGGAAAGTTTGATAGTTTTGAAATGGAAGAAGGTGAATCAATTGACAAATTGGAAGTCAGATTCACTAGTATTATGAATGATCTAAATGCACTTGGAAAGAAATATCCACAGAGAGAAGTTGCATTGAAAATTCTTAGAGGTCTTTCTAAAAAATGGGATATACATGCAGTGGTGATTGAAAACACCAAAAACATTAATTCAATGCCATATCAACAAGTCTTCTCTGAGCTGAAGGCCTATGAGTTTGTAATTGATAAGAAATCCAAAAGGTCGACGAAAAAGAAGATGATTCATCATCTAGTAAGAATGTGGCTTTTAAAGCCAAAGATAAAACTCAGAAAAAACTAGAGTTCGAGAACTCCCTTGCTAAGAATCAGGATGAGCTTGAGGATAAGCTAGCACTGATGGCAAGGAGGTTTGAAAGACTTAATAGTCGATATGGAAAATACAAAAGCTATTACAGGAATCACAGGTACCAGAAAAAACCTGAGGACAAACCAACTGAGAAGAGAAAGGACCAGAAAACTAAAGGATCTTCATCCAAAAGGAAGGACTCCAAGTCCAAGGAAGAAAGTGATCAGGATGATGATGCCAACAGATGCTACAATTGCCAAAAGAAAGGTCACTTCCAGTATGATTGTCCTGACCTGAGTGCTAAGGAGAGAAGAGAAAGGCAAGCTAAAAGAGACAAGAAGTTCTCTAGCAAAAAAAAGGCCATGGTTGCGGAAGAAGAACATTCCGAGGAGGATCTAGCTCTTCGATGAAATATTCTCGACAAAGAAAGTGATGACATCCGCCCCGATGGCCATTGAGGAGGTAAACTCTTCTTTCTCTTTTGTTGCTCCTACACTAGCACAAGAGTTGTCAAGTTCAACTATAAATAGTCAATTTGACCTGATGGATTCTTTTGAGAATCTGATGAAGGACTATGTTGTTTTACAAGAACTGCTAAATGAAACTCAAGAGCAGAATAAGGAACTCAAGGTTTGAAAATCTAAAATGGAAAAACTCTAGCAAAACCGAGATCACTTCTCAATTAATGGAGCTATCTTGATGAACCGGATGTTACGAAAGTACAACTCTCGAGAAAGAGAAGTTGATAGTGACCTAATCGAAAAGCTAGAGAAATCCATCAAGAAATTCAAATTGATCGTAACTAAGTTCAATGACCTCTCCGAGAAGCATGAAACTCTACAGAATCCATGAGGATAGTGCACGTAAGAAGTTAACTCTATTGAATAACGCATCTAAAGTAATAGATGAAATTGAGTTACCAGAGATCCGCCACTATAAAAACTGGATTGGGATACATTTCAGGAACGCCACAAGGTCATCCGAATCTTTGCATCAAGTAGCAAGAAGACAATCTTTGTAAAACCAAAGGCACCCACACTTCAAATTGAAGAAATGCCCAAGGTTGTAGACAATGGAAAAGGACCCATGGTTTTGAAAGAAAAAACCGAATGATCGTAGGGAAAGCCCAAACCTCGGTGAAGGCTAGAAAACCCGAGCACTCTCGATTGAAAATTTCGAGCAAGTACTTCAAAGCCTCAAAGCAAGAATGCAAACCCCGAAAGGATCTACATCAACCATCGAGAGGAATCTTCGAAAAAGAAACACTCAAATGAGAGACATTCTCAACTCGAAGAGACCAAGTCCTCAAGATAATGAAGATCCAAATTTCAAAGATGCATAACCCGAACCCCCACTTGCCTAAGGGTAAAGGTTATCTGAACCCGAGTCAACAAAGATTTAGACCGGCTGCACAGAAGCCAAAGCAAATGAACAAAAGGCCTGAACCAAAGAAAAATTCAAAAGCCCATGTTCATGCTAAAGCTATCACACATACACAGAAAACTGCTAAGGAACCCAGAGTAGTAAATGTGTATGTTGATGTTTATGGAAGACAAATTAGCCACTCTAAAGTGATTAGAGTTGTCAGGCAGATTTGGATTCCGAAAGGTACAGCTAACCTTGTAGGACCCTACACAAATTGGGTACCTAAAAATTGATCTGTTTTTCAGGAGGAAAACAAGGGCACTGAGCTGATCAAAGATCATATAAAGACGATGAAAGCGAGAGATGAAAAGGCCCCTGATGTATGGTATCTTGACAGTGGATGCTCAAGACATATGACAGGATTCAAGAAGATACTCAGTGACTATGTTGAACAAAGAGGCCCTCAGATCACTTTTGGAGATAACTCCAAAGGATGGTCAAGGATATGGAACTTTGGAAATCGACTCGATTCATATCCATGGTGTTTCATATGTATCTGGATTGAAGCATAATTTGCTTTCAATAAGCCAATTCTGTGATAAGGGTTTTAATGTTGAGTTCTCTAAGAACTTATGTTATGTGAAAGATGATACAACACAGAAAATATTACTGACTGGTACTAGAAAAGGAAATATGTATCTTGTTGATTGGAGTTCAACTCCTAAAGATACATGTTTGGTTGCTAAAAGTTCCATAGATACCAGTTGGTTATGGCATAAAAGAATGAATCACCTGAATTTCAAAACCCTGAATAAGCTTGCAAGATTAGCTCTTGTGAGAGGGTTGCCTAATGAAGTGTTCAGTAAGGAACATATTTGTGATGCGTGTCAGAAAGGAAAACAAGTTAGAACATCATTTAAAAGCAAAGTAGATGTTTCTACTGAAAGAATACTTCAGTTACTGCATATGGATCTTTTTGGTCCTATAACACCAGTGAGCACTAATGGCAGGAAATACACATTGGTAGTAGTTGATGACTACTCAAGATATACTTGGGTCATATTCTTACTCAGTAAGAAAGAAACTCAGATAAAGCTGCCAGAATTACTGAAAAGGCTCGAAGATTAAGAAAAAATCGAGTGTGGTCAAAATCAGATCTGACAAAGGAACTGAATTTATAAATCATATCATATCTGATTATTGTGCAGCAAATGGAATTTCTCATGAAACATCAGCTGCAAGGACCCCTCAACAAAATGGTGTTGCTGAAAGAAGGAACAAGACTCTTAAAGAAGCTGCAAGGACAATGATAGCTGAGGCTGATATTCCTAAAAGGTTTTGGATCAAGTCGCTCAATATGAATGCTACTCACGTAAGCGGATCCATCTTGACCAAGAGTCAAGGCAAAAAACCCCTATGAGCTTTGGAATGAAAAGGAAGCCTCTTGTTTCTTTCTTTCGTGTGTTTGGTTGCAAGTGTTTCATACACAATAATGGTAAAGATCAGTTGAAAACATTTGATAGTAAATCTGATGAAGGAATATTCTTAGGATATTATGAAGTCAGTAAAGCTTTCAGAGTTTACAACTGTAGGACTCTTATTGTGGAGGAAACACCTCATGTTGTTTTTGATGAATCTACTTGTGTTCGGAAGAAACAAGAACATGATCTTATGAACCGACCAAGAGGATCACCAGATTAAGCCCTGAAAAAGAATGACAAAATATCCATTTGAACTCGAAAAGAAGAAGTCGGTCACTATCTATGATTGGGTGACTCGGACTCGATAAAGAAGTTCGGATGGAACTCGGGATGGTGAGACTCAGGAAAGCCAACACACCAAAGGTGACCAATCTGAACAGACACCGGTTCGGACTCAGGTATGTGATGCCAATGAAGATGTGGTCACAGCTGAGGCAAATTCTGAATCTATCAACCAAAGGGGGAACAAATGTCTCGACAATGTTCTCGAATGGAATTTCCCCTGAGGAAGATGATTCCCTTTCTCCTTTTCTGGTTGTTCCCTGAGTTTACTGAATTAACTGAACCTAACATTTCAAATGTTGAGGATACTGTTGAAGGGGGAACATCTAGAAGGAAATGGTTAGATAGTCATCCTACAAGTCGATTGTGGGTGATCTAACCAAGGTGTTAAAACAAGAAGGTTCCATGGTGAGAGTGCACTATTCTCACTGCTTCCTATCGGAGAAAGAACCTCTTCGAGATTGGTGAAGCTCTACAAGATTCTCATTGGATTATTCTTTATGCAAGATGAAATTTGAATCAATTCTCAAGGAATGAAGTATGGGAGCTAGTAGATAGACCTGAAAGGCACAATGTCATTGGAACCAAGTGGGTATTTAAGAATAAAAGAGATGAAAACAACAACATTGTAAGAAACAAGGCAAGGTTAGTTGCACAAGGTTATTCCCAAGAAGAAGGCTTGGATTATGATGAAACCTTTGCACCTGTTGCAAGACTAGAAGCCATCGATTGTTTCTTGCATATCTTTTTTCCACATGAAGTTCACAAGTCTATCAAATGGATGTGAAAAGTGCATTTCTGAATCGAGAGTGCTTAAAGAAGAGGTTTATGGAACAACCTCCGGGTTTCAAAACAGAATGACCAAGTTTACAGTGCTCGTAAAAGCTTTGTATGGTCTTAAACAAGCACCCGAGCATGGTATGATACTCTTTCTCGGTTTCTTCTTGACCATGGTTTTGTCAAAGGGACTATTGATAGAACTCGCTCAGGATAGAAGATGGGGAAGATATCTTCTTGGTTCGAATATATGTTGATGACATCATTTTTGGATCTCAAACCATCACCGTGTGTGAAAAGTTTTCAACACCGATGAAAGGCAAGTTTGAGATGTCAATGATGGGGAGATGAATTTCTTTCTAGGTCTTCAAGTGAAACAATCAAAGGAAGGAATCTTCATCAACCGAGCAAAGTACACCGAGATCCGATTGCCAAATATGGTGTCTGATAATTGCAATGCGATTAGGATTCCCATGAATACTAACTACAAGATGGATCTCGATTACAAGGCAAATCGGTGAGTCATCTTGATTATAGAGGAATCATTGGATCATTGCTCTATCTCACGCCAAAAGTAGGTTTGGATATAACATTTCTTTGTTGGGATATGTGCAAGATACCGCTAATCCTAAGGCTAGTCACATGGAGGTTTGCCAAAAAGATCTTGAAGTATCTTAAGGGCACGATGAATAGAGGATTATGGTATCCAAATGATGATAACCTTGAATTATCCGTTACTTTCGGATGTTGATTATGGAGGTTGCGAAATTGACGGAAGTCCACTACAGAACTTGTCAATTTCTTGGAGGTAAGTGATATCCCGGTTTTTTCGAAGAAATGCAGACCTCGAGCAACCAAGATTACCGAAGTGAATACATGGTTGCGAGGAAGTCTGCGTACTTTCATTCTTTGGCTCGCATAACAATTAAGGGATTATAAAGTTGTAGCCAATGAAGTACCAATATTTTGTGACAATAATAGTGCCATTGCTATTTCACAAAATCCGGTATTGCACACCGATGCAAGCATGTGGATATCCGACATCACTTCATCCAGAGATCATGTCGAGAAAAAGGACATAAGGATGGAGAAAATTCATACTGATAAGCAGAGAGCTGATATCTTGACTAAACCTTTGGCTGAATCAATATTTCAGGAACTTTAAGTTGAATTAGGGATGTTAGGTCCAGGTGTATAGAGTAAAATCTGAAAAATTGAAGGTTTTCATATGCATGAAGTTTTTTCATAATTCTACTGAGAAACTCAGGATAAAATGGAAATACTGAACTGAGTCTCATGAAACTTCAGATTTTCAAGGTCAAGACTTTCGGTGTTATCTTGAACCCATTCACTAGTCGAGATTATCGACATTTTATCAAGGTCAGTACTCAGTAAGACCGATAGAGAGAAATTAGTCTGAAGAAGAAATGACTCATGCGACTCATTTATTGCTTAAGTGAAGCTCAGTAATCATTTGCAATAAATACAAAACACCTAAGGAATGTTTTTGGGCGGGATCTTTTGAAATTCCGAAGAAGGTCAACAGTCATTTAATGCTCTGTTACATTAATGACCAATGAGGATATTTTGGCGGCTTACTTTTCGGAAGATCGACTGTTCGCATACCCGATTAATCGGCGATTAATCTCAACCATTGCTTTTCACCTAACCAACACGAATTCCCACGATCTCGAAACTATATATTCCTCAAGAAGCCATTCAAGCCAAATTTTATCAAACCCTCCGTTCCCAAAATCCTCTGCAAGAAAATCCCCTTTGCCCAGAACTCCCAAACCCTAAATCTTCAATCTCTCAAATGGTTCCTACCATTTTCGACAAATTAGCCGAAACCAATAAACCTTGGTACGAGTTCGTTGTCTCGCTCGATAGTACAACCAACTCTAAACCAGAAGAGGAGGCTCTCCATATGATTCGTTTGGCCCATCTCGTCGCAAGCCGACCGGACCAAGAATACGCGAAAGAGGTAATCGAGTTCATCTGTAATCTTAAAGATAGATGAAGAGAATGGTATACATTCCGAGATTACTGTATCACATTTAGAACACTCGTCTAAATACATCGACTTTGAAAGGGAATTGTACATAATTCCGAAAAATTTAAACGATGTTTTTGAGCTTTGTGATAGAGGAGAGGATCCTGCTGTGTATATGTTGGGTAGAGAGCAGGAGTATTTAGATAGGATTGCTGAGAATCCTGTAAAATTTGAGCTACACTGCATAAGAGGCATTTGAAGCCACAATATAGAGTTTTGTTGGATATTGTGAGCAAATGCATCATGAGTCATTCGGGGAGTTTTGAGCAGATTAGTACCCCGAAGCTCCGATTAATGGCGGCGATCGAGGCTTCACCCACCACCGACTTCAACTGGCTCAGATTCTTGATTCAGATGGTGAGTGAGCAAGCCAAAGTCATAAAACAGGTTGACGGGGCTATCTCGATCAAAGGCAAGATCCACCATGCCACCAAAATAGATTTTATTTTGGAGATGTGCAGAGAGGAGGAGGACATCTTCGCCAATTCGACCCCATTCCCTAAGTCCAAGGTGCTCTTCAAGCCCATTGCTGTGAAGAAGCAGGCAATCAGGGGGAAGAAAGAAAAGAAAGTAGAATCACCAAGCGTTGCTGTTGCTGAAGAAACCCAACAAACCAGGGGGAAGGTTTTGTTGGAGGCCAAGATGGAGCAGGGTGAGAAGTTGAAGAAGCAGAAAACTCTCGCTCCAAAGCGGAAAAGAATGGTGGTTCTCACCGATGAAGATAGCAGTGATTCTGAAGAGATTCAACCTGAGAGCCAAACCGCTCAGAAATTGCCATTACAAGTCTTGGCTCAGGTTATCTCTAAGGCACAGGACCAGACTGAGGAGCAGGTCTTCTCTGAGGTGCTTGAGACATCGCTCAGTTCAGATAAAATTTCTCAGGAAATTTTTTAAGGAACTCGGACCTCGAGATTCCTACCAAAGATGTCTTGGGCTCGCATGAAGAGCCAACTCGTAGTCAATCGAGGACGTGCCACCAGTTCCCCAACCTACTCGGATGCAACCGAGGACTGATCGCACAACATTCGGGATGTGTTGAGACTCGGGAGCAGCTTATTTTGGATGAGCTCTCGAAAGTGATCTACTTTTGATCCTTCAAATTGATGCTTCGATCGAACCGTAAAGCCCGAGATTGAAGAAGGGCGAAGTCAAGAAACCGAGTGGAGGAGCAAGGGGGAACGGTTCATCCTGACCGCTACCCCCGAGCTTAGCTCATACCTCGATCCGCAAGATATCTTCTTCGATTAAGGTCGACGGTTTTCATCCTCAATCAGACTCTTCCTGAGATGCTTAACATTGCTTGCATTTCGGAGGGAAGACTGGTGGAATGAGGAGATGACTTTCCTCACCGAATTCTCGATTTCGGAAAGACAAAGCTCAGGATGAAAATTTCCGATTTTGATGAGCTAGTTCAAGAAGATAGCCGAGAGGGAGAGCTACCGGGGTTGGTGCCCCTAGCAGAGAGACAAATCTCAAGATGGGGACCAACAGGGAGATGTTGAGGATCGATCTCGATGGAGAAGGAAACTTCTTGTCGATCAACTCAAATCATTCAACCTCGCATCGGTTAGCACTCTTCAGTACCTTTTGCACTATTAACAATTATGCCAAAGTTATTTGAAGTTTCTATCTTTAACTCGTAATTGTTCGATATACGCATCGAGGCTCGCTTAGAGACCGGAGCTCGGGATGAAGCCGATGCTCAAGTGCGCATCGACCCTCGTGTTGTGTACGAACCTCAGATGATCAATCAAGATGTAAGGTGCAAAATGTTCCCGAGATCGACCTCACCCCATTGTGGAGAAGCTTGAGAAGGTTGAGCCAATAATTGAACAAAAATCGCCGGATGGAAGAGACATTGGCCAGCCAAACTCGTAAGATGGAGAATCGAAGTTCATCTTGAGCAATCGTGCAACTTCAAGACACTCGACCTCAAAGATGACCTCCATGGAAGACAAGTCAATGAGAAGTTCGGAGGGAGTCAAGGCCGAAACGAAAGTCTTGAACTTAAACAAAGCACCAGGAGAATACCGAAGTTTCTAGAGGTGAAATTGGCAGAGAAGAACGGCGTCGATCAAGTCTGGCTGTTGAGGAAATGAGCTCAATGCTCATGACCAAGATGACAGAGATGTTTAAAGATGCTCTCTCCGCCGGTTTGCATCTTTTCCAAGAATTTTCAAGCAAGAACCACCTCGGAGGCTAGAAGATGAACATGATCGATAGCGGAGAGGTGCTACTGTCTAAGCAAAGAGTAATACCATATGGACACAAAGACTTCCAGATTTCTTCCAAATTACTACGCCAAGGGAAAAGACCAGATGAAGACTTCAGAAGTTATTATTGTACGATTTTGGAGAAAAAGGCACAAAAGGAAGTTCAAATGAATAGCCTATCTAAAGCCTTGAAGGAAGTCGGCTACCGAGAAGTCAAGTTCGGAAGGTGGAGAAGCCGATCTACACTCGTGTTTCGAGGAAACCATGCTCGCAAAGAGAGAAACCGAGTGATAGAGCTAAGGTTGGAACAAGCCCAGTTCCATTTGAATTGCCTATGAAGAGGAAAGCCTTGGGCATTGTTGAAACTGAGAGCAAGCGTGCTAAGGCTTCTAAGCCAGTGCAAATAAAGTTGATTGTAGATTTAGAAGAGTCTGCAGGTCAACCTCAGAAGAAAGTCTTCAACACAAGGAATGCTCTGAAGACACTCCAGATAGAACAAGCAAAAAGAAAAGCCGCTTTTGGTCTCAAGTGTGCTCAGAATCGTGAAGAAGGTCAAGAAGAGCGTAAAACGAATGAGTGGATACAAAAAGTTTGCGAGCAAATGGAGAGGGACATCAAAAGCACAGAAATGGCCACACATTGACAAATTGATGCCCATCCAATTCAACGATAGTTGGGAAGAGGTCAAGAGAACCTTCTGGTTCTACTATGATGTGCTCAGGGAATGGAAAGGGGAAAGCTCAGATACAAATGAAGCATTTATTGAATATCTCCTAACCTTCTATCCTAAATATCTCCAAAGCTGGATAAACCTTGCGGATGAAGGAAAGGTGCAGATAGTAGCCCCCGGTCCATATACCTACCCTCCTCCAAGACTTGAAAATGGCTTGGTGAATGAAAAAGCCATTACTCAAGAAATTGCTCAATATATTTTGCATGATTAGGTCCGACAGGAACGATCCCGATATCATCAAGGAAAGAAATGCACTGAAGAAGAGGTATTTCGGAATGTTCAACCTGGAGGTGCCCGCTGATGAAATTGAAGAAGATGCAAACTGAAGAGCAGAAGACTGAAGAGCCAAATCTAAAGACTGGAAACTGAAGACTTACCTGAAGACACTTGTAATTTTTCTATATTTTTGTCTTTTATTTTTGTTCTGATAAGATTCATTGTAACCTGTAACAAACTACCTATCATCAATGAAAACTTATCATTTATGCTCAAAAGATAATATCTCATTATCTTATTTACATGTCTTTTACTTTTGATATGCTGAATGATGTCTCTGAATTAATTGTTTATGGGAAATTGTTTATTAAGTATTTGGTGATGAATCCTTTGAGAGATTCATTACTGAAGAAATTGTTGAATGATTAATTGTTGGGAGATTCTCAGAAATTGTTGGGAGATTCTCTGTTCAGGAAATTATTGGAGACATAACCAATCTTGTAATAGGATAAACTGAAACCTGAGTTTAGGTTGTATGGTTGTAACAAGATAGGTTTTGGCATCATAAAAAAGGGGGAAATTGTTGGGAGATGAATTTAATAAAGATATATGATTTTGATTAGATCCCAAAACCCCTGAGTATGACATGTTCAGGATAATCTTGATAGATGAGTCAGGATTCAGTTTTATAGTATTTAGGATGATATCTGCAAAATGTATAGTCAGCAGATATAGATCAGTTTAGGATCTGAAGATTCTGAAAGACTCAGTATGTTTCTGAAGAAACTGAAGTTTCAGTATGAAACTAAAGTGATGGTCCCGGTTTTGAAAACCCATTTTGCGCGTGCGGAAGCAAACATTTCGTGCGATGCATATAAAACAGGGGTGAGGGCAGAGTGATTACAGATTTTTTGCATTTTAAGCTCATGTGTTGTGTTTTGCTTATAATCGAATGCATAAGACAAGATAAGAACATAAAGCAGTAAACAACACAACAAAGTATAGTGGTTCGGAGGCTCAAGCTCCTACATCCACTCTCCTTGTTCCTAGGGAAATTCCTTCAAACAGGACTTATCACCCTCCATGGGATCGCCTACAGATATTTAACGAGTTCACACTCCAACGGGACTTATCACCCTCACTCGGGATTGCCTACCCTCCCTTTCGGGATTGTTAGATGTTTACCGAGTTCACACTCACCTACAAACTTAACCGACTGATTTGGGTAAGGTTTGTTTGTTTCCAACTAGGTTGAGATTTTCCCTTACATTTGTTTAGCCTCAATGCTAAGGTTGTGAAAATCTCTCTAAGCTTAGGATACATCATGGGTTGCTTAGATTGGGTTCTAGAACACTCTTGAATATATGCGTGTATTTCTTGCTTAGTGTTCTATGGTGGGAATGCTTTGTGTATGTGGCTCTTGGCTCTGTAGCATATTTTTCCACACCTGATAATGAGGGAAGAACTTGTATTTATAGTGTGGATTTGAATGTTACCGTTGGAGAGAATCACATTCAAATCCATACTATTCTCTGCAAGTTCTGCAGCTTTTCCAGGCTGGTTGTCTTCCTCTCATTGGTCCACGTCAGCTGATCTTAACGGCTATATTCCTCAGATTCCTCGCCTTGGAATCATTCAGATTCTCTCT
This sequence comes from Stenogyne calaminthoides, assembly GCA_037126765.1. NCBI lineage: Eukaryota > Viridiplantae > Streptophyta > Magnoliopsida > Lamiales > Lamiaceae > Stenogyne > Stenogyne calaminthoides. The sequence continues at coordinate 16,551,096 of JBBCBC010000020.1, forward strand.
CGTCTTCAGATCCTGTCTCGAGCCTTCACCGACTTCTCTTGATCCGGACCTTGTCGATCGGTATCTTGACACTCAGCCGACCGAGTTCGATTCTTCTTGTCTTCGAACAATCTTACCCTCGGTCACTAAAGACTTTTCGAGGCTAACCGATCATCGATGGCGTTACGATTCTCGGTCTCATGACTTCAGATGACTTCTCTTCTGATGACATCTCTTCTTGATCTGGTATGCAGATTTCCGGTTTTCTGATATCTGATTTCTTCTACTTTGATCCGATCGACTCACATGATCGATCAAGATAAAGATCAGTCACATATCGGTTTATCCGCATCGATTAGTTCATCGATTAGCATATTAGGTTAGCATATCGAGGTTAACACATCCGGTCTCAATCGAGTCCGATCTTGACCATCCGCTTCATCTTCATATCTCGATCTCGATCACGTCCCGATCTCGATCGGTCTCATCCGCCTCTTCTAATCTGCGCAACCTTCTCTTGATCCGGTCATCCGGTCATCCGATCCGTCTCCGTCGATTCGGTTTTGGTCATCTGATCATTTGACCTTCTGATTCTTCTGATCAGCTGGCTTTAGCTTTTCTTCTCTTCTGATTTTGTACATCTCATCAGTTTAACTTCGAACTCATCTAACTCATCTGATCTCGATCAGTCTCGTCTGTAGCCTCGTCTGATCTCGATCATCTACTTCTGATTCCGTGAGTTCCCCCTCGACTTGTTCTCTCGTTCCCTCTGCAATTTAGCTTCAATAACACAAGTTGATAATGTTTTGGCATAATTCATCAAAACTAAAATATCCCAACATAAAGTTTCTGAAGACTCAGTAAGAAACTAAGAATCAAGACTCAAACAAAATCGAGATATCAAGACTCGGCAGAAATCGAGATATCAAGACTCAAAGATGAAACCGAGGAATCAAGACTCAAAGATGAAGACTCAAGATATCGGTCGGATATTCAGAAAGACTCAAGACTTCGTAAGACGCCAAGACTCGTAAGACGCCAAGACTCGTAAGACCCTCAAGACTCGTAAGACTATGAAGACACGTAAGATGTAAGATCAAGAAATGAAGATCAAGAATATCAAGGCACAATAATTATCAAGACTCAAGAATGCATCAATGCTCAAGATAAACCCTAATGTTCCGAGGCATCGAGAATATCTATCCGGCGATGCAATCTTGAAGATCGCGATTCCTTAGAAAAATAGATATTTGCCAAGACATTCAAATGCGCATAAAAAGAAACTAAGTCGAGTGTTGTTAAGGTTATATCAACTCGTAGTTTGTAACCAAAAGAGCCGTTGAAGGTGTCTCTACCTTTAACTCGAGACAAAAGTCAAAAAGAGGAAGACAACATCGCATAATCTTCGACAATCGACGGTGGTAGGTCACTGAAAAAGATGTCAGAAGTACAAAGTTCCAGACTGCAAAAAGTGAGGACCGACTACATGGAAGGCTATTGCCTAAAACGTGTTAGGGAGTTTCAAACCCTAAATATAGTCGTTCCTCACACACCATAAGAGGAAACTCACAAAGTTATCTCCTCCAACGGATAGTTTTCAAGAGTGACCTTGGTGTATGCCTATAAATACTTGTGACCCTCTACATTGTAAGGTTACGGGAAATTTGTAAGCAACTCAAGAGCTCAAACTTATTATCGCAAAGTTAAAGCACTCGAAAAACTTAAAATTTCCCAAGTGCTTTTAAATCGAAGAGAGCTCATTCCACTAAGCCTAGCTTGATAAGATATATCCGAAGCTTAGTCGAGATATCCTAGCCTTTGCATTGTACTTTATTGTAAAGGATATCTCATCCTAGTTGGAAACCAACCAAGAAACCCCAAACCCTTTAGAAGGTAGTTGGTGTGTGATTGTTGGTGAGAAGAGTTGTAAAGAGTTAGTAAACTACGCGGAGTAGTCAGAAAGCTCTAGAGGTGAAGTTAGTAAGCTACAGAGGTAGTCTGAAAGCTTGTTTGTGTTTGAGTAAGTAAACTACGGAGGTAGTCAGAAAGCTCAAGGTCGGGTTGAGTAAGTAAACTACGTGGAGTAATGTAAAGCTCAGTACGAAAGTTGAGTAAGTAAACTACGCGAGGTAGTCGAAAGCTCGGAAGTGATTAGTAAATTTCTCTCAAGAGATCGAGAGAGAGTGGGCGAGGGAGTTTGAGTCTCCGAACCACTATAAATTGTTTGTGTTGTTTATTTCTTTTTTTTATTTGTGCTTAATCATTGCATTGACTTAAATCAAAGCATATTTTCAGCGACATTTCGGTTGGAATCAATCCAATTTGGAAGTTGCATATAATTGAATCACAGCCTAATCACTATTCCATTCAAAGGAAGGTTTTTTGAAAGAAAGCTTAAAAACGAGTATAAACTAAAGGGCCAACCATTCCGACATCTCGAGTAAATAGAACAGATAGTTACCAAACCAACTTACTCTTCCGAGGGTTCATGAAGTTGGTTATCCGATCCAAGCAACTCGATCTCTGAAACTCGGGACTCGGTTGGGATTATCTCGAGGTTTCGAAAGCGACTCAGATCATCAACATCTCGGAGACTTTGACTCGAGTGATTTGTGCTTCTCGGACCAAATCTTCAGGACAACCTGACCCAAGCTGACCTCAGTAAAAGAAAAGTTTTAAAAACACTGAACACGTGTATTCCCCCCTCATACACGTGTAAGACTCGTTTGCACCGGGACCAACAAAAAGGAACAAGTATCTGGACAGATTGACACTGGGTTACCCAGTGTGAAACAATCTGCAGAAACTGACACTGGGCTACCCAGTATCAAAACTACTGGAGTGAAAAATGAGGTACTCTCTTCCCAGTCAATTCCTATTATTCCTAATTCACTTTCATTCTCATGCAGGTTCCAAGAAGTAGTGAAAGAGGTCATCAAAGAATATTTGGCAGTTAACTTATTTCAGATGAGTGAGGTTTATGTATCTCTATTTGAGCCGATGAAGCAAATTCTACTCACCAAATATCAAAGGCTAAAGGGGAATGAGAAGATCATCATGGAAGGAAGTATTGTTCGTCAATATAAATTGACATTTGATTGAAAGGATTACTTCACTCCTATCACGTGAAAAATGGATGTTGGTCGTCGAGCTAAAAGACGTTAAACAAAAGCGCTCTACGGGAGGCAGCCATTATTTTTCTTATTATTTTCGTTTTTTTTTTCCTTTTAGTTGTCTTCATTGTCTGTCTTTCTCAATTTTGTTGCAGTCTTTTCAGTGCTTGAAGTGATTGAGAATTTTGGATTACTAGTAGCTCCTACACTCTCCAGTTTATCCGGTGATACTCTTCCTTCTCTTGTCTTTTATCCCTTGTGCATATTTATTTTTGTTGCTTGTGGACATGCAACGTATTAAGTGTGGGGGGAGAGACATTGATATATTTTGGGTTGTGCATGGAGAAGTTAAGTCGCAATGATGAGTCGAGAGTTATGTGTTGAAAAGATGTGATATTATTGTTTTGTGGTAAATTGTGGAGTTCTGGTTAAATTTACTTTGTTTGGTGCATGCGGATGTTGTGAGTAGATGAAGGTTTCATGAGAGAGCCCATTTGAGTTTATGATAGTAATTGGTGAATTGATGAGTTACGGTCCTAAGTTGTGCTTTGATCTCCTGTAATTAAAGTAATCTAATTAGATCACTTAGATAAATGATGCATTCATGGTGTACCCCTTAAGGTTGGAAAAAAAATTGATGTGGTATGAAGAAAAAGGAGTTTAGTTGAAGAATTGTGTGACAAACAAAAAGCCGGTACAGCTGCCCATTTTTAGGGGCTCGAAGAAAAATTTCGAGCTAAAACCTAACGATGGAGTGAAGTTGCGGTCTTGTGTTTTAAAAAAAAAAGAGAAAGAAAAAAAAAAGGGTGCTGAGACAGCTACCTACTTTCGTGGGTTCGAACGTGTCAAAGTCGGATACAATTAGAGCTAAAACCCGACAAGTAGAGTGGTGCTGCAGACCTTAAGAAAAAAAATAAGGAGATAGGGGGTACACTAGGATGTAGAGTTTGTTGAAGCTACCTATTTTAGACTAAGTGTATAGTTAGAGGGTCGAAGTATGGTAAGGAGCGTAACGAGTCAATGAGTTGATGATTTATCATAAATGATCTTGGGAACTTGAGTGAAAATCTTCACAAGTTCACGATTTCTAATTGTGTTGATCTTAGTCCGGATTTCATGAGTTGCTACTTTGCTTTAGTGTCACATTTTGTGAGTAGAAAGGACCTGAGTGAATCTCTTAGCTTCTCCATTGCCTATTCTCTATGTGTTGTTTTACTTGAGGACAAGTAAAGATTTAAGTGTGGGGTATTTGGTAAGTAGTAAATTATGCATATTTTTAATGGATTAGAGTGCAATTTATTGGGCTCGTATGTATTAAGATGGCATGATTAATTACTTATGTGTGTTTTGATGATATTATTTCGCACTTGATCTGTTCTCGTGTTTTTGGGTGTATTTAGGTACTTTTTGTGGAGTATTATTTTGGAGTAAGAAGCCCATGCAAGTGTGAGGAGTTGTTGGGCCAGAATTGTGTTGCAAGAAGCCCAGATTCTATAAGTTGAGAAAAGAGGAATTGCACGTGCAGAATTTGGGTGAGAAGATTGGGATATTGGAGTATTTTTGGAAACGATTTCAGGCGTGTATTTTGTGTGGAAAAGATGATTCTAGAAGATTTCCCATATCTTTTCTTGGAGATTTGGTATAAGAAAGTTATTTTGGGAGATATTGGATTTGGGCGTGTATCATAGAAATTAAGATTGGAAGAATAGAAAGATTTGGATGAATATCTTTAGATATTATTTGACCGTGTGTATCATGCTATAAAAAAGGGAGAGTAAGACACGCCAACTTTGGGGCGCTGGACATGGCAGCAGCAGACGAGGAGACAAGATGACTGCAACCAATTTTAGTTAGTGTTTTTATCCCAACTCCGGGAATTTCTGAACCCATGTTTAATGTGATTATTTAATTCGAGATGTTTACGATATTCGTTTTGGGATTATTTAATTTATCTGTTTCAATTTCTTGCGTGTTTAAATTAATTGATTTAGACTGACCATCTAGGTTAGTTATTTAAATATGCATGTTAAGTCTAAGCATGTAATCCGTGTAATTGTTATATGTGGAGACTCTTGGTAACAACTAGTGGATTCACTAGGGTGAATTAGACCAGGTTCTTACGGGTCGGGCTAAGTGTACTTGGAGATCTGTTTGCTCTCTATCCTAGGGTTTAATGCTTTTAACTGGGTTAAATCTATGGGCAAACCTACACTGCTTAGTTAGAAAGGTTTTCTTGAAGGGGCGTCTTTTCAATTAAATATACTTAAGGGATAGGACCGGGAAATCGAAGCGTTTTGATCCCCGAGGGGCATTAATCTTGAAAACAAATAAAGTAAACGTCGAGGTTAATGTGGTCGTGTTAACATGGGGGATGAATGAACCGTGAGTTGGGATACTTACCTATTATTGAATTTTATTTAATTAATTGTTGGTTTCTTAGTAATTTATTATTTTTATTAGTAGTTATAGAAATTCAATCCAACACCCCTTTTTTTGTTTGTCCCTATAAATTCATACAATTAACATAACAATTATTCTACGTTCCCTGTGGATCGACCCCTTGCTTGCCACTACTACGAGTTAGTAGGGTAGATTTGGGTACTTATTTTTGTCGCACCTCGACAGTGCGGTCACTTTCAATTTTGGAGTTGTTTTGATTCATGTTGATTGTTGCTAAATTGTTTGATTGGGTTTTCGATTGGTTTGGAACTGATGAAATTAAAATCTGAATAAACCCTAATAATTGGAACAGTTTTGGGAATTTTTTTGAATAATTCTGATAAACTGATGAATTGTTGGATTTTGGTTTGGACGACCTAATCGGAAAACGGTTTTGGAAACCGAGAGATGATGAGGGGAAGGACTGTGTCGAAATTGGATTTAAGACGTCCCCTTTCGTGCAATTTTCAAAATTTGCACATGAGTTCTTGACAAATAAATAATTAAATATTGATCCAATTTAAAATTAATAAATGTTAATTTGGAATTGGATTTTGGTTAGACCAAAGTAATAAATTGAATTAATTATCGTTTTAATAATCTTAAATAAAATTGAAAATTGGATTTTGAAATTTGTTTTAAAATGTTTATTAAAATCCCACTCGTTAAGTTTATTTATTTAAATTCGTTGACGCACTTTACGTCCGCATTATAATTGTTTGGGTAGGCGGCACCCAATATTTATCGGACCGTATTAATTGTTTGGGTAGACGGCGCTCATATAAGTGTTAGTCTGTATAATATCATGTTTGGGTAGGCGGCGCCCAATAGATGCTCAAATGTGATGTAGATTAACATGTTAGATCTTGATTAAGCAATTAATACCCCGCCTTTAAAATGATCCTCACTAAAATATGGTTTTCTCATTAATTTGATAAGATGTCTTCCATCAAAATTAAAAGAAAGCCGGGGATTTCGTTCCAATGGGTATTTAAGGCCAAAGTCTTTTGCTCGGATCTACATTCAACGGGACTTTTATAGGGACACGTGGTGTCGCCGCTTGATGGTTGTAAACCAACTTAACTTTGTTTCACCAGCCAAAGCAGGGAAACAAAAGTTAAGGGACATCCGATTAAACTGGGTTTAATCAACTAGGAATTGCAGTTTTTGCAATTGGTTTAGAGACCTACCAGTTTTATTATTATAGTAATCAGTCAAAGCAGATATTGTAATAATAAGAATGTGGATCCTAGTCCATTACGATTTATATTAGATATAAATTCGTACTCTTCCGATGAGGTCGTTGAGTATGTGAAAATAATGGAGACAAAATAAACACAAAAAAAGGCCACGTTTATTTTGATTGCTGAATATGGATCATAGGAATTATGTGTTTAATTCTCGTTTTATTTTATTTCTCTTGGTTAGTTGAAATGTATAACTGTTATTGAGATGTGTTTTGGAAACAAACAAATTGGTTAGGCCAAATTTTCTGGACTGGCACCGAAACATGTGTTTGGTGGCAAGAAAAGATTGAGTACGTGTTGGACACGCCAATCCAGGTTACCCCTGAATCTGGTTCCCTGAGGCAGCCACATTTGACGTAGCAGCTCAGAAGAAGCATCAAGAGGATGCTTCCCAGGCTTAGTGTGTGATGTTGCTCGGCATGACTCCCGATATACATAGCCAACGTGAGAAAATGGGTCCCTTCTAGATGCTCAAGCATCTAAAAGATCTCTTTGATTCTGAATCTCATTCTGAGATTTACGAAATGATGAGAGATCTGTTTAGATGTCGGTTAGCTAAAGGAGGGAAGATTTCACTTCATGTGCTAAAGATGATAGGCCTAATTGAGAAACTTGGTAACTTAAGCATTGAGCTAAAAGATCAATGTTTCCATTTATGCTATCCTCCAGTCGCTCCCGGATTTATATTCTAGCTTCATTGTGAACTATAATATGAATAAGACGGATGCGACCATGCCTGAACTTCATGACATGCTCAGGACTTTTGAGTTCACTATCACTAAGATGGTGTTCAAAAGAAAGAGCGGGTGTACAAGGATGTGTGCCTCTACTGTAAGCAGAAGAGGGCACTGGAATAAGGAGTGTAAGGTTCTGGTTGCTGAAAGAAAGACACTGGGTGATTCTGGCAATAGAACATGTATGTTTGTTATTAAGATAAACATGTCCCCAAATAGCTAACTGTTGTTGAGAAATTAGGGATGCTCGGATCTATTCGAGGTATATTTAAATACATATTTAAAATAATTAATTAATTACTAACATGAATTAATCCTAAATCAATTCAACATAATAATTAATAAGCAAATAAATAACATGCACATAATCCACGTAAATCCTAAGCATGCGGAATCTAGGAGTTACGAGATTACATACCTCTTGTAGAGACAACCATTGAGACGATGGATCAACCCAAAGTGCCTTCTCAAATATGTCCCAAGTCCACGAACATAATCCGGTGGGAGGATTGTCAACGAACGATTTTAATTTTAAAGGAGAAAATAAAAATATTTTGCCACCACCTTTGTGGATTTCTAATTTTTCCAATACATGAAATTGCATTGGGGATGAAAAATTCATCCCCTATATATAGAGCAAGGAGGGGGACGAAAATTTGACCTAGTTGGGTCATTGGGAAATTTCTTTGCTTCTTCCTCAAGATACAATCTAGAATATATACAATATATTCTATTTCCCAAAATATCTCCCAACAAAATCTTCTCCTCCTTCTTGCCTTGCATTATTTTAGAAAATTACAATGAAATAGGGAAGAAAAAATATCTTTGACTTTTCTTGAATTTATGGGATAAACTTGTATATCAAGAATACTTATTTTATAAAATCTTTCCAAGAAAATCAAGAAAATCTTTTCTCTCTCCTACTCATATTTTTCGAAAATAATTAGGAAAAATAGGCAATAATATTTTCTTCTCCTTTTCATTAATTGGACTTTAATTTGGACTATTTGAGGGGCCTTTAGGAGAATTAAGATTGGACCTCCAATGGGCTATGAAACTTTAATATTTATCCAAAATATTATTCAAGCCCATTAATATTAATTTACTCCACTATAAAATTAATATTGAACTATTCATCTTAACCCATATTACGACTTCACAATAATATGGCTCCCGGTCATTATTTCCCGCGTTTAAGATTATCTTAGTCCATTAATTAATTAAGTCACTGAACAGACTTTATATTAATTAATATATTTGTCCTTGGAGTAAAGACAGCTCAACATTATTATCCATACCGGAAATAAATTTCCACTTGCAAGATTTGGTATGATAAAGATTCTGAGCCCACCAAGGGGACAAATCAAGCAAGTCGTACTTGCACGCGATTCTTCGTATTAAATCTTAGCAATCGTCATGTAATCAATAATATTGCCCAAGATACAAGGTATCGAATCGCATTGATTCTCTTCCCATCATAAGTCAAAGCAATAGTTAATAATTTCACACGATCCTATTTAAGGGACGAAGATTAAGAAATAACGAACCACTGAGGTCTAATTATTGTATATTCAGTACCGAAGAATTTATCCTCATGTAGGTCCTATTCAGCGCATTATAATACACTAGTGTAATCTCTTGGTCAAGACAAGCCAATCTGAGCCTTACACTTCAACCTTGCATGATGGATTGTTCATTTCCATCTGGGTTGTGAATTTGTACTTAGTCACGAGGAACTGTTAATTTGATCTTCTGTGATCTGGTATCACCAAATTAACTACAACGTAACACGTACTTGCATATTGAACAGGTATGCAGTAAATATATATAACATTCATTCATATTTAATGCAACATGTGATAAATAATTTATTTCATTAATAAATAAGAAATTCAGTTTGGTTATACAAAGTAAAAGCATACTTTTCAGTATAACCCCAACAATCTCCCACTTATACTCAAAGTCTGCTTTTAAGTATACTACATCATGTCTCGTGTTCTATGTGACATCTAATGTCACCTACACGAACCTAATAATATTTTTCCCACTTATACCCAAAGCAGATTGACAACGGTCTTGACACCCATTCCTTCCACATGTCTCTCGAATGTACTCTAGGCAGACCCTTTGTGAATGGATCTGCTAGGTTGTCTTCAGACGCAATCTTTGCCACCTCTATGTCTCCTCTCTTAAAGATTTCTCGTTTAAGATGGTATTTTCTTTCTATGTGTTTGCTAGCCTTGTGGTCTCTCGGTTCCCTAGAATTTGCAATTGCTCCGGCGTTATCACAGTAAACCGTGATCCTGCTGGGCAAATCCGGAATGACGTCCAAGTCCACCAGGAAGTTCTTGAGTCAAACCGCTTTTTTCGCTGCTTCACAAGCAGCTACATATTCTTCTTCCATGGTAGAATCAGCGATGCATTTCTGCTGATTGTCCTTCTATTGAAGCTGATGTCAAGTGCATGAAGCATGTCCCATATGCATCTGCAATTGGGTCAATCATGTACGCCATGACTTGCACTAGGTCAAACGTGGCCTACGCTATCAACATCAGTGGTAGATACCAACAGAATCCGGGTGAGTCTCACTGGATTACTGTCAAGACCATTCTGAAGTATTTCAGACAAACTAAAGAATGTTTTCTTGTCTATGGTGGACAGTCAGTACTAGTAGTGACTGGTTAAGCTGACACAAGTTTCCAATCCGACTGTGATGATTACAAATCACAGTCAAGTTACGTTTCACTCCCAATAATGAGGCGGTCAGTTGGAATAGTTCCAAGCAAAAGGACCGTAGATTTAACAACCGAAGTTGAGTACATTGTTGTATCAGAAGCCTCAAGGAGGTTGTCTGGATTTTATAGTTCTTAAGAGAACTAGGGGTAGTTCCGAGTGTCAGTTGTCTAATAAAGTTGTATTAAGACAATGTTGGTGCGAATGCGCAAGCAAAGGAACCGAGATCAGCAAACAGAAACAAACATGTACCTAGACTTATCATTTGATCCGAGAGATCATAAGGATAGAAGAAGTGGAATTAAAATGTATTCCCACATATTTAATTTGGAAGATCATTTCACCAAAGCACTGAGTGTTCATGTACACACTAGACATTTGATGGTCTAGGGGTTAGACATGTAGGTGATTGACTCTAGTCCAAGTGGGAGATTGTTAGTGTTAGTGTCCTAGAGACAATATATTATAAGGACATAATACTCGATGATATTCAGTTTGATTTAATATTATAGTTTACTTAATATTAATGTATGGCAATGCACCTGTTTGAATATTATGTTTGATTGTTTGCATTTATTCATGCAAGTGTTCACATGAGTCATTGTTGTCATTGAGGTTGTGAGAACTCAGATGACTTAAGCATGATTCTCAAATAGCCCCGATCAAGGATCATCAAGAATGAGATATTGATGATGCAATAAAGACTGGTGTGTGATCTGCATCATACTCTTAGAGCTCACATACTACGAGATACTAGGTATCTCATGATGGATGCACAGATACCTTGGAGGGTATTGGTATACCCATCCGAGAAACCGTTTGATGTAAGTCCACAATATGTGTCTACGAGTGTCTAGGTTGGTGGGAGTGATGTGATACTCCTTTGACTTGAGGTCAATACGTACGACATGTGTGGAGTGATGAACTTTGACCATGACCGACGCTTGCACCCATCTATAGGTAGATATGACTTGGATTGGGTTCATCACGAAGTGCATGTGCGTGGTAGTTGAGCCAAGAATAAGATTCATTCCTCAATGTGGATTTAGAGAGAATACTCATATTCTCATCATAATTTGATCAAAGTCATCGGCCGATGCACGTCAACTTAGACTTTGTGGCTAAGTGTGACATACATGATCAATTAGTGATTAGAGATAATATGATTATGTTATTTGAATAGACACTTCATCATGTTCAAGAATTAATCGAGTAATCGTGAATGAAATGAGGAAATCGTAATAGCTCATGTTTCAGTTATAGGTAGTTGCACGTTTCTCGCAACGTACCTCATATATTGAGAATGTCTGATTTATTGTCTAGGGTTCAATTAAGACCGTTAGTTTGACTAATCGCTCGATATATGAGGGCCTATGGGTCACACAACAAATAGTTCCCTTTTACGGATTATAGTTGGTTGATTAAATGTTAAATTAGATTTAATATTTAATTTATGGAGAATTAATTAATAATATATTAATTTGGAATTAATTATTATTAATGTTTAATTAAATTGGATTTAATTAAATAAGATTCCCAATAATAATATATGGAATATTATTAAAGGATTTAATATACATGGAATCAAATCCGTAGAGATTTGATATACATGGGAATTAAATCCGTAGAGATTTTATGTATGAGAAATAGATCTAAGAGATTTATTTTATAAGATTAGGGATTTTATTTCCTAATCAGGTTAGCTTAAGATTTAAGTTGGGTCTCTCCCTATATATATGAGCTCTAAGAAATTCACAAATAACGTTAATTCATATTTTCTCCATAAGATCTAGAGTTAGAATTTTCCTAGCAAATTCATCTCGAGATTCAACGCTGGCAAATCCGTGATTGGGGATTACGTGGATACCATAGTTGAGAAATCTGCTCTCGAGTTACTGTAAGATTTCTCGTTATGATTATTGTAATCTTTTATGCAATTAATTGTTCGTTGTTGATGAACTATTAATTTCCGCTGCGCATGTATTACGTGTTTACGTGCCTCTAAATTCCAACATAAAAACCCCACATTCTTTTGCCCACATTCGGATTCCCATGGATGAGTGTTTGTAAAGTTCTTTTTCCTGATAGAAACCAAAACAAATTGAATATGAGTTTGAGAGGAAGAAGTGAAAAACGCATTTGGGCATTATTGAGAAATAAAGTGTCCGAAATTTTTAAAGAAAGTAGAGAAAAACTATTTATGTTGAAATTTTAATGGAATGGCAGTGGAGATGAGAGCATCAATAGTCATAAAATTTTCTTGACACACATGGCCAGGCATACCTCTCACTCTTTATTTAAACATGATTATTTATTTTGAATATGACTGCTTTAATTTAATTCACATCTGTTTTATGCAATTTACTTTGATTATGTAAATTGGTCACACTATTCTGCATTTCTGAGAGCTGCACAAGTGAGTGAGACTTATCTTTATTAGTGTTTCTGGATTTATACGGTTTTGTTTACTTAGGAAATCTGAATTTCAAATTAAGAATATTATTTCCAGGTTTTGTTTGTTATGAACATCACGACATATTTCATTCTATAAATTTTGCCTTTGGTTTATTTCTAAATCGGGGAGGATCCAGTTCCGAATTATTTTATTGGGTTTCTATTAGTAGAATAAAATTAAAAAACGTGTCAAGATCATGTCCCTACATTTATGGTGGAGATGAGATTAAATGGAGGAAATTGAGGGAAGATCTGCACGAGAGGATCCACTCCCATGTATATGTGTGTAGTGTGAGTAATGACTATTCTATGACTTTTGAGTGATTAATCATAGTGTCAGATTTGTGTTTTATTTTCTTTTAGTTTAATTTATCTTGTCCTGTTTTAATACTTACGAATTTGGCTGATGTCCACACATCGGAGTTTCTAAACAGAATAAGATGTTCGGGTGTTCCGAATCACGAGTTGAAGTTGAAGGTTTGGACTCTTGTGATGTTACTGAGGAATATCGATCATTCACTTGGCTTGTATAATGGTACTCGATTGGTTATTACAAAACTTGGATCACATGTACTGGAAGCTAAGATTCTGTGTGGAAGCAACGAAGGTCATAAAGTATTGATCCCAAGAATGTCATTAACTCCATCCGATCCGGGATTACCATTCAAGTTTCAAAGAAGGCAATTTCCAGTGATCGTGTGTCGTATGCAATGACAATAAACAAAAGTCAAGGACAATCACTTTCACACGTTGGACTATTGTAAAAAGAAACCTGTTTTAGTCATGGTCAATTATATGTTGTTGTTTCACGAGTGACCAATTGGAAAGGACTAAAGATCTTAATTTATGACCAAAATGGTGAGATGAATAGGTCAACGAAAAATGTTATGTACAAAGAAGTATTTAAAAATCTATAATTTTAATCTATCTATTTAATTTGTGTATTATTTTGTACACGTATTTGTTCTAAATTGAGTTTTATTCAATATTGGTGTACTCAATATTTTATTTACAACACTACAATATTAACAAAAATTAAATTTATTTCTACAATAAAATAAAAAAATTGAACTATGCACAACATACTTTTTGTTAATAAATATTTGTTAGTAACAATTTATAAATAGTAAAGTAGTATTAATTATACATTAAAAAAATTCTTCAACTCTTCATCCGTGCATCATGGGTGAAATACTAGTTCTCTTTGAAATTAATTAAATAAATTATGTTGGGAAATCTGTAATTTAGTTTTGATGGAAGTTCCAAAACAGGTTGTAATAGGATCAGTCAGACCTGTTAGCTGACTGATGACATAGAATCAGATTAAGATGACCAGCTGAAATGTATAGATAGCTGATGTAAAAGATAGGTCACATATTGAGGGGGAATTCAATATGTATAGGTCAGATCGAAATCAGATGACCCAGATAAGGTCAGATGATCAGAAGACTAAGCACAAATCAGAAGACAAGAAGTCAGAAGATCAGGTGAAGACAAGAAGACATCAAGACTCGGATGAACTCAAGACTCGGATAGACACCAAGACTCGATGACATCAAGACTCAAGAATAAACCCAAGACTCAAGATGGATCGAATACACTGAGGCTCAGAGACACCTGAAGATCAAAAGACCTGAAGACCTATATTCAGCGGAGTCTGCATATTGAGGTAAGACAATGTGCATCTGAAGACTCAAACAAGGTAGATCGACCGGTTACATTCGATCAAGTCACCACACCGTGACAATAAAAAAGATACACCAGACAAGACGAATCTTCTATAAAAGGAATATCAATCGTCTAACGGATAAATCTCTAAAGTGCCGCCTCGCAAAGCCAAGGAGAAAACGACACGTGCACAAAAAGAGCTGACTATACGGGATACGACGCTGCGGATAAAAACAGCGCTAATCATGCCTATGGCCACGCCGATAATCGGAGCACGTCACAATCATATCCTACAACCTGCCTAATATAGCCCGAAATTCAAATTGCTCTCCAACGGCTCTTTGATTTCGAGGTCTATAAAATGGGATCGATCTTCACTTTGAAGAAAAGGGGAGACCAATGAACGAAAGAACCAACGAGTGAGAACAAGCAAAGGAAGTTAAAGCTACAGCAAAATCTCCGCTCAAAGAACACTACATTTGAAGATTATTCTTAGAGTGTTCATCCCATAGTTCTTAGCAAGAAATCCTATCCACTAGCATTTTGGCTACCTAAAGCACCAGGATAGATTTCCAGTTGGAACCCTCAAACATTCTTTACCCAAACGCAAGTTAGGTTAAGTATGTAGAGTGAGAACTCATTAAACATCTCGGCTATCCTTTTAAAGGATATAAGTCCCGCAGGTTACGTTTGTAGAGTGAGAACTCGGTAAACATCTCGGTCATCCTGAAAAGGATATAAGTCCCGTAGGTTAAGCTTGAGTGGGAACTCGGTAAATATCTCGGCCATCCTGAAAAGGATATAAGTCCCGCAGGTTAAGTTTGTAAGAGTGAGAACTCGGTAAACATCTCGGTCATCCTGAAAAGGATATAAGTCCCGCAGGTTAAAGTAGGTTAAGGTTCCCCTATATTAAGGGAAGAGTGGACGTAGGACGGGTTTCGTCTGAACCACTATAAAAAGTCTTGTGTGCATTTACTTGTTTTACACAAGTCACACAACTGAGTTTAAAAACTGCATACATATTCTAAATTTAAGCTTAGTCTGCACCAAGCAACTGATCTGATCAGATTGACACCTTAGTCAACTGGTTGAAAACTGACTTAAGAATCTAATTGATAAAACTGGTTTTTCATTCGGGTAAAAACAAGCTTCCGCACCATTCAGTTAAACTGACAGATATCAAACTGATCTGCCCTCAGGCACTCAGTGAGATTGAACATCAGTCTAAACTGATTCACTAGCACTCTGATCGGGTTATCTGCAGTTCACACCTAATCCGCACGAAAAGTTTTGGAAGTCTATTCACCCCTCCCCTCTAGACTTCCACCCTCACAAAATCCGTTCGGGACCTACAAGTGGTATCAGAGCAGTGGTTCTACAGACCACTGGCTTTGAGTATCATCGATTCTTGAGGAAGAATCTTTGTGGTCATTTGAACAGATCTTGAAAAACCGTTTTTAAACCTTATTCGTTTTCAAAATCACTCAGCATGGATAATACCTCTGGCATGTATCATGATTTGCCTAAGTTTTCAATTGATGAGTATGCAGATTGGGCCATATATATGTGCAACCATCTAGGATCGATAAGCTGCAGAATGATGGAAGTCATTGAACGAGGACCCATCATCATATATCACGACAACCCAGCAGTTGGAGGAGATCCAGATTTTGCACCGGGAAGTCTTGTACGAAAAAATCCCAAAAACGATGGATGCGATGAAGAAAGAAAGTCAGATACTCTAGATACAATCGCCAGACATATAATCATGAAGACAATGGATAAAGTCACAAAGGAGAAGATAAATTATCTCAAAACCGCGAAAGCAATGTGGGATACTCTTGCTGAGATATGTGAAGGAAATGATCAGATCAAAGACAACTGACTACAAGCTGAACTGGTGAAGTTCGAAAAGCTAAAGATGTTGCCCAACGATACCATCAATGAGCTCGATGGAAGGATCACCATGTCAGTAAATAAGCTACGAGAACTTGGTAGAGAGATGTCAGACAAGATATCAACTACAAGATCTTAAGATCTCTCACCAAGAAATGGGACATGAAAGTCACGGTAATCAAGGATTGTCAAGACATTTCAAAGATGAAGCCGAGTAGCTTGTTCCTAAGCCTTAAAGCTCACGAGTTCGACTTAATCGAAAGAGGACAAGCAGATGAAGACGAGACGCCTGCTGAAGCCTCAACGTCTAAATCAGTTGCATTTAAAAGCAACCAAAGAAAGAGATCGAAGGCCATCAACCTCGTTGGAAACATAATGAGTCAAGGTAATGATCGCTCGCTTACCAGAAACTTGAAAGAACAAATACTCGGCTTGGTAAGTATCGGAGATTCTACACTGACTATCAAAGAAACAGGAGGCCAACTGACAGATCACGAGAAAGAACCAGATCTGATGATCGAAGAGATCACAGAGAAGAAAAGAAAAGAGATGATCTGACAGATGAAAGAAGAGATAACAGATCTGACAGAAGGAGTTCAGATTACTATCAGAAAGGGAAGTCACCTGACAGATCCTACAGACGGAGTGACTCACCCGGGCAGAGGAAGTTCTCAGACATCGAGGATCATGCTTCAATCAGAGAAACCGTGTCACTACAAAGACCGACGCCTGACCGACTCCCCAGAGAAAGAGAAGAGAAACGAACAAAAATAGAACAACGCCGTAGATAGGAAAGCCCCGTCACGACACATCCGAATTGATGATTCCTCTCTACCTTCCGAGGACTTTGGCTACTATCCGTCGAGAAGACTGGCCCGATAGCAAAGGCTCTTATGACTTCCACGAACACGAAGATCTGATATTCTTTCGATGACGATGAAGTCCGCCTCGATGGCCAAGGAGGACCAATCGAGGTAACCTCCAAACCTTCTTTTTTTTTTCCACACCGCGCTAATATTAGCACACCGCTTTGGAGAGATTGACTTGCAAATTTACTCGAGCAATTGCTTGATGATCTCTCCGATGCAAGAGACACTTATACAATAGTGGAAGTTTAAAATGACAAGCTAAGGATCGAAATAATCAAGATGTTAAAGAGAACGCCTCAAGAAAGCTAATGAATCGAAATCGGGTCAAATCGCCGTAGGTAACTGGGGAACTCAACATTCTGAAAGTTAAATCTTCTGATCAGGAGAAGCAGATCAAAGATTAGCTAGCAATCAACAAACAGTAAACTGATGATTTCAAAATCCTTCAAGCTAAATTTGATGAGCTATTCTGACTACATGAGAGTCTAAAATCTACTGAGGATAGTTTGCGCAAGAAAATAGAGGTTTTCACGAAGTCACCAAAAACCGTTCAAGATATGAACACCTATTTTCGAACGCCGATTAACAAGAAGAGAATTGGGTATGAGAACCCTTCTACATCCTCAAAAGCCCCGTTTGATTCACTTCAGAAGGGTGTAATCAAACGAGTCTCTGACAAAGATACACTAAAAGCTAAACTTGTATCTAATAAGGGAAAAAAGACTCACGAGCAAGTAAGGCATGTGCTGTCGAAAAGGGAATAAAATGAACCCCAAATCGATAAAGCGTCGGCCGAAGAATCAACAGAAGAACCCGTTTCTTAAAGAAACCTCAACTCCGACGCCAGATTAGGTATCAAAAGAGACAACCCATAAGAAGAAGGAAATCTAATCTGAGACCCAATCAAGGTCACTCCGCCTAATAATAAGCAAGCTATAGGTAAACTGCAAAGACCATCTATGCCAAGGAGATATGAATCTTTTGATGGTAGCAGTCGTACCTACCCTTATAACCAGAGATCTAGGGCTATCTTGACCGAGCCACAATCGGATTAAAAGAAGACAATCAGAAAGAAAAATCCCAAGTCTTCTAAGTCACCCAAGGCTCACACGAATAATCATACTAATCGAAAAGATATAAAAGAGACGTATGATTATGTTGATATGTATGGGAGATAAATCAGACCTTCTAACCTATCTGATGTTCATAGAAGTGCTCTGTTTGTGTGGATCCCTAAATCCACCATTAACCCCCCAGGACCCAATTCCAAAGGGGTACCTAAAGCCTGATTTGATTGCAGGTTCGCGTGGGACTAGCCAACAAAGGAGGTGCACAAGCAACTATCTATCCGGTACATCGATAGTGGATGCTCAAGGCACATGACCGAAGCAAACATCTCCTTAGCTCTTACAAAAGAACAAGAAGGCCCACGTGTACTCTTTTTTGGTGATGATAACTTTGGTTTTACCAAAGGATTCTGAACCTTAGAGAATGATGATGTACAAGTAACTAGAGTCTCGTATGTCAAAGGATTAAAGCACAATCTACTATCAGTATCACAATTCTGCGACAACGGATTCAGCGTTGAGTTCTCGAGCGACAAGTGTACGATAAGGAATCGAGCCACTCAACAAATCTTACTAACTGGTTCAAGGAAAGGCACCCAGTTGTTGGGGAATGAGTTGCACAGATCTATTCGGGGTGAATATTTAAATACAAATTTAATTCATTAATTATTACTAGCATGAATTAATCCTATATTAATTCAAATAATAATTGCAACAACATATCATGCATATAAAAAGCCACGTAAAACCTACGCATGCGGAATCTACGGGTTTACGTGAACGTACCTCTTGGGATGGCAGTGAATTCGGTCGGACGGACTAACCAAAAGGACTTCCCAAGTATTCCCTTAGCCCTTGCTCAACTATCCGTTGGAAGGACACTTGTCGAACAATTAACAAAAGGAAAAAAATAAACTTTGTTGCACCACCTTTGTGGATTTGCTAATATTTCCAGCACATGGAATTGTACTTGGGAATGAAACAATCATCCCCTATTTATAGGAGAGGGAGTGGTCGAAATTCTTGTAGAAAATCAATGTGGGAAAAGACTTTTCTTGGTCACCAAGAAATCTTAAATATATCTTCTATATTTGTTTTCCCGTAATTAAAATATTCCACAAAAATCCCACCTCCTCAATTATGGATAAATTTCGAAAATTTAATGTGCAAGATTCCAAGATTTGGATCTTCTTGAACTTATGAGATATTCTTGTATTTCAAGAAATACATATCTTCCATAATATCTTTTCAAGAAAATCAAGAAAATCTTTCTTGCCCATTATATTTCCAAATTTTCGAAAAGTTCAATATAGATAACCTAGTGGGAGATTTCTTGAATTTAATGAGATAATCTTGTATTCCAAGAATACATATCTTCATTCCATAACAAAATTCAAAGAAAATCTTTCTCCCAACATATCTATAAATTTCGAAATTTTTGGTTGGAAAATTAAGCAACAATATTTATTTTATTTTAATCACATTTTTCAGTTATTGGACTATTTGTTGGGCTACTCAGGGGGCCTTTAGGAGAATTAAGATTGGACCTTCTAATGGATCTTGAATATCTAATATTGAGCCACAATATAATTCAAGCCCATAAATATTAATTAATCTCACTACATAATTAATATTGCACTATCCATCTTAACCCATATTACAAATCAATATGGCTCCCCGGTCATTATTTCCGTGTTTAAGATTATCTAGCCCATTAATTAATTCAAGCCACTGAAATAGCTTTCCGTTAATTAATATATTTTGTCCTTGGTCGAGGAACGGTTCAACATTATTATCCATACCGGAAACTAATTTCACTTGCAAGATTTGGTATGATAAAACTTATGAACCTCCCAAGGGGGCAAATCAAGCAAGCGTCTTTGCACACGATTCTTCTTCGATAAATCTTAGCAATCACATGTGACCAATAATATTGCCCAAGATAAAAAGTATTGAATCTCTCTGATTCGCTACCCATGATAAGTCAAAGCAATAGTTACCAATCCCACGTGATCCTATTTAAGGGACGAAGGTTAAGAAACAACGAACCACTGGGGTCTAATTCTTCCTTGTTCGCCTCAAGAATTTATCCTCCTCAGAGGGTCCTATTCAAAGGCATCACCATGCACTAATGTAATCTCTTGGTCAAGACAAACCAATCCCGAGCCTTACACCTCAACCTTTCGATGATGGTTGTTCATTTCCATCTAGGTCGTGAATGGCGTTTCTTTTAGTTACAAGGATCGTTAATTTAATCTTCGTGATCTCGTATCACTAAATTAACTACAAAGTAACACGCATTTAATTATTGAACAGCTTATGCAAAGAAATATATGTAACATTCAATCATATTTAAAGCATCAGTGACAAACCATTTATTTCAGTAAATAAGTCTGAAAATTCAGTTTCGATTATACAAAGTAAAAAGCATACTTTTCAGCATAATCCCAACACGATCTACATAGCAGATTGGAACAGTTGCCCAAGGAATACATGCTTAATTGTTAAGAGTTCTAAAAGTAGCAGTTGGCTCTGGCACAAAAGAATGAGTCATCTGAACTTCAAGGCTCTTAATAAGATAGCTAGGATGTCTTTGGTTGAGGGACTTCCGAATGAGATATTCTCCAAAGATCAGACATGTGTCGCATGTCGATGGGGAAAACAAGTTAAAGCCTCATTCAAGGAATACGGACCAAAGATCCAAGAAATCTACCGCAATCGCTCCATATGGATCTATTCGGACCCGATTACACCAAATACGGTCTCGGTGGGCCGCAAATATACTCTTGTAATCGTGGATGATTATTTCAAATTTACTTGGGTTGTATTCTTATTCAAGAAGAACGAGACAACGACAAAGATACCCGAACTGCTCAAGAAGCTACAAAACGAGAAGGGTGTCAGCATAGTAAAGATCAGATCAGATAAAGGTACAGAGTTCCTGAATTCCTTTATTACTGATTTTTGTACTGAGTTTGGTATACAACATGAGACGTCAGCTGCAAGAACGCCACAACAAAATGGAGAAGCGAAATCGGAGAAACAGAACTCTCAAGGAAGTTCGCCGCACTATGTTAAATTTAACATGCTACACCAAACCGCTTTAAAAGCGTATAATCAACACAAAGATGCCATACTCGTAATGATGTTCTCTCGACTAAGACTCACTTCAAAACACCTTATGAACTGTGGAAGGACGTAAAACGCCGTGTTTCATACTTCCATGTTTTTTGGGTGCAAGTGTTTCATTCACAACAATGGGAAAAGTCGGTTGAAGACTTTTGAGGCCAAGTCGATGAGGGCATATTCTTGGATATTCTCATCTAGCAAAGCTTTCGGGTCTACAACAAACGAACCCTAGTTGTGGAAGAAACACCCCATGTGGTCTTTGATGAGACATCCTCCGAACAAGAGAAAGTCGCCTCGAGAACAAGCCGCACCGGATCAACCGCTATCCGACACGCGAAAAAAATGGATCGGTAAGCATCAAGGAGAAAAGGTTCTAACACGTAAAAGTGTACATCCCGTAACTTGATCTTGTTGATTCAACAGTCAATCGACCTAAAGGTACGCACAACCGAAGAAGAAGTTCATTATAAATGAGATAAAGATCAATCGAACCATCTCGTTCGGGGAACTGGTTCCTATGAATGGACTTCAAAGACATGATGAGTCCAACATCACCGAGGCATGTTCTTATCAAGTGGATCATAATTCCGCACCACTCCCAATCACTAGTAATGAACTATCGATATGGATGATGTTCTCCAAATGCACGCACATCGACTAGAAGGACTGGATTACCGGTCATCCAACCGATCCGACATATCGGAGACCCATCCGACAGAGTCAAAACTAGACATCGACAGGTGAAAGTGCCATGTATCAAGTTATCGTCTTTGAAGGAACCAACTACGAGAGGAAGCTCTACAAGATGCAAGTTGGATTCTAGCCATGCGCAGGAGAGAGCCGAAATGCAGTTTGAGAGGAATCAAGTTTGGAAATTGGTGACGCCATTAACTCATCAAGACGTAATTGGCACGAAGTGGGTATTCAAGAACAAGAGAGATGAGAAAAATGTCATAACCAGGAATAAGGCAAGACTTGTTGCTAAGGGGTATTCACAATCAGAAGGAATTGATTATGATGAGACCTTTGCACCAGTCGCTCGCCTAGAAGCCATTCGGTCAAGCTTAATATGCTTCCCACGAGAGGTTCATTGTGGTATCGATGGATGTAAAGAGTGCATTCTTAAACGGGGTACTAGCAGAGGAAGTTTATGTCGAACAACCTCCAGACTTTGAAAAAGGGCAACCAAGGGTACCGTTTAAGAAAGCTCTTTATGGCCTGAAACAAGCTCCTCGAGCTTGGTATGATACACTCTCTCGGTTCTTAATAGACAAATGGGGTTCACTAAAGGAATAAAGGACGTAACCTTATTCGAATAGAAGATGGAGAAGATATTCGATGGTTCAGATTCGTGGGATCGACATCATCTTCGGATCTCCCAACAAGAAGTTTGTGAGAAGTTCACAAGTTGATGCAAGGGGAAGTTCGAGATGTCCATGATGGGTCGATGATGAATTACTGGGTTTACAAGTCAAGCAGTATAGAAGGGATATTCATCTCGCCAGTGAAGTACACAAGAATCTATGGCAAAGTTTGGAGTTCAACATTGCAAGGAAGCCGAAATTCCCATGATGACCGGGTTCAAGATGGATCCAGATGAAGATGGTCGAAAAGTTAATCGAAAAGAATATAAAGCTCGATTGGATCACTTTTATACCGATCGCCAGACCCGGACATTACTTTTGCGAGGGGTGTATGTGCGATTTCAAGCAAATTCAATGCAAAGTCACCTAGAAGCAGTAAAATAATTCTCAAGTATCTCGAAGGGATCAGAAACCTTGGTTTATTTTACCCATCGACACAATCTAGAGCTTAGTGGGTATTCGATTCAGACATGAGGTTCTGAATCGACAGAAGTCAACCTCGGGTTCATGTCGGTTCGAAATAAACCGATCTCTTGGTTTTTCGAAGCGGACATCGATTCGCGACATCTACTATCAAGCGTAATATATGGTCATAGGAAGTTTGTTGTTCCCAATCGCTTCGCTAAGTCGGCCGGTGATGGATTACAACATTGTAGCTAAGAACGTACCTATATTCTGGCGATGAATAGTGCTATTGCAATCACTCGTAATCTCGTTTCTACATACAAGATGCAAGCATGTGGATGTCGACACCATTTTATCAAAGATCACGTTGAAAAGAAGAATATCGGGATGGAAAAGATCCATACTAACAAGCGTAAAGTCGATATCTTAACCAAGCCACTAAATTTGAGATCGATTCGTAGATTTATCAACGAGCCAGGGCTTCGGATCTTGGAGAAAATGCACTGTATGGTAGAAGGACGATCTCCGTAACCGGTTGGTTAAAAGACTAACCAGTTAAGTGTAATCAAATTAGGAATCTCAATTGATCGACGACCAGATGAGGAGTCGATCCGAAGTTCGATAAGGAGCGAAAGCAGATCGAAAAGTCGATAAGTAAATATCCGAAGTTCGCATAAAAAGGCGATCGATTCAAGATATATCGATTATTAAGGAACCGATCGATTGAAGATTACTTTATAAGTTGATTAAAGCTACAATAACAAGCAAATCAAGAGTAAAAAGCTACAGATCGCATAAGTCGGAAACCACACAAAGAATGGAATAACAGAGTTTTTCATTGATAAAGACCCGAGGTCGATTTACAAGTTACAAGTGATATCACAAGCTACAAATGCTACAACTATCTTCAAGTGGTATTACAAGTACAAGAAGACCCTTGAGGTCGATACATAAACCATCGACCCTAAGACAACCCTAGGCGGGGAAGAGAGAGAGATTTTAAGAGTGATGCTCTCGACTCTCTCGACCTGAGGGCAAAGAGAGAAGCTTCTAGAATCTGGCCGCTCTTAGAATCTTGGAGTTAGAAGAGAGCGAGCCTTGAAGGATCTTTAAGCCAGAGCCCTTAGACCTAAAAATCAATGGGCTTTCCAAATTTTAAATGGGACACAATGCCACGTGGTTTGGTCACAAAAGACCATATGGCCATGAGTGTCTCATGCAAATATTGAGTTTGATACACTATTTTGTATATCAAACCCATGTTTTGTTTCAGACTAAGTCTGTTGATGCTAATTCCGTCATCTCAATAGGCGCACAAGGTGCATACGGTTAGGAGAAGTGCCTTCTCATTTGCCTTAGCAGATTCGCCTCCACGGTGGTAAAGAAGCTTAGCATTGATCGTATGTGAAATCTTAGATGACGACAAAAGCAGTGTGAAGGAACACACAGGTTGATTTGAGAAGTCAATTCATTGGAAAAGTATAAAGGTTCCCACCGGAAGTTTCACCGGAAATAAGGAACTCATCAGAAAAGCATGAAAGATATGCTAAAGAAGATGAAATGGTTTATGTTGTGTTGTTTGCCTAACACCCCAGGCTATTTATAGAAGGAAATTAGGGGTATAAATGTAAATTTTATTTTCTTAGAAGATCTTAAGAGAAATTTGCATCGACAACGCGTTAGGAACACGCGGCTAATGGTTGGATGAGTTAACGGTGTGATTAAATCACAGCGTATCTATGTCATTATTATGGAATGTCAAATCACGCCAATTTGGGAATCGAGGCGACTTTTTGACTCCCCGAAGTAAAAGTATTGGCGGGAGTTGACTTCAGTAAATGCGGGTTGATAGAAGAAGACTGAAGGATAAAGAGTATCAGATAAGAGGATCAGATAAGTGGAGAAGTGTTTCAAGCAAGAATCTGATCAGATAAGTGAGATATTGTTGGGAAATGCATAAGGCAACCATCAGACAAGTCAACAAAGTACCAGATCAGATCACCGTGGTAACTGATTGATTAAAATATCAATCAGTCAGATACGCTCTCTTATTTATCTCTTTCTGAATACCTTATATGCGTTATTTTAATTAATTGATTTATTTTACTATGGTCATGACGCATGCTCTGCAACACTTTTAATACGGACTTGGGAAAATGTTTTCAAAACGTTTTATTGCGATTTTTTGAGTTCGGAAAACGAGAAGACTACTTTTCTCAACCGTGCGATCAAAATACTTTTTGGCCGACTAATCTCAGCCATCAATTTCAAACCATGAATACTTGAGTACTTTGGAAAGTTGTGCAAAAAGGTTTTCCCTCGTATTCTATAAAATCCAATTTTTTCTCAGAAAATCGCTTTCCACTACTTCGTCTTCTCAAAGCTCTTAAGAGATCATATATTTCAAAATCTTCAGAGAATTACCTTCGAAATCTTTTGATTCCACTCTTCCGATTTCTAAATCTTTCGAATCAATTTCTGGTAATTTCTTGTTTTAATTAATTTCTTGATCTCAATTTCTCTGAGGTACCTAGGTTTACAAGTTGTATTTCTGTAATTTTTTTTTTTTTTTGGATCTAAACGCTTATTTGCTAAATTGATGCTAAGATTGCTAGTTTGACTGAATTTATTGAAATATCTTACTCAAACTAAACATCAATTTGCATATCGTACAGAAAGGGCACATCTTGTTTCAAGACCGGGCCAAGGGAAAAAGTACTGCAACTTTGCATCGATGAAGAAAGACATCATTGATGAAAAATACGTCGTCTTCACCATCACCTCAGATCCGGAATCGCTGGAAATTCTGGAGTGCTTAAGAGCTTGTGGACTGGAACGATATTGCTCTACTCATCAGAACATCGTTCACACCCATGAAGCCCTGGAGTTTCTCTACAATCTGCAGAGGGATGAAGACAATGATGCTGACCTGATTTCTTCCGTTGGCAGAATGGAAGTTCGAGTATCGAATGACAATCTACAGAGGATATTCGGTCTAACTCGGGGAAGCATCAATCCAGAGACCTACACAACTGTTGTAGGAGAAAAGGAATTTCTTGAAGCCGAGCTGTTGAGACCAGCAAATAAGGAGAACACGACGAACGTCAAAGCCCTCTATCTGAAAAGAAAGTATCGCCTTCTTCTTGAGATCGTTCAGAAGGTGATCATGTGCTCAACTTACAGCCTTGATGCGTCACTTCATACAAGATAAGTGTAATGGCTGCTATAATCAAGAAGGCTTCAGACATTGATTGGTTGGGTATGGTCAAAGCAAGACTGAGAAAAGACTCCGGGAAGTTCGAGCTGAACCAGAGCAATGAAGTGTGCTTATCTTCCAAGTGCTCATTCGTACACAAAATCTCTATCATTCTGTCAGATAAGCTGCAACATAATTACGAATGGAACGAGAATGGAGCAAAGATTTACCAAGCAAAGCACAAGGCCATATTGGGCAAAGATGAGTCCCTACCTGGACAAGCTGATGAGGATCCGACTCCTTATGGTGCCCAAACCCAAGGGAGAAAAGAAAGGAAAAGATAAGGCAACTGGATCATCTGAGGTGCAGGAAAAGGCCGTTCCAGAGAAGAGGATGAAGAGGAAGGATCTGGCCAAGAAACCAGACGCCAATGGAATCGCCCAAGTTCTCGCCCAAAGAAGCCAAATAGAATGCAGGATCCGATGCAAGTAAGATCGACGACGAAGAGATAGCGCAAATCCGCTCGAGCCAACTATCGCAGAAGTAAGGAAGAGCAGATGATCGCAGCAGGAAGGAGAGAAATTGCCGAGGGATGTAAGGGAGCAACCCGAGGAAGAATCACCATCCGATTCTTCGCCTCTCACCAAGATCTTCCAGAGAGCAAGATCGCCAACGCCCACTTCCAAATCACCATCACCCTCTCCTCAAAATCATCACCACCATCCTCTCCCCACAAAACCTTCTCACCCTCACCCTCACCTATCAGAATAACATCTCCCACACCACCAATCAATGAACCCGTTCAGGAAACTGAACACCCTCAAAACACTGAAAACGAACCTGAACTACAAAAATGCCAATCCCCGATCAAGTCTCAAGAACCTGAGAGATCCGACGAGCGAGTGTCCATCTCTCATAACCCCTTCAACACCAGAACAGTGCTTGCTTCACCTGCTCCAGAGAGCCCCATCATAAAGATAATGAAGCAACAAATCAAGGAATATCTCTTTGGATCTGCGTTCCAGATTGGATCAACATCCCGCATCCACCACGGATAGAAGAAATAGTGTTACGGAGGATATCGATCAAGAGCATTGAAGAATTTCTTATTCTAATGACAACTCTGGGATCAGATTTCTTTGTAGACTTGGAGTTGAAATGTCTAAACAATGCTGGGATTGAAAGTGCTGTTGAATTGGCATCTGATGATGATATCAGATGGTTGATTCATGAAAGGTTTGGTATTGCTGATAACAGGGAGGAAACCGTTCAACCTCCTACAGATCATGAGGGAGCTGCCGATGAACCAAGAATGGGTGCTGCAGATGAGACCCGACTTGGCAAGGCTTCAACATCCGAACAGATCGCTACGATGAGCTCGATACCCTAGATCAAGATACTCGCATTTATTCAGATGGGATCAAGGCTACATTTGAAGACAAATTCGCAATACCAAAGCAGATCCGATGAAGCGATTTGAAGAAGAGCAAGCAAAACTAGTTGACAAGGAACGAAGTCACACAGTTGGGATGCACAATGCCATCCTTGCTGAAGTAATGCAACTAGTATATCCTCTTGCCGAGAAGCTCAAACTCGAATCGACAAACTCGCTTCGCACGAGAGATGCTCAATCGAACCACGTACTTTTGGAGAATGTCTGGGCATCCTTGGACAAAACCAACAACCACTTGGATCTAGGTTGTAAACATTTTCTAGCTTCTACAGAAAAGGCAAAACAGGAAATCGAAATTGCTCTCCGACGCTTCTACACACTCGCATCTTTTCGCCACCGCCCGAGATCACTCTTTGTTGTCGAGGAACTCGAGAGAGGAGATCTCACTAAGAATTAACAACTCAACCGCAAGATGTCCAACCTCTTTGATGCAACCAAAAAGGGGGAAGAAAGTGAGAATAAAGAGAAGGAAGAAAAACAGACTCAGACACAGTTGGTAACATTTTCATCTCTACCAAAAACCACTGTATCTGACTTGCCAGCCACTCCATCTACCGATCTCGTTCTTTAAATGAAAGAAAAACCGTGGAGCAACACGTAAAAGAGATCGCCGAGCAGAAAAATGCCCTTTCAGAGGTTACTGCCAGAGTCGACAGGATTGAAGACTTTTCTTCGTTCGTTCAGAAAAGAATGGAAATCGATGATCGTGCCAAGAGCCTTGAACTCGCTAAGAAATTAGTCAAGAAGACGAACAAGATGAACTCCGAAGCAGACTCTAAAAAAGGAAGAAAGGCAAAGGCAAGATGATGAAAGAATCATGAAGATCGTAGACAAGGCCAACCATTCTCTCATCGAAAGCGGATGATGACTCTCGAACAAGTTCAAGAGCGCATAAGACAGAGAATAAGAGAGGCCGCCATCAAGAAGCGTGGTTAGCAGAGGCAAAGGGTCAAACATTTCTTACATCCGAAGGAAAAGGAAAAATGAAGCTGCAGCAGAGGAGATTGCTTGGGAGAAGAATGCCCTTCCGGCACCTGTTAAAGGCATCCTTACGGCAAGATCTGCTTCCAGAATGGGATCAGATCAGAGTAGAATGGTTATGTGACGTCCACATCCTGGAGAAGATCCCAATTCATCAAAATCAGACTGAAAATGATGATGAATTCCGGAACTGGTTAGAAACAAAGTATCCGACTTCTACCGCATGCGGATGAAAGAAGGCAAGATCATGTCACTAATACCAGAAGCTCCACCTTTTGAACTACTCCTTCCACCTTTGCGTCCAGACAACAAGCTAGATCCTGTTAAATTCAAGAACATCTACTATGGACTTGCTGAAAAAGGAGGAATCCATAGAAAAGAAGAGCTGGACAAGCTAATGCAAAGGATGTACAGGATGTTTGGCATCCCCAAAGAGCTGCAAATGTTCAAGTACACCTGAAGAAGACAAATTGGAATCAGATGATAGGTAAGATTTACATGAATTCTACAATGCACACACCTATCTGAATAAAAACTTTCCATCTCACTGATTCTAAGACATCATCTCATTGTCTTCTGAGGTATGTACTATTTGCATTATCTACATTTCCATTCATGGTATCTGTTTTTCTGATTAAGTATGGTTAAGTGTTTTGGCTCCATCAAAAAGGGGGAAATTGTTGGGAAATCTGTAATTTAGTTTTGATGGAAGTTCCAAAACAAAGTTAGTAATAGGACCAATCGGACTGTTAAATGATGATGACTTAGAATCGATTAAGATGACCAAATTTAAATGTATAGATAGTCGATGTAAAAGATAGGTCACATATTGAGGGGGAATTCAATATGTATAGGTCAGGTCGAAGTATCAGATGACCCAGATAAGGTCAGATGATCAGAAGACTAAGCATAAATCAGAAGACAAGAAGTCAGAAGATCAAGCGAAGACAAAAAGACACTGAAGACTCAGATGAACCTGAAGACTCAGATAGACACTGAAGACTCAGATGACACTGAAGACTCAGATAAACTCAAGACTCAAGAATAAACCTCAAGACTCAAGATGACCGAATACACCGAGGCTCGAGACACCAAGATCAAAAGACCAAGACCTACATTCAATGAGTCTCCGTGATATTGAGCTAAGACAATGTGCATCCGAAGACTCAAACAAAGGTAGATCGATCGCCATTCGATCAAGTCACCACACCACCGTGACAATCAAAAAGATACACCAGACAAGACGAATCTTCTATAAAAGGAATATCAATCGTCTAACGGACAAATCTCTAAAGTGCCGCCTCGCGAAGCCAAGGAGAAAGCGACACGTGCACAAAAAGAGTTGACGATACGGGATACGACGCTGCGGACAAAAACGGCGCTAATCATGCCTACGGCCACGCCGATAATCGGAGCACGTCACAATCATATCCTACAACCTACCTAATATAGCCCGAAATTCAAATTGCTCTCCAACGGCTCTTTGATTTAGAGGTCTATAAAATGGGATCGATCTTCACTTTGAAGAAAATGGGAGACCAACGAACGAAAGAACCAACGAGTGAGAACAAGCAAAAGAAGCTAAAGCTACAGCAAAATCTCCGCTCAAAGAACACTACATTTGAAGATTATTCTTAGAGTGTTCATCTCATAGTTCTTAGCAAGAAATCCTATCCACTAGCATTTTGGCTACCTAAAGCACCAGGATAGATTTCCAGTTGGAACCCTCAAACATTCTTTACCCAAACGCAAGTTAGGTTAAGTCTGTAGAGTGAGAACTCATTAAACATCTCGGCTATCCTTTTAAAGGATATAAGTCCCGCAGGTTACGTTTGTAGAGTGAGAACTCCCCAGAAACATCTCGGCCATCCCAAAAAGGATATAAGTCCCAATAGGTTAAGCTTGAGTGGGAACTCGGTAAACATCTCGCCATCCCGAAAAAGGATATAAGTCCCGCAGTTAAGTTTGTAAGAGTGAGAACTTCCCAGAAACATCTCGCCATCCCGAAAAGGATATAAGTCCCGCAGTTAAAGTAGGTTAAGGTTCCCCAATGTTAAGGGAAGAGTGGACGTGGGGACGAGTTTCGTCTGAACCACTATAAAAAGTCTTGTGTGCATTTACTTGCTTTCTTATTGCTTTACACAAGTCACACAACTGAGTTTAAAAACTGCATACATATTCTAAAGTTAAGCTCAGTCTGCACCAAGCAACTGATCTGATCAGATTGACACCTTAGTCAATTGGTTGAAAACTGACTTAAGAATCTGATTGATAAAACTGATTTTTCACACGGGTAAAAACAAGCTTCCGCACCATTCGCTTAAATCGACAGATATCAAACCGATTCGCCTCGTGCACTCGGAGATTGAACATCGATCTAAACCGATTCACTAAAGACTCGACGGGTTATCTGCAGCTCACACTGATCCAAGACGAAAAAAGTTTTGGAAGTCTATTCACCCCTCCCCTCTAGACTTCCACCCTCACAAAACCCGTTCGGGACCTACAAATTATTCTTCCATCTCAAATTATCTAAGAACTGAACCGATTATTTACAGTATTACAGAGGAATTATTGATTTTTTTTTATTTTTGTGTCTAGAAATTGTCCATTGAGTGATGTTTATGTTCACCAATTGCACTTGGATTCAATTTTAATTTAGATGAACCATGAACCCTAAACCATGAACCTTAAACCCTAAATCATTAACCATTCGGGTCGGGTGAATCATGAACCACTTGGGTCGGGTTGGGTCCGGACCAGGTATTAAAAAAAATGAAAAAACTGAAAGAAAAAAAACCATTCAGATCGAGTGAAACATGAACCAGTCGGCCGAGATCGGGTCGGGTATTTTCTGGGTCAGGAAAAGACTAAAAAAACAATACTGAAAAAAAAAATTGGAAAAAAAAGCTGAAAAAAAAATTCCACTTGCACCAATTCTAGAAGCACTAATTCTAGAATTGGTACATGTGGTGGACATGAGATTTTGCCTTGTCCATTGTCTCATCCCCTGTTTTCATGCATAGGTTTCTTCAAATCAGAAAATCATCGCAACTAACTTTTAATTTTCATGCATAGGTTTCTTCAAATCATATAATCATCGCAACCAATTTTAAATGCTCTCGTCCCTTATTTCTGCTTCATCTCCAACTTATATGAACTACTTTTGGGAACTCATAAATTTACACGATTATTAAATATACAAATACAGTAAAACCTCTATAAATTAATAACTTTGGGACCGGAGGATTTTATTAATTTATAGAGATATTATTATATCGATAAATTAATAATTTATTAATTTAAAGAGGTTTTAACGTATATGCACAGTTGACCTTCAAAGTTCCAAATTCTTTGAATAAATTTAAGTATACATGCATAGTTATTGATGAAAATTAAGTTAAAATACAAATGTACTAGTAGAATTCCATGAATACAAACTCACGTGGAAGTTGGAATGACTTGTTTAAATTAATTGGTTTTGGAAAATACAAAAATATGGTTCATTGGACTAACATTTGTGCATTGAATCATAGATAGAAATCAGCACTATATATTTATCCATTGGAATCTTGGTAAATCGCATACAAAAATGGCCACTCATCTAAAAGGAATTCAAAAATCAACAATGACCAACCAACAACGAAAGATGTTATGTGAGTATAAGAGAGATCAACCTGGATGCACTCAGAATGATTTGGTGAAATGGGTTGAAAAATCTCTCAATTTGAAAGTTAGCCAAGCAATAATTTCGAACACTCTTAAGAGAACTGCAGAATTCCTATCATCTGACTTTGAGAAAGGTGGGTCGTCTAAGCATCAGAAATCAGCCAAGTATCCGGACCTTTAGAAGGTTGTTTATGAGTGGTTTCTCCAACATCAAGAGCGTGTGAATACAACCGGGGAGATAATCTTAGAGAAGGCAAATGAGGCGCTTAAACTTTTACATCCAGAGGATCCCGCAGATCATCGCCTTTCACAAGGTTGGCTTGAGAAATTCAAATCAAGGCATGGTATCAAATCATATCGCCGTTTCGGAGAGAGCGGATCAGTCGACATGCATGATATGGAGAATAAATTGGAGTCTATTAGGGAAAAAATTGTTCAATTTCCAAGGAAAGATATTTTTAATAGGTATGAAACTGGTTTGTTTTACAGGTTACAGGCTGAACATTCACTTGCAACAAAGCAACTTGAAGGTAGAAAACAAGATAAGGAGAGGTTGACAATTGTTATTTGTTGCAATGAAGATGACTCTGAAAAAATTCCTCTATGAATTATTGGTAAGTATGCAAAGCCCCGTTGTTTTAAGAATGTCAATATGAATAGCTTGAATCACAATATTGTGCAACAAGAGAGCTTGGATGACCGGAGTGCTTTTTCAAGAATATGTTAGTTGGGTTGGATGAACAAATGCATGGAAGAAAAATTCTTTTGGTAGTCGATAACTGCCCAAATTTCATTCAAACAATATTCAAGGTTTACGAAACATCGAGTTATTTTTCCTACCCCCAAACATGACCTCAAAAATTCAACCATGTGATGCCGGCATAATAAGAGCCTTCAAAATGTATTACCGCAAAATTTTACCGTAAGATTTTGGAAGGCTATGAGTTAGACATACCATCTCCAGAAAAGATCAATGTTTTAGATGTTATCAATATGGCAGTGTCAGCTTGGACCGAAAATGTTCATCAAGAAGTGTTGCTCCCGATTAGGAAAACCCATTAGTGCGGAAAATACCATGTAATGCATATAAAACAGGGGTGAGGGCAGAGTGATTCCAATTGCTTTTTTTTTGCTTTTAAGAACGATGTGTGTTTTGCTTATAATCAAATGCATATGGCAAGTAAGAACATAAAGCAGTAAAGAACACACGATTTTATAGTGGTTCGGAGTCCAACTCCTACATCCACTCTTCCCTATCATCAGGGGCACCAACTTAACCGACTGGACTTAGTTTAACGTGTTAGTCCAACACCCAACAAATGTTTGCCGAGTTCACACTCAAACGGGACTTATCTCCCTCACGGGATTGCCTACCCTCCCTTTTGGGATTGCTAGATGTTTACCGAGTTCACACT
Source organism: Stenogyne calaminthoides (assembly GCA_037126765.1). Taxonomy (NCBI): domain Eukaryota; kingdom Viridiplantae; phylum Streptophyta; class Magnoliopsida; order Lamiales; family Lamiaceae; genus Stenogyne; species Stenogyne calaminthoides. Next base: position 16,584,907 of record JBBCBC010000020.1, read on the forward strand.
CACCTACAAACTTAACCGATCAAACTGATTTGGGTAAAGATTTATTTGGTTTCCAACTAGGTTGAGATTTCCCTTACATTTGTTTAGCCTCAATGCTAAGGATGGGAAAATCTCTCTAAACTTGGGATATTACATTTGTGCTTAGATCTAGGGTAGAACACTTTTGAATATATGCGTGTATTTCTTGCTCAGTGTTCTATGGTGGAAATGCTAGATGATTTGGCTATGTAGCTTCAATGGTGTTTTCACGCATTTCTCCACTTCCACACGAATAATGAAGGAAGAACTTGTATTTATAGTGTGGATTTGAATGCTACCGTTGGATGGAGTCACATTCAAATCCATACTATTCTGTAGCTTCTTGTAGCTTTTCCAGGCTGGTTGTCTTCCTCTCATTGGTCACCTCGAAATTTGAATCTAAATTTATAATCTTGAAATTCTTCATCGAGTCTTGGAGTTTTCTCCGAGTCTTCAGGATTCTTTTGAGTCTCAGGATTCTTGATTCAGCGGACCTTGTCTTCTTCAATTATCTTGACACTCGGCTAATTAATTGACTCTTCTAACTTCACACATCGACCCTCGGTCCCCTTGCGCTCGGGTTAAGCGATCATCCGATAAGCGTTGATTTCTCGGTGAACATGACTTCAAATTCCGGATAACTTCTCTTACGATTTCTTCTCTTAAAATATATGGTATGCAGATTCGGTTTTCGATATATGATTTCTTCTCGCTTTGATCGGTATCTTTGATTTACGGTTTTCGATATTTGATTTCTTCTCGCATTTCATAAAAGTCGGCTCAGTATCGAGTTTATCAGGTCGACATATCGGTTTATCTGCATCCAAATTAATCATCGAGGTTAGCATGTCGGAGTTAGTTGCATCGAGTTATGTTATCGATCTCGATCACGCCCGATCTCGATCGGTCTCATCCGATCCTCTTCCGATCCGCAACCTCCTCTTCGATCGATCTGCACCTTCTTCTTCCGATCCGGTCATCCGATCGGGTCATCCGGTCATTTGATCTTCCGATCACCGGCTTAGCTTTTCTTTTCTTCCGATTTTGCTCACTTTCGTCGCTTAACTCCGAACTCATCTTACTCATTTGATCTCGATCAGCCTCGTCTGCAACCTCGTCTGATCTCGATCATCTTCTTCTGATTTTCGTGAGTTCCCCCTCAACTTGTTCTCTCGTTCCCCCTCAACTTGTTATCTGTAAATTAGCTTCAATAGCACAAGTTGATAATGTTTTGGCATAATTCATCAAAACTAAAATATCCCAACAATTTCCCCCTTTTTGATAATGACGTCAAAACATTAAAATATATGCATTTATACAGAGATCGGGTTTTAAAAAAGATCAGTTCAGCTGGTCACTTTGAAATCAGTGAGCTTTTGAACTCCCGCTCTGATACCAGTTGTTGGTCCCGAATAGGAAAACCCCATGTGCGCGGAAATACCATGTAATGCATATAAAACAGGAGTGAGGGCAGAGTGATTCCTATTACTTTTTTTTTTTGCTTTTAAGAACGATGTGTGTTTTGCTTATAATCAAATGCATATGGCAAGTAAGAACATAAAGCAGTAAAGAACACACGATTTTATAGTGGTTCTGAGTCCAACTCCTACATTGATATTTGATTTCTTCGCTCGATTCGACGGCTCACCGATCGACGATCAAGATAAAGATCAGTCAAGATATCGGTTTATCTCGCATCGATTAGTACATCGAAGTTAGCATATTAGGTTAGTTGCATCGGGTTATCTTATCCGATCTCGATCACGCGTCGATCTCGATCGATCTCATCTCGATCCTCTTCGATCCGCAACCTCCTCTTTCCGACCGCACCGCTTCTTCCGATCCGTCATCCGATCGGTCATCTGGTCATTTGATCTTCTGATCAACTGGCTTAGCTTTTATTTTCTTCTGATTTTGCTCAGCTCATCAGTTAACTCCGGAACTCATCTTACTCATCTGATCTCGATCAGCCTCGTCTGATCTCGATCATCTTCTTCTGATTTTCGTGAGTTCCCCCTCAACTTGTTCTCTCGTTCCCCCTCAACTTGTTATCTGTAAATTAGCTTCAATAGCACAAGTTGATAATGTTTTGGCATAATTCATCAAAACTAAAATATCATAACAAGAAGCAATAACAAATTGCTTTCGACACTGCAAAATTCGCTCGGAAAATCAAAGCGACTCAAGTGCAAATGATGCAACTCCTGGAGAAGACATTCGTGAGCTTTAGAATTTGATCACTGGTATGCAATATCACCACAAAATGGATGTGAATCAATTGCTTGACTTTCCGGGTGAAAATAATCAAAGTCACGAAGTGCAGAGTCTAGAAGAGATAGTGGCCGATGTCATTCATAATCCGAAAGATGATGAAGCAGAGGATGATTCAATAGCTTTGGAACCGGTAACTCTAAAAGAAGCATTGCAAGCATCAACAACTCTTCATAACTTTTTGTTGCAAAGATTTATGCGAAAGACAACGCCACAACTATTAACCGCAGTTAGGAGATTTAAAGATGAGATCAACATAGATTTGAAGTTCAAGAAAAAGCAAGTTACAGTAGATTCTTATTTTACTAAGTTGTCTTAAGAATATTCAAGTGCATCATATATATGTATATGGATTATTTTTAATAATTATTAATTTATAGTTTAAATTTTAGACCAATATATATATGTTTGGGATCTCAAAAAAATTATTATCTTATAATTTTATTGATTGGGTCCCAAATTTGTACTGGTCCCAACTTGGGACCGGACAAATTATTAGTTTTAGCGAGGTTATTAATTTAACGAGGTTTTACTGTAAATCAAAAACTATCAGGCTCCATTTGGATGGATGAATTTGAAATTCATGGATTTCACACACAAATCATCACTCTTCAATAGATTTACAAATACTTAGATTTAAGATTCTAGTTTAAAATAGAGGGATTTCAAATCCTAATCAAAACCTAGTCATTTGTGAAATCCCTTCATCTCTACCCCTTCCCCTTCTCCCCCTTCACTTTTTTCCATAAACTCTCAAATCTAAATATTTGTAAATCCATTGAAGAGTGTGATTTGTGTGTCAAATATATGAATTTCCAAATCCATCCATTCAAATGGAGCCTCAGAGAATTCCCAAAAATTCGAACACCTTCAACATGTGCAATGAATCGACTGAATATTTAGAGAGGGAGGGAGATGGAAAGGAGTTTGAGTCTACGTGAATGAAATAGGGGAATAAATAAAGAAAATGTAATATTACGATATAACAAAGTGAATTAGGGAAATATATATGGAAAATTTAATATTATGATATAATATTTAAAAATTATTAATTAAGTTAATAATGACGTGGAGATGAGATGGAATGCCACATCACTAATATGACTCCAGGAGCCCATTATGGGCTCCATATCAAAACTCAAACTTATAGTTTTTAAATTATATATAAATTGTTGTTAAAAAAATAAAATTATCACACAAGGTCCATGTGGTATCGAACCTAGTTTCTACTACACAAATCGGGGCATTAACCATTGAGCCATTTATCCAAGATGTGACTATTGTGATAGAAAATTTTATATATCATACCTATAAATAAAAATTAATTATGGACCCCTAAAATTTACGATTTTTTCGGGGCCTGAGTCGATCGCCTCGTTTTACTCACAATAGGAGCGGCCCTGAAGACAAGGATAAGATTTATCATGATTTACGGAGATATGACGTGAGTGATTGAGAGCGTTTAAGTTGTTCAATCTTCGAGTAATTTTATGAATCATAATAAGATCCAAGTATTTGATTTTTTATTATGGTACGTTCAAAAGTATTGCGTGGGAGATAGATTATGTGGTGGTGAATATGGAAGTAAAATTAAAGATTATAACATACCTAAGCAATTTGATTGATTGACGAAATATTTCTGGTATGTCATTATCATAAATGGAGTTCTAAGTATGTATTCTCATTAGTCATTACTTTGTGTTCTCGTCTCTCTCATTAGTCATTACTTTGTGTTCTCGTCTCTCACGGAAACATGAAGTTTCTGTGCATCAGCGATGATTTACTGAGATATGATAATGATTTGTGCAAAGATTTGGTAAATCAATATTTAACTTATATTACAATTCTAATAATTTAATTAAAGTAATCCACCAATTTGGCTCCATAAGAACCCACCCAGGAAATCCATATTAAAACTGTATATAAATATAAATGACATTCGAAAAAAAAAATCACAAATGAAAGAATCTATTTTATGCATATGGAGTAATACGATAAAACATAGGCTATAAACAATACAATATAAGTAACTTGCTTATATAACAAATACTATTTCAAGGATTGACAAATTCGTGTTGTCATGTCGTGTTTTGTGTCGACACGATAGTGACATGACACGATAAGGTCAAACATGAACACGACATGATAAACATCTATACTGAAACGTTACGAACACGAAATTTTTTACGTCGACACGCCATGATATGACACAATAAGTAAAATAAATTTAAAATGAAATTTATATTAAAATTTTAACATGATATGATATGACACGATAAAAAAAATACAAAATCTCTAATATTTGGATGGATGGATTTGAAATCCATGAATTTCACACACAAATCTACACTCTCCACTGAATTTACAAATACTTAGATGAGAGAGTGAAGGGGGGAGAGAGAGGGAAGGGTAGAGATGAGTGATTTCACAAATGATATGATTTTGATGAGGATTTGAAATCTCTCAATTTTAAACTAGACTTTTAAATCTAAGTATTTGTAAATTCATTGGAGAGTGGTGATTTGTAAGTGAAATTCATGGATTTCAAATTCATCCATCCAAATGGAACCTAATAAAACTACAAAATATCAAGTCATATGTACAATCAAAACCCCCTTTTTTTTTTAACTTATCGGATTGACACGAACACGAACGACGACGCGAACACGATACAAAAATTTCGTGTTCTTATTGTCTCTACACAATAAGGTTAAACACTAATCTATATTTTTCGTATTGTTTTCGTATCAGTGTCCGAAATTAGCACCATGATTATTTCGGTCCAAAATGAAATGTTACTGAAAAATCAGAATTTATTTATAAAAGTATCTTTTAGAACTAAAAAAGGAAATACAGGTTGAAAAATCAGCCCATCCATCCTTCGCTTTCCTTCCCATGCCATTTAAAAAATATCTCCCTCGTCGAATACGATAGCCTCATCCAATCATCACCGCACATCCAGTCACCTGGGCCCCACATTTCCATCTACGGCCACTATTCGTGAGACTAGTGCCACTGCGATAGAATATAACCACCCCCCATTTTCGCGATTATACTGTCTTCTCACACTGCACTGATTGCTCTCAAGTCAGCAAAATCGGAAGCCATGGCTCGGAGTTTGCTGTTCATCGCCGGAGTTCTGATCGCCTTCGTCGCCGCCGCACGCGCCGGATCGGAATTCATCGCCGAGGATAATCCGATCAGGCAAGTCGTCGACGGTTTGCACGAGCTCGAGTCGTCTATTGTTAAAATAGTCGGCGATTCGCGACGCGCCGTTGCCTTCGCTCGCTTTGCTCATAGGTATTTTTTTTTTTCGAGATTTATATCGTCTGTTTTTTTTTTGCACTAATTTTTTTGGTTTATTTACTGGTTTTCTGTTTTGGTGAATTAAGGCATGGGAAGAGATACGAGAGCGCTGAGGAGGTACAGAGGAGGTTCGAGATTTTCTCTGATACTTTGAGGATGATCCGATCGCATAACAAGAAAGGACTCTCCTACACTATGGGGATTAATGGTGAAATAGCCTCTTACTATCGTTTATTCAATACTTTTTTCTTATGAGATGATTTTAGTGCTTGTTTTTTTGGTGTTTCATATGTGTCTTGAGTGTTCTTTTTACATACTGAGTGTGTTGACTTTCCGAGTTTTACATTTTAGATCAACCATGGCTCCTAGAAGTCTAGCACTTTTTATTTGGTGTGTGCTAGTAATACTTTAGCTGAACTAATTGCTTGATCACTGATTTCTTGATTTAATTCGCTACTCTATCTTCAATTGAGACAAGTTGTTGTGTAAGAGGGGGTAAAACTACCTTTATTTGCATGTGTCAAAATCTATTAATCTCAACAATCCAGATGGAATTTTTCTTATAACTAATTAATTAATTTTGATAATCTCATGTGAGACCCCACCATTATATTGAATGGTTACTGGCAAGACAATTTGTATTTTGCCAATCAAATTTAAAAAAGTTGATAGTGATAGTGTGATATGTGCGTAAGAGGTGCACTTAATAGATAAAAGATTGTTTTCTTTTTAACTACTCCATGTGATTCTGACAAGGATTTTGCTTATAATTTTGCATCCTTATGTACATAAACTAAAGAATGCAAAAAGCATGAAGGAGTTTAACTAAACTTAGACATGCATGATGCATCCTTGTTTACATGTGCTAAAAAAGCAAAAAGGCATGCAAAAGTGCATCCATCTGCTCCTATTAGGATGTTTAAAAAATGGTCAAGGAAAATAATTGTCCCTTTTGCTCTAGGAGGTGAAACATCTGGTTGACGCTGATGTGGCAAAGTCTGATCTGTCGACGTGGTAGAGTCTGATTGGTCAACCGGATGTTTTATCTCTTACAGCCGATTACAAGACTAAAATGTCGAAAAATTAGAAGTTACAAGACCATTTTCAATTCGTGAAAGTCAATAGGATGGAAACAAAAATTGGGGTAACTTACCGGACTAAAAAAGTATTTTTCCAAATAGTAATTACTTGATTGAATGAAAACATGAGGTTGAAAATATTATCTCAATTGAAATATTGATATCTTTTCTGTCAAATGGACAGAGTTTGCTGATATGACATGGGACGAGTTCCGTAAGCATAAATTAGGAGCTGCTCAAAATTGCTCTGCTACCTTAAAGGGAAATCATAAGCTCACCGATGCTGCCCTTCCAGAATTGGTACTTAACATTTGTTTCTATCTCATTATGGTTGTTGGTGCTTATTGTTATAGCTTGTAGTTGATAGTTTTCTTTCATTCAGGAAATATTAACATTCTGTATTATCCAAATCTCATTTCTTATAAGCACATATGTACTATAATGCTTGACCCATATGATCTAGACGCTGAATTTTATAATGATTCTAATGTTTCGAATTGTCCGCAAGGCTTTCATGAGATAAAATGCTATTCATTATACTAATAGCATTTGACTTGGTTGTAATGATTGCAGAAAGATTGGAGGGAAGCTGGCATTGTTAGCCCAGTAAAAAATCAAGGTCACTGTGGATCTTGCTGGACATTCAGGTAACATCAATTTTGGGTTTATACTGGATATCAAAACTTTCTTTTTTAATTACGTATTGATTACATCCAAATATCATAAGTACATATGCTACAAGGCTCCTAATGTCTATGGACAAAGTCTTGTATGTGTCAGATGGACCGTGCAAATCAAGTGTATTTTAAAACATTATTAGTTGTTTTTACTAATCAGTATTAGTTGTTTCCACTGAACAGTATTAGTTGTTTTTAGTTTTTACTAAACAGTGTTAATTGGTCAGTATTAGTTGTTTTCACTGAAAGTATTAGTTGTGTACAGTTGTACCGTACAACTGGTGTACAAGAGACTTACTCATGTCTGTGATGTTTACAGCACAACTGGAGCATTAGAGGCAGCTTATAAACAAGCATTCGGTAAGGGCATTTCTCTGTCCGAACAGCAGCTTGTTGATTGTGCTGGAGCGTTCAACAACTTTGGCTGCAATGGTGGCTTGCCCTCTCAGGCCTTTGAATATATCAAATTCAATGGTGGGCTCGAGACTGAGGATGCATATCCCTATACTGGAAAGGATGGAGCTTGCAAGTATTCATCTGAAAATGTCGGCGTACGAGTACTTGGCTCTGTCAATATCACACTGGTAAGATGCTTAACCAATTTTATTTAGATAGTTTCAAACTTGAACTGAGATATCTTTGCATTTCCATTGGCCTTTAACATATCCCATGGTACCATTTAAAATGAAACAGTTCATATATTATGAATTCCAACAGTTAAACCCTTGCTTGCTAATTCCACTTGTTCAGAGTCCAACTTCTGTGTCCTGCTGTGCTTCCCATGATCCTATAATGGCTCATATACATATAGAGCTCAGATGCATTTATACATTTCCTGATATTTACACGAAATTACAGGGTGCAGAAGATGAACTTCAGCACGCAGTAGCATTTGTTAGGCCAGTAAGCGTGGCTTTTGAAGTGGTTAATGGATTCCGAGCATACGAAAGTGGGGTTTTCACCAGCACTACTTGTGGCAGCACTCCAATGGTGAGTTCATCCATACTATACGTATTACAGTACGAACTGATACGCATAATCAATTTATCATACAATGATACGATCTAATATTACTAAAAAAAAATAACAAATGCGTCACTCATAAGATCTAAAACTATTAAATAAAATAAACTAATACCATCAAGAAAGTGAACTAATACTATTATGATCCTACACATTTTTTTGTAACGTATGCAGGACGTCAACCATGCTGTTCTTGCAGTTGGTTTCGGAGTTGAAAAAGGCATCCCGTATTGGCTCATCAAGAACTCATGGGGCGCCGACTGGGGCGACAAAGGCTACTTCAAAATGGAGATGGGCAAGAACATGTGTGGTAAGTTTGATTAGGTTTTAATGCTCAATCTCTAATGTAATTTAGGTTGAATTTTTTTGTTATCGAAGATCATCAAAATAATTGTATGTCCGAATAATATTGCAGGCGTTGCAACATGTGCATCATACCCAGTAGTTGCTTAGTCGTCGATGAAAGACGGAATCTATATGAGGAATGCAAACAACCTCGTCCAGTTTCTGATGATGTGCTTGTTCAAGATTACTCCGGGAAGGTGATGATGTCCAATATTGGTTTCAGCATTGTTGTACAAAATAAATTTCGGGTTTGAAAGGCAAACTACGCATAGGAACGCTTTGTAAATTATCTTATTGGTGTCTCATGCATGAATACAATTATCTTTCGAGTTATATCGTTTTACTTTTGTAAGATAATAATCGCATGCTGCAATGTAAAATAATATTACTATTTTAAGTAAAAATAGTGCTTTGAAATTGTGCTTTCGAGTTATATCGTTTTACTATTTTTTTGTCTCCAAGTACAGTGTTTTAATCTAAAAATCACTCTTTTTTTTTTAAATCTAGCTGGATACTAACTGAATTGCACGGTTGATTTATTTTTAAATTTGTGTTTTCGAACTCTATCACTAGAATCACTTGTTTTTTTTAAAGAGTTGGGTGACTTGGATCTTACCTACTTGAAAATAGAAAGCGATTCTCATTGTATTTAAAAGGAGTTGGTCTCCAGTAAAATTTGTTAATAACATACAATTTATATCACTATATTAATAAGTTAATATCACATTACTTATCAATATCATTAGATGCTATAGATATTTGTTATAAAAATAGTAATATCAATTTATAAGTGTAATAATATTAATTTTATAATATGAACAAATTTTACAAAGAGAATTTGTGGTTTAAAAATGGATCGAAACAGACACTTAGTCCAGTTTCAACATCGTCTCAAGGAAAACACGATAGGTTTTGCCGTTTTGGTAATTAATTATAATTGCAGGCTTTTACCTATAAAATTTCGAACTGTTATTTCGTATTTTAACTATAATTGCATAAAAAAAATGCTATCTCAGGAAAATGCATTTAAATGTTTAAAAGGGCCATATGTTGCGAAAAATAATGCATTTGATGATGACAATTGTTTAAATGCATAAGTTGGGCATTTTAGATTTTGAGTATCCAACAAGTGTAGGTTTTTGCGTTTAGTGTTGTAAGTCATAAATAGGGGTGTAATAGAGTTCATGAATTATTCGTGTTCAATTGAGACAAATAATTTAAAATCGATTTGAATTTAGGGTCCGCTTGGTTGGAGGTAATGAAAGTGGGTAATTGAAATCACTTATATTAATGTTGCTTGGTTGTTGTGATACACAAGTAATGAGAATAGAAGTAAATAATTGATTTCCATCACTCACTCAACTCATCTCACATGATACCCATCGATGATGTTCTAACCAGGCAATAACATTGCAATCAATAACCCTTAATGATTGGTCCTCAATGATACTCATTATCATTTCCATTCCCTAATCATATCAAGCGGGTCCTTAGTTGAGCTTGAGCTCTATTTGAATAATTCGCAAACTCGAGTTCTAACTCAACAATACTAAGCTCGTTAAACTCGCGAGTGTAACCGAGCTTACATAATTTTATTATGGACTAATTACATTTTCCTACGTGGTTTTGAGCCCAATTACTACCAACCCATTTATACCTTTTATGCCCTCAGATTTGTGACGTCATCGTTCAAATTTTATTCCCCCACCCCACTGCAACATCACCACCCTCTGACACATTAATCAGACTTAATTACATTTCCCCCACAAAATTCTGCACCTCATTCCCCACCCATTCTCCCTCTATCTCTGTCTTTATCCCTCTTTCCTTCATCTTCCACTTTCTTCAATCATCCACCGCCTCACCTGCAAATCATCCAACTCTTTCAGTTTTCCACAATACACAAATGTTAAACAAAGCAAAAAACATGAACCATTGAAACACACTCTCTCTCTCCTCTCTCTCTCACTCTCTCTCACACACACACACACAATCAGAGTAAAAAGCATGAAATAACTAACCTGTTGAGGAAGGCCAAGTGGAGAAGCAGTGCCGCAGGTGATAGTCCATGTGTAGAATTTGTAACCATCCTCTGCGTTTACAACAGAGACACTCCAAAATTGCAAGCAAAAACAACAAAACTGCTTGCCCCATTTAAACCAATTTGACAACCAAAATCTCTGAATCTGTTGTGTTTCAACTTTATATATATCACCCATATTGGTTTTGCTTTCAATTTGGCTGGAAAATATCCTTTGTTTTGCTTTCAATTTCGAGTTTAATATCTTGTCCAGCCTTTCAATTTTATCATATTAGCACCTTGTATTTGTTTTGGGTATACATATTTTTGAATTTACATTTTATTAAGTAAGTGTACATTTTTATTGTCTAGTGTACATTTTTTATAATTCTGGGGATATTTTGAATATACATTTTATATGGCGAGTGTACATTTTTAATTTATTTGCAGGGAGGTGGGGCAAATTGATGAGTGGGGGGACCCACGCAAATAATAAAATTTTAGAAAGGACAAATAATAAATTGTGCTCATCTAATTTGAATTTTATATGATTGAGAGTGAATGTGCAAGTTTACATTTTTATGAGTGAATGTACATTATTACTGTTAACGCGTACATATTTTTAAGGATGTGCATTTACTGACATAAGAGGTTTAGGTGAGGCAAATAATTGTCCTTTTAAGATTTTTTTCCAAACTAAACCAACTCAAAAAATAAATAAATTCAAGTGACAGAAAATTAAATTTATTGATTGATACCATCGTGCATTTTTTTAACAACATTGTACCACACTTTACAGGGAAATATATAGAGATATAGAGAGAGAGAGAGAGAATGTGGAGTGAGGAATAAGTGGGGCCAAAAATAGATATAAAAATATGTAATTTGATAGTGTTGCAGTGGGGTGGGGTGTGTTGCAGTGGGATGGGGGGGAGGGGGGCGGTGGGATGCAGGTTTTTAGTGAGGTTGAGTGTGGGGTGGGGGTGGGGGAGGTGGGGTCTGCAGGTGACAGATAAATGTATTTTCATTTAATAATAATGTTCACTTTTAGTGAGGGTATTCATGTCTAATTTTGTAGGTAGTAGTGTTGAAAAAAGCAAAAGTGAGGCAAGTAGCAAAGTCAAAAAAATCAATGTAGGAAAATGTCAAAGCCATTTTTATTATTTTATCCGAGGAAACTCTCATTTGATTATTGTTCATTGTATGAAACTGAATCTATACATATCTAATATCAAAATGTTGGGCCAAAAAATTGTTATAATTTTCTAATAAAATTTTAAACATCTTAACAAATTTGATGTAACTCAAATTGTAGGTCCCGAACGGGTTTCGTGAGGGCAGAAGTCTAGAGGGGAGGGTGAATAGACTTCTGAAAACTTTTCGTGCAGATCAGGTGTGATTGCAGTTTGCATGATCAGAGTGCAAGTGAATCAGTTTGGACTGATATCCAACTTACTGATCGTCTGAGGGCAGATCAGTTCGATATCTATCAGTTTAACTGATTGTGCGGAAGCTAGTTTACCCGTGTGAAAAACCAGTTTTATCAAATCAGATTCTCAAGTTTGTTTTCAATCAGCTGACTAAACTGTCAAACTGATCAGATCAGTTTCTTGGTGCAGACTGATATTAACTCAGAATATGTATGCAGTTTTAAGCCAGGTTGTGTGCAATAGTGTAAAGCAGTAAAGAGCAAGTAAATGCACACAAGATTTTTATAGTGGTTCGGACAACCAGTCCTACGTCCACTCTTCCCTATCACAAGGGGCACCAACTTAACCGACTTAACCAACTGGACTTAGTTTAACGTGTTAGTCCAACACCCAACAGATGTTTACCGAGTTCACACTCAACCGATCCCAGAAATCAGAACTAGAAACCCAAGTCTGAAATCTTGCAAAACAAACTTAACCTAACTTTTGGGTTTGGGTAAAGATTTGTTGTTGTTCCAACTGGAAATCTATCCTAGTGTTTACGTAGCCAAATGCTAGAGGATGAGATTTCTATGCTAAGAACAATGGGATGAACACTTAGAAATATTCTTCAAATTTGTGTTCTTCGTGCGAAAATTTTGCTATAGTTTGAGCTTCTTGATAATTTCCGTATCTCACTCTGAAGAGTAATCCCATATTTATAGACCTCGAAATCAAAGAGTCGTTGGAGAGCAATTTGAATTTTCGACTATATTTGGTAGGTTTGCAGGATTTGATATGACGTGCTTCCAGGAACGGCATGGCCGAAAGCGTGAATAGTTGTCCTTTATAGCCGTTTGACTTTGCAGCGCCGAATCCCGCATTGTCAGCTCCGTGCATACGTGTCTTGTTCTCATTGGTTAACAAGTACACTTTTCAGTGTTTGTTCTACCAACTAAAGTTGACATTCTCCTTGTTCAGATTAACAACGTATGACTGGTGTAACATCAGTTGACACCTGGTGTGAGCTTACCTGATCAGTTACAACTGATCAGTCTACGTGATAGAGTCTTCTGATGCCAGTTGTCTTAGCTTCAACTAGTAGACTCGACTGATGTAGGTCTTCTGGTCTTCTGGTCTAGATCTTGATCTTCTGGTAGTCTTCTGATCTTCAGGTCTTCTGAGCTATTGGCTTCATGTCTTCACCTGATCATCTGATTAACTGACCATTCGACTAACTGACCTGACCTATACATATTGAGTTCCCCCTCAATATGTGACCTACCTTATACATCAGCTGTCTATACATTTCAGCTGGTCATACTAACTCGATTCTAAGACATCAATCGTACTAATGTGTCCGACCGGTCCTATTACAAATCGTTTTGGAACTTCCATCAAAACTAAATATAAATTTCCCAACAATTTCCCCTTTTGATGGAACCAAAACATATAATCGTAAAAAAGATAACCATGCTAAATGTAAAAACATAAACAATGTAAATCGAAGACAATGAGATGTTGTCTTAAGATCAGAAAGGTAACTTATTTTATATATAAGATATGACGATTACATGTACAAATTTTACCTTTCACCTGATCTAAGACATCTTCTGATTCCTTCAATAAGCAAACTTCTGAAGACTTTCTGGAATGTTGAAAATCTTGTACATTCTCTCGCAAAGAAGGTCTCCAATCTTTCTCTCTCAATAATGTCTCTCCTCTAGCAAAATCATAGAAGAGTTGTTTGAATCCAATTGGGTCAAGAGAGTTATCATTTCCGAGTGGTGGAATCATTGTCCGAAATTTGGGTGCAGAGGGAGTTAATGACATGATTTTTCCCTCATGCATCACCACTTTGAAGAATTTGGGATGTTTGATCTCCAGCCAGTTTTGAAACTCAGCATCAAATTCACCCTAATCGGCATGTTCTGGTATCTTCTGAATAATGTAGACGTCGCTCAACCAGTCGATTTTAATCCTTGTCCATTCAGGAAGCAAGTGTCATCTGGCCACCAGAATGATTTCAACTTCCGCAGGGAAAGCTCTCTCTTCCCAATCTACTTCTTCTGCATCTGCTGCCATCTTAGATTTCCTTTTGACATATCTTTGGTCCAAATTCAACCTTCAAAGAAGAAGTTTTTTGATAGTCGCCTTCAATGACCCCACGTCTCATCAGTTGTTCTTCTTTATCAGCATCAGATGTCTGCAACTGAGTCTGGGTCACGATTGGCTTCTTGATTTGCTTCTCATCTTGCTTGCCTTTCCGCAGTTGTCTTTCTTCAGCAGTGTCTTCTTCTCTCTGCAGCTTCTTTGCCAACTAGAGACTTTTCGCCTGATCCTCCTGATCAAATCTTTTATGTGCAGTTGACGAGAAGTCTTCAATCTTGTCCACCCTGGCAACAACTTCAGACAGGGCTGTCTTCTGCTTATTGATTTCTTTTCCCTGAGCCTCGATCTCCTTGTTGTGTTGATCCACAGATTGTTTTAGTTCAGTAGTAGGAGCGATCTCAGAATGGGTGACTTCAGAAGGACTGGCATCAGACGGAGTGACCTTAAGTAAACCAGAATGGGTCACTTCTGGTAAATCAACAGTTACCATCTGCAACTGTTTTTCCATCTCATCTGTTTTTTCTATATCTTGTCCTTCCCCTTTTTGGTTGCATCAAAAGGTGTGACAACTTGAGATTCAAGGCCCTGGCCCCGACGTGTTATCTCCTCCTTAAGTTCTTCCACAGCAAGAGGAGTGATCTGGAACATTTGCGAAGCATTCGCAAGAACCAGGAACCTATTTAATCCAGATTCAATAACTTTCTTGGCCTGAGTAATAGATTGATCAAATCTTTTTTCATTATTGTCCGACCCGAATCGGTCATTTCCAAGGATCCCCGGACACTTTCCAAGAGAACCTGCGTCTCTCCAAGCATATCGATCGATCCTCATCTTGTCGACAAGAGGGTCAATTGTTTTGTTCTGGATTCGAGAATAGAATCGTGCATATTTGTGATCTTCTCGATTGTTAACTTCCTCTCATTTGTCAAACTAGGTTTGAGATCCGTCAACGCTTAAAACTCCTCTCTTTGTCAATCGGGTTGCTCTGTCTTCTTCAAATTTCGATCGACGGCGCGGCAAGAGTCGTAAATTGTGTATCAACTGAAGCTTTTACCCCATCTTGTATTCTCACAGAATCAGATCTAGGATATCACAGCACCCATACCTGGTTCATCGGCAGGTTGCTCATACTCAGTATAAGCATAAGTATCATAACCTCTTTCTTCTTCTTCCGAAATACCCGAACTTCGTGCACCAACCATCTTATATCGGCATCAGAGCCAGTTAAATTTTGACTTTGGACACCCGGCATTATTCGCTTCGTCTTCTTTTCCAAGTCAACAAAGTAATCAGACTCCAAGGCATTCATTAAAATTAGGAAGTCTTCAATATCCTTGAGTCTGATGTTCCTCCAGAAGACTATCTCCTCCATCTGCTGTCTGATCCCAATATGATCTATGAGTTCAGGAAAGTGCTCGTCCAGATAGGCATTCACCTGTCGCCGTAGAAAATACACCGTAGAGTGTTCTTGTACAGGTGATTCGAGGAGGGTCCTCTTGTTGAAGGGATTGTGAGACATGGAGACATACATGTATGTGATCTCAGCAACATCTTGCTCCTCCTGAGCGAGTTCCAGAACAGGTGTTGGAACAAGTTCCTGAATGATTTCTTGAACGGGTTCTGAATGCGACAAACAAACAGTGGATTTAACTGTGAATATTCGGTAGGGAATGGAGGGTTTTCTGGTTGACTGGTTGAAGGTTGATCGGGCTGTGGTTCTGATGTGGTTGAATTTATTTTAGGAGAGGGGGTTCGAGAGGGAGAAGGGGTAAACGATTTCCCGGTGGAAGGTTCAGTTGAAGGTGGTTGTCTGGTTGATGGTTCGGGTGAGGGTGAAGTTTTTCTGGTTAAGGGTTCAGGTGAATGTGATTTTGAAGATGAGGTGGGTGAAGTGGGGCAGTAGGTGGTTTCATGCCCTCTGAAAAGAGAACTTATGTGAGCTGAGTCTGATGGTTCAAAATCAGACTGATTCTCTTCAGGTTGTACATCAGCTCCACGGGTTTCCACCTGAACTGGGTTTTCCACCAGCATTAACTCTCGACCTGATTCTTCAGGTTGATCTTCGCCTGATTCCAGAATTTCAACATCACTTCCTTCATTTAGAAGACCTCCAGAAGGCATATCATCCTTCTTAGGCAGCATTGTAGTAAGTGTTTTCTGACGTTTCGCACCTGCATCAGAAGACTTACTCACAGCCTGCTTCCTCTTTCTCGTTCCTCTCTTAGATGGAGCTTTGCCTTTAGGATTTTTAGGCTTCGGCACATATGGTGTTAGATCATCATCAGATAATCCAGATAGTGCCTCATCCTTGTAAAGCAAGGCTTTGAATTTCTCCACATATTGCTTCCGCCCAATTTGTGACCAAGGATAGTCACTGGGAAGCTTATCAGCCAGAATTATGGACACCTTGTGAATATTACTGATATTCTTGGTCAGCTTCACTCGAATTTCTTCATCTGTGGCAAACTTATCAATTTCCTGCAACAAACGATGATTGAATAACCCCATCCAGTTCATATCTGGGGCTTTCTCAATGATTGCGGCCATAAGATGCTGCTTTTGCTGGGTTAGAGCATCTGGGTTGAAAGAGATCCCAAGAATGACTTTCGAGACAATTTCGAAAAGCAGTCTATACTTCCTTCGGAGGTAGGGAACTTTGACATGTGTGAGCTGATTGATGTTCCCAGGTCTCAACAACACTTTCTGCAGATACTCCTTATCTGACATTCCAGCAGTGAACTCATCAGGGTATTTCTTGCCCATTTGAAGACCAAAGATTCTTCTGAGATCATCGTTGGAGACATCGATCCTGGTCCTTCCAACGAATGAGAATAGTTCTTTGTTGTCCGTCTCCTTTAGTCTTCTCAAGAATTCCAATGATTTAAACATATGAACAGTTTCCTGATGGCGATAGCAAAATTGATCAAGTCCACAGGCTCTTAAGCATTCGAGTATCTCCCTTGATTCTGGATCATTTGTGGTATTGAAAATGACATACTTTTCATCAATGACATTTTTGAGCATAGAGGCATAGTTTCAAGTTTCCGATAGCACTATTGACGATTCCATTTTCTGAAATCATAAACAAGCATACAAAGTGAGTGCTATGTGAAACAACATAATCAATCACACATTGTTATTCATAAAAGAGTAATTTTGCGAATTAATACACATGAATATCTATCCCCAATATGCATATAGTTTATGATGTATATAGAAATGACAATGACTGATTTAAATTCCATTTGATCATGATTAACAGTAATACACATAATTTCTATACACTGATCATTATATGCTATTAAAGAAACTAACAAGATAAGTAAGTTACCAGAAAAGAGATATGAGAGTTTTGGAAGATAGATTAATCGCTTGAATATTTTGAATGTTTGAGAGAATTTTCTGGAACTGAAATTTGCGGTTTTAGAAAGTATGAAATGCGAAAGGTTTTCAGAGAAGAGGTATTTAGGGTTTTAAAAGATGGGAGGGAAACATTTTGCACGATTATTTTTTAAGGTACTTGAGTGTCCTTGATTTAAGTGGACGGTCAAGATTAAAGTGGTTGAAGAGTAATTCAATCGTGCGGTTAAGGTTTTAAACAGGCAGACTTTTGGACTTGAAGGTTCGAAAAAAAAAATGCATTTAATACACAAGCCCAGCATCGCATTTAATGTTTGAAGGCATGACATCATAAAGTAATGTGAACAGTAATAGCTAACAGAGAATAGGTATGAAGATAAATCAGAAAACGTATCTGACTGACTGATATTGTAATCAGTCAGTTACCACTGTTGATCTTATCCGGTTGACCTGATTACTGTTGACCTTACTGATGGTTGCCAAAACATAGTATTTCCCAACAATGTCCCACTTATCTGATCAGTTTTCTGATGAGCCAAACTGATCAGGTGACGTTCCCTTTTTCAACCGTTATCTCTGAACAACTCTTTGACTGATCCTTTTTGATCAGTTGATATACCATATCCAACTGATCCTTCTTATCTGATCAGTTTTCTTCGGATCCATCCTGATCCACTCTTGACGTAGGTCAAGTCTTGGAATGTGCGCTCCTGCCAGAACTTAGTTCTTGAGGAGTTGAAGAGTCATCTTGATTCCCTAAGTAGGCGTGATTTGACACTTCGTAATGATGGTATGGATACGTTGTGATAATTCACACCGTCAACTCATCCAACCATCAGTCGTGTGTTTCTTACGCGCTGTCCTTGAGGTGCAAATTTCTCCCAAGGGTCTTGAGAAATTAAATTTGTACCTATACCCCTGCTTTTCTTCTATAAATAGATCTGGTGTTTTAGGCAAACAACACAACATAAACCATTCATCTTCTTTATTTAGCTTATACTACATGTTTTCCGATGAACTCTTATTTCCGGTGAAACTTCCGGCAAAAACCTTTAACCTTTCTCAAATGATTTCAGCTTCTCAAATCAACCCTGTGTGTCCCTTATTACTGCTTTCGTCGTCATCGAAGATTACACATACAATTATTGCCAAGCTTCTTTACCACCGAGGCGGCGGATCTGCTATAGCAAATGAGAAGACACTTCTCCTAACCGTGTGCACCTTGTGTGCCTATCGAGATGACGTAATTAGCATCAACAGACTCAGTCTGATACAAAATATGAGTTTGGTATCCGATTTTGATCAGACAATAGCTGATCATCGTATATCAAACTTAATATTTGCATGCGACACTTGTGGCCATATGGTCTTTGGACCACATCTTTGGCACTTGTGTCCCATTTAACAGCTGGAGAGCCCATTGATTTTAGGACTAGGGGCTCCTGACTTAGAAATCCTTCAAGGCCGCTCTCGATCCTCACTCCGAAGCTCTGAGGGTGGCTTAGGATTATTTCAAAGCCTCTCACACCCCTTTTAGGGTTGGGGGGGAAATGGGAGCATCAGGCTCTAAAATCTTTAAAGCCTATCTCCCCCCCTTTCCAGGGTTAGGCTTAGGGTTTATGGTTTAAGGCTTATGTACTGACCTCCGGGTCCTTTTGTACTTGTAACTTGTAATGTAAATCTGACCTCTGGGTCCTCATCAATGAAAAGTTCTATTATTTCATTGTTGTGTTGTTTCTACTTACTTATGCGATTTGTAGCCTTAAACTTATACAACTTGCTTGTTGAACATATCTTAATCGACTTACAAAGTATAACCTTCCAATCTGATCAGTTCTCCCTTAATCTGATATGTCTTAATCTGATCAGTTCCTTGTCTGAACTGATAAAGTCTTTTCTTTTCAGTTCCTTGACTGATCTTCTGATCAGTTGAGATTCCTAACTCAACTGATTCTTCTTAACCTGGTTAGTCTCTTAACCAACTGGTTCTGGAGACCAGTACACCAAACATTTCTGGTGCACTTTCTCCGAGATCCAGAAGCTCTAACTCATTGCATAATTCTCTGAATCTGATCTCAGCTAGTGGCTTGGTTAAAATATCAGCTTTCTGTTTATCAGTATGGATCTTTTCCATTATGATATTCTTCTTTTCAACATGATCTCTTATAAAATGATGTCTGACATCCACATGTTTGCATCTTGTATGTAGAACAGGATTCTGAGTGATTGCAATAACATTATTACTGTCACAGAATATAGGTACGTTCTTAGCTACAATGTTGTAATCCCTCAGCTGCTGACTTAGCCAGAGCAGTTGGGAACAACAACATCCTGCAGCCATATATTCTACTTCAGTAGTAGATGTCGCAACTGATGTCTGCTTCTTTGAAAACCAAGAGATCAGTTTACTACCTAAAAACTGACATGTACTTGAGGTTGACTTCCTGTCAATTCTGCAACCTCCGTAATCAGAATCAGAACACCCACTAAGCTCTAGATTATCATCTGATGGGTAAAATAAACCAAGGTTTACTGTCCCCTTCAGATACTTAAGAATCCGCTTAGCTGCTTCCAGGTGGCTTTGCATTGGACTTGCCTGAAATCTGGCACATACACCTACTGCAAAAGTGATATCTGGTCTGCTGGCGGTCAGATATAGTAAAGATCCAATGAGAGCCCTATATTCTTTCTGATTAGTTTTCTGACCATCCTCATCTGGAGTCATCTTGAATCCAGTCATCATAGGAATTCTGGCTTCCTTACAGTTTAGAACTCCAAACTTAGCCAATAAACTCCTAGTGTACTTCGTCTGGCAGATGAATATCCCTTCTGTACTTTGCTTAACTTGTAAACCCATAAAGTAACTCATCTGACCCATCATGGACATCTCGAACTTCCCTTGCATCAGCTTGCTGATTTTTTCACATAAACTCTTGTTGGGAGATCCGAAGATGATGTCGTCCACATAAATCTGAACCATCATAATATCTTCTCCATCTTCTACTCTGAATAAGGTTCTGTCCACTATTCCTTTAGTGAAACCACTGTCTATCAAGAACTGAGAGAGTGTATCATACCAAGCTCGAGGAGCTTGTTTCAGGCCATAAATAGCTTTTCTTAAACGGTACACCTGGTCGCCTTTTTCAAAGCCTGGAGGTTGTTCAACATAAACTTTCTCAGCTAGTACCCCATTTAAAAATGCACTCTTTACATCCATCTGATACACAATAAACCCTCTGTGAGCAGCATATGCCAAAAATAGCCGAATGGCTTCCAGGCGAGCGACTGGTGCAAAGGTCTCATCATAATCAATTCCTTATGATTGTGAATACCCCTTAGCAACAAGTCTTGCCTTATTTCTGGTTATGACATTATTCTCATCTCTCTTGTTCTTGAATACCCACTTTGTGCCAATCACATCTTGATGGGTTGGTCTGTCCACCAGTTTCCAAACCTGATTCCTTTCAAACTGTTTCAGTTCTTCTTGCATGGCTAGAATTCAGTTTGCATCTTGTAGAGCTTCCTCTACTTCAGTTGGTTCCTTCAAAGACAGATAACAACAATACATGGCACTTTCACCAATCTGATGTCTAGTTTTGACTCTATCAGATGGGTCTCCGATGATCAGATCAGTTGGATGACTGGTTATCCAGGTCCTTCTTTTCTGATTTGCATCTGTTTGGAGAACATCATCCTCTTCTGATAGTAGTTCATTACTAGTGATTGAGAGTGGTGCAGAATTATGATCCACTTGACATGGACAAGTCTCTATTGATGTTGGACTCATCATGTGCTGATGTCTGTCCGTAGGAACTTCAGGTGTTCCCCCTGAACCAGATGGTTCAGTTGATACTGTCTCAGCTGAACCAGCTTCTTCATTGACAGTTGTACATACCTTAGGGTCTGATTGACCTTGTGAATCAGCAAGATCTGGAATATACACTGTTATGTGTTCTGATCATTTTTCCTTGATACTTAGCTGATCCATTTTATGTGCATCAGGTACCGGTTGATCTGGTACTTCTTGTTCTGAGGTAGATTTCTCTTGTTCAGAAGATGTTTCATCAAAGATCACATGATTTGTTTCTTCCAAAACTAGGGTTCGCCTGTTGTAAACCCTGAAAGCCTTGCTGGATGAGGAATATCCTAAGAAAATACCCTCATCTGACTTGGCCTCAAAAGTCTTCAACTGACTCTTCCCATTGTTGTGTATGAAACACTTGCACCCAAAAATATGGAAGTAAGAAACACAGGGTCTTCTGCCCTTCCACAGTTCATAGGGTGTTTTGTAGTGAGCCTTAGTCAGAGAATACCTGTTCTGAGTGTGGAATGCAGTATTGATGGCTTCTGCCCAGAAACGGCTTGGTGTTGCATGTTCAGCTAACATAGTGCGAGCAGCTTCCTTGAGTGTTCTGTTTCTCCGTTCTGCTACACCATTCTGTTGTGGCATTCTTGCAGCTGATGTCTCATGCTGTATACCAAACTTAGTGCAAAAAATTAGTAATAAAAGAGTTCAGAAATTATGTACCTTTATCTGATCTGATTTTCACTATACTGACACCCTTTTCGTTTTGTAGTTTCTTGAGCAGCTCAGGTATCTTTGTTGTTGTCTCATTCTTCTTATATAAGAATACAACCCAGATAAACTTGGAATAATCATCCACGATTACCAGAGTATATTTGCGTCCGCTGAGACTGACTGGTGTAACTGGTCCAAATAAATCCATATGGAGCAGTTGCAATACTCTGCTGGATGCTGGTCCAGGGATTCCCTTGAATAAGGCTTTAACCTGTTTTCCCTTCTGACATGCGACACATGTCCGATCCTTAGAGAATACCTCATTCGGAAGTCCCTCAACCAAAGACATCCTTGCTATCTTGTTAAGAGTTTTAAAGTTCAGATGACTCATTCTTTTGTGCCAGAGCCAACTGCTACTTTTGGAACTCTTAACAATCAGGCATGCATTTCTTGGACAACTGTTCCAATCTGCTGTATAAATCGTACCTTTCCTTGAACCAGTTAACAAGATCTGTTGAGTAGCCCGATTCCTTATAGTACACCGATCAGTCGAGAACTCAACATTGAATCCTTTGTCGCAGAATTGTGAAACTGATAACAGGTTATGCTTTAAACCTTCGACATACGAGACTCCAGTAACCTATACATCATCATTCTCTAAGGTTCCGAATCCTCTGGTAAAACCAAAGTTATCATCACCAAAGAGTACACGTGGGCCTTCTTGTTCTGTGTAAGAGCTAAGGAGATGTTTGCTTCCAGTCATGTGCCTTGAGAATCCACTATCGATGTACCAGATAGTTGCTTGTACACCTCCTTTGTTGGCCAAACCCACGCGAACCTACAATCAAGTCAGGCTTTAAGTACCCCTTTTGGATTGGGTCCTGAGGGGTTAGAGTTGGTTTTAGGGATCCATACAAACAGGGCACTTCTATTGTAATCAGATAGATCAGAAGGCCTGATTTGTCTCCCATAAACATCTACATAATCATACATCTCTTCATATGCATTCATATCAGTATGATTATTTGTGCGAGCCTTGAGTGAATCAGAAGACTTGGGATTTTTCCTTGCAGTTTGTCTTCTTTTAACCCAGTGGGGCTCAGGTGCAGCAGCCCTAGGTTTCTGATTGTAAGGGTAGGTACGACGGCTACCATTAAAAGATTCATATCTTTTTGGCATAAATGGTCTTAGCAGTTTACCTTTAGCTTGCTTGTTAGGAAGCTGACCCTGATTAGGTTTCAGATTAGATTTCCCTTTGACAGGTTGTCTTTTCTGATACCTAATCTGCTGATCAGGTTGAGGTCTCTTCAGAAGAACTGGGTTCTTCTGTTGATTCCTCGGCTGATGCTTAATCAGTTGTGGTCCATTTCTGTTACCTTTCTGATTTGGCACTTGCCTTACTTGTTCAGCAGGTCTTTTTCCCTTATCAGATACATATTTTGCTTTATGTGTATCTATATCAGAAACTCGTTTGATTACACCTTTTTAAGTGAACTAGACGGGGCTTTTGAGGATGTAGAAGGGTTTTTATACCCAATTCCCTTCTTATTAGTTGTCGTTCAAAAATAGTTGTTCATATCCTGAACGGTTTTCGAAGATTTCGTGAAAACCTCTATTTTCTTACGTAAACTATCCTCAGTTAATTTCAGACACTCATGTCTTCGGAAGAGTTCATCAAACTTAGCTTGTAAGATTTTAAAATCATCAGCTTGTTGTTTATTGATAGCTAGTTGTTCCTTAATCTGCTTCTCCTGATCAGAAGAATTAACTTTCAGAACTTTCAGTTCTTCAGTTATCTTCTGAGCAGCTTCAGCTGATTTTAGTTCAACTGCTTTACTGACAGCATTTTCCTTAACAAGTTGAGTATTTTTAATCCTTAGCTTATCGTTTTCAGCTTCCACTATTGTATAAGTGTCTACTGCGTTAGAGAGATCATCAAGCAATTGCTCAGAATAGAGCTGCAAGTCAATCTCTCCAGCAGGTGTGCTAATTATAACTGATGTGGAAACTGAAAGAGCAGAAGGTTTAGAGGTTATCTCAGATTTGTCTTCCTCCTTAGCCATCAGACAGATTTCACCATCAGAAGAGAATATCAAATCATCGTGGTCGTAGAAATCATCAGCGTTGCTTATCAGACAAAAGTCCTCTACTGATGAGTAGCCAGAATCCTCAGAAGGCAAATAAGAATCATCAATTTCTGATGTATCAGCAACCATGGATTTCCTATCTCTATAGTGTTGCTCTATTCTGTTCCGCTTCTCTTCTCTTTCTTTTGGAGTCAGGTCTGGGCAATCTGCGCTGTAATGACCTGGTTTCTCACAGTTGAAACATGCTCCACGATCCACGAAACTTCTTCTGCCAGGTGAGTCATTTCGTCTGTAGAATCTGTCAGGTGACTTACCTGTCTGATTGTAATCAGAATTTCTTCTCTCAGATCTGTTGTCTCTTCTTTCATCAGACCGATCATCTCTTTTCTTATCTTCTCTGCGATCCTTTCTGTGATCATCTCTTCGGTCATAAGATCTGGTCCTTTCTGGAGATCTGTCAGCTAGCCTCCTATCTCTTCCTCTCCTGTTTTGATAATCCCTGTAAAATCTGCGATACTTACCAAGTTGAATGTTAGATTTTTCAAGTTTTCTGGTTAGCAAAGCAATCTGTTCAGTTTGGGTTATAATATTTCCAACAGGTTCAGTAGACTTTGAGTTGCTGCTGGCTGCTTTGAATGCAACTGATTTTGATGTGGCAGGTGTAGCTTCAGCAGGCGACTCGTATTCTTCTTCTTGCCCTCTTTCGATCAGATCGAACTCATGGGCTTTAAGACTCAGGAACAGGTTGCTTGGCTTCATCTTGGAAATATCTTGACAATCCTTTATTACAGTGACTTTCATATCCCACTTCTTGGTTAAAGATCTCAAGATCTTGTAATTGATGTCTTTATCTGATATTTCTCGTCCAAGTTCCCGTAACTTGTTGACTGACATGGTGATTCTTCCATCGAGCTCATTGATGGTTTCATTTGGTAGCATCTTAAGTTTCTCGAATTTCACCAGTTCAGCTTGCAGTCTGCTATCTTTAATCAGATCATTTCCTTCACACATTTCAGCAAGCGTATCCCACATCTCTTTGGCTGTCTTGAGATACTTTATCTTTTCTCTGGTTATCTTGTCCATGGTCTTCATGATTATGTGTCTGGCTATCGTATCCAGAGTGTACAACTTTCTCTCTTCAGCATCCATCAGGGCAGGACTCTTTCTGACAAGACTTCCAACTGCAAAATCTGGATCACCTCCAACAACTGGGTTGTCATGATAGATGATGATGGGTCCTCGTTTAATAACTTCCATCATTCTGCCGCTTATTGATCCCAGATGGTTGCTCATGTATATCTTCCAGTCTGCATACTCATCAATGGAAAATTTAGGCAAATCATGATACATACCCGAAGTATTATCCATGCTGATCGTGAGTTTGAAAACGAATGAGATTTGAAAAAGATTTTTCAAGATCAGTTCAAGTGACCACAAATGTTCTTCCTCAAGAACCGATGATATTCAAAGCCAGTGGTCTGTAGAACCACTGTTCTTATACCACTTGTAGGTCCCGAATGGGTTTCGTGAGGGCATAAGTCTAGAGGGGAGGGGTGAATAGACTTCTGAAAACTTTTTTGTGCAGATCAGGTGTGATTGCAGTTTGCCTGATCAGAGTGCAAGTGAATCAGTTTGGACTGATATTCAACTTACTGATCGTCTAAGGGCAGATCAGTTCGATATCTATCAGTTTAACTGATTGTGCGGAAGCTAGTTTACCCGTGTGAAAAACCAGTTTTATCAAATCAGATTCTCAAGTCTGTTTTCAATCAGCTGACTAAACTGTCAAACTGATCAGATCAGTTGCTTGGTGCAGACTGATATTAACTCAGAATATGTATGCAGTTTTAAGCCAGGTTGTGTGCAATAGTGTAAAGCAGTAGAGCAAGTAAATGCACACAAGATTTTTATAGTGGTTTGGACAACCAGTCCTACGTCCACTCTTCCCTATCACAAGGGGCACCAACTTAACCGACTTAACCAACTGGACTTAGTTTAACGTGTTAGTCCAACACCCAACAGATGTTTACCGAGTTCACACTCAACCGATCCCAGAAATCAGAACTAGAAACCCTAGTCTAAAATCTTGCAAAACAAACTTAACCTAACTTTTGGGTTTGGGTAAATATTTGTTGTTGTTCCAACTGGAAATCTATCCTAGTGTTTATGTAGCCAAAAGCTAGAGGATGAGATTTCTATGCTAAGAACAATGGGATGAACACTTAGAAATATTCTTCAAATTTGTGTTCTTCGTGCGGAAATTTTGCTATAGTTTGAGCTTCTTGATAATTTCCATATCTCACTCTGAAGAGTAATCCCATATTTGTAGACCTCAAAATCAAAGAGCCGTTGGAGAGCAATGTGAATTTCCGGCTATATTTGGTAGGTTTGCAGGATTTGATGTGACGTGTTTCCAGGAACGGCATGACCGAAAGCGTGAATAGTTGTCTTTTATAGCCGTTTGACTCTGCAGCGCCGAATCCCGCATTGTCAGCTCCGTGCATACGTGTCTTGTTCTCATTGGTTAACAAGTACACTTTTCAGTGTTTGTTCTACGAACTAAAGTTGACATTCTCCTTGTTCAGATTAACAACGTATGACTGGTGTAACATCAGTTGACACCTGGTGTGAGCTGACCTGATCAGTTACAACTGATCAGTCTATCTGATAGAGTCTTCTGATGCCAGTTGTCTTAGCTTCAACTAGCAGACTCGACTGATGTAGGTCTTCTGGTCTGGATCTTGATCTTCTGGTAGTCTTCTGATCTTCAGGTCTTCTGAGCTATTGGCTTCATGTTTTCACCTGATCATCTGATTAACTGACCATTCGACTAACTAACCTGAACTATACATATTGAGTTCCCCCTCAATATGTGACCTACTTTATACACCAGCTGTCTATACATTTGAGCTGGTCATACTAACCTGATTCTAAGACATCAGTCAGCTAACAGGTCTGACTGGTCCTATTACAAACTGTTTTGGAACTTCCATCAAAACTAAATACAAATTTCCCAACACAAATGGTATAACAAATATTTTTTATCTTTTTTGTATGCAAGAGGTACAAGGTTCAATCCTCCATATCTACCACACATATATACTAATTATTTCTTGAATATTTTCTAAATTATTAATATTATTTTAAAAAATATGAACTAGATCTATTTATACATATATAATAACAAAATATTATACCAAAAAAGAAAAAAATTCAACAAAAAAATTGTTACAAAATTTTGAACTAAATCTTTTTATACATATATAATAACAAAATATTATAACAAAAAAAATCAACAAAAAATTATTACAAATTTATCATAAAATTTTAAAAGTGGCATTAATGATTAATAATGTAAAATGTTATATTTTGCAGTTGATATGAACTTTTTTTTTAAAACCAGTTACTCCTTCCATATTTTTTTTAGATTGATCACTTGATTTTGACATGGGTTTTAATGAGGAAATTCTTTATTAATATTTGAAGGTAATAAAATAGGTTTTTAATAAGGGTATTTTGTCAATTTTAGTAAATAAGATAAAAAAATAAGTTACTTTTGTATGTAATTATTAGTGACATGTGATGTTATTTAGTGATGTTTGTAAGGGGCAGCATGAACTGTATAATTACTTTATTCTTATTTTGAATATGTGATAAAAGATGGACTTTTTGAATTTTGAGCAATCTAAAAAAGACGAGGAGTATTATATATATGAAAATGTATAATTTATATATACTTATTTGTATGATAATATTACATGATATTGGATTTAAATTGATTAGTCTAATTACCATAAGTTTGTTGCATGAGTTATTGACATTAGACTTAAATTGTTGAATAATTTTTAATTAAATTATTAGTTGACGTTATTAGTTGAATTGTAAAATGACACTAGGTTGGTTGTGATAAAGCTCGATTTATTTACTTATTTGTATGATTCTTTTACAGGATATACTATTTAAACTGATTAGTCCAATCATGGACGGATTCAGAAAACTTTCATGACGATGACACAAAAATAAATAATATAAAAATTAAAATTTCCCGTGAACCCGAATTCACGTGAATTCTATTTTTTTAGTGTCACGATTATGTATATACACTATCACTATCTTAAAAAAAAATATATTTTTTAAAAATAGTGATATTGCATATATATAACAGATCTACAAATTTTTTTAGATAAAATATTTGCATGATGAACTAATTATAACACTGTTAAAAAATCATTTAAGTCATCATATACATATACTATAATATAAATATATGTAATACAAGTATTACTCCTAATAATTATAATATATATAACATATACTTAAAAAAAATTATGGGGGCACGTGATCCCAACATAGAATGTGTAGGTCCATCATTGAGTCAAATTACTATGAATTAGTTGCATGTACAATTGACATTAGATATTGGATTGTAAAACGATACTTGGTTAGTTGTGATGAAGCTCAGTACCCACATTTTTAAAAGAAAATACTACTCGAGACTAACTTAGGACAAAGAGTGTTGATTTTGGGAATGACACTAACTTCATCAGATAGTAAACTCTCTTTAACATCTTAGAAAAACAATTTTGACTAATGATATCTTATGGTGTGACCATTAATAAATAATATAGACACTTATTAAAAACCTTGGACTTTCTTAAGGAGGTCAATTTCAATCATGGGTAGTTATATGTTATCATGTTCAGAGTAACTAGAGGGGACAATTTGAAAATTTTTACATGCAATGAGAATTGGGAAGACGATAATAAGTGACAATCAAAGTGGTTTAGAAGAAATAATTCAAAATTGTAAGAAAAAAAATACCCTTAAAATTGCATTACTCGTATTTAACAATGTAAATTTTTTAAGCAGTTGAAGTGCCGCCCATTTCCCATGTCTGATTGCAAAAGAAAAATACGTTCATAAATCGTGCGTTGCATCGAAATTAAAAAAAAAAGATCAAAAAATATATTTAAAAAATTAAAAAAAATATTCTTATTATTATTATAAGTAAAATATTTTTTTATAATTTATTTAACACAAAAATAAATACATTCCATATCATGTTCATTTTATACTCACAAACCGTGTATCGCACGGGTGATATACTAGTTCATATTAATACCATAACATTCATTTATTGATATCACTACTTTATAAACTAATACCATAATATTTATACACACATATATGATATACTATTAGTTTATGAGTTTAATAGTATCATTTGATAATTGTAATAATATCAACTTCATACAGCTTACAAGTTTTACCGAATACTGACTCTTATACCCTTAAATAGATACATATTGAGGGACTTTCCTGTGAAATATTTCACCGCGAAATATTAGTTAAAAAGAAAGGCGCTGAAAATTCACGGATTATGTGCGAGTCGAACCAGGTCAAGCACATTTTTTTCAAAAAATTGGTGCAAAGGCAAAATAGGAAGTTCGCTCCCAGACTGTGTCACTATAAAGATAAATATGTGTTACTGTAACGGTAATTATGTGATACTACATGATGATAAAAAAAAAGATATTTTTACTAATTTAATATTGTAATATGATTGTTTGGGCCTTTACTTACGGCAGTTTGTCACAAATCAAAAGGAGAAATAGATAAAATAATAGAGGGAAATGGATGAAAATAGAGGGAGTGTCGTTTTGTTCGTACATTAACACCTATTTCTCTTCACAATAACACATACTGACCATATAGGAACACAACTATATATACCTTACAAACATATACGTGTACTGAAAAATAAGTACTCCATCCGTCCCATAATAACTTGCACACTTTCCTTATTCGACATCCCAAAACAACTTCCACACCCCAAAAATAAAAAAATTTCCATAAACTCCATCATTACAGTTTCCTCAATTTTACACAAAATGTCATTACTTTTAAGTCCACACATACACACAATTCAACCTACTTCTTTACTTTATATATAAATATTTACATCATTCCCTCTAAATCATACTTATTACTCCATTTTTTTAATTTGTGTGTCCAACAAAGTGTGCAAGTTAATACGGGACGGAGGGAGTATGTGTTATTTTGTCATTGCAGTAACACATACAAATACTTACAGTAACACATGTTTACCCTTATAGTAACATAGATCTCAAAGCGAATTATGCTAGTTTGCCTTTGCGCGAATTTTATAAAAAAATATGTTTGATCCAATTCGACCCGCCCATAATTCGCGAATTTTTCCCTCTATGTTTAGGTGCTTCTCCTTGTGACCCACGAGTCATGTTTCAAGGATCCTTCATCACATTAACACATACGTGTACTCACAGTAACACATGTTTGCCTTTATAGTAACACAGATCTCGAAACAAGTTTTATTGTTCTGCCTTTAAGTGAATTTTTAAGAAATATTCGTTTGATCCGGTTCGACCCGCATAAGATCAGCATTTTTTTTGCTTTGTATTAATTTTGACCCATGGGTCATATTTCACTGAATTTAGATCCGTGAAATATTTCATATAAAAGTTTACCATAAGGTTATGTTCATTAAAATATAATGATCCGAAGTGAATTCAACTTATAAAGACAATAATAAACAAGAAAACAAAATTTTCTTTTTAAATAAAAAAGTTATAAAGGTAAGTCTTTTAACCGATGTTTTATTTTTTGAGTGGGTCTTATATGTATTCAGGTGCACCATGCACTCATAATGTATTTTAAAAATATGCAAGTTGTTATATTAAAAAATACAATTTATTTATATTGAATCGTACAATTATTTTTCATATTAATAATGAAAAATAAATAAAACCTAGCTTTATTTTTTAAAATAAAACTTGGATATATTTGATAATTATAATGAAGAATAAATAATTGAACCTTAAATCTCCCGGATGACATCAAATTCAAAAAAAGAAAAGGTCAGGTATAAACGAAGGTTTATTTGGATCAAGTCACCGTCTTCATTTCGCATTTGTTTCTCACACTCTCTGCAAGCAACTGATGAGACAACAGTATTTCCACCTGAAAAATTCCAGTCGGTAGAAACATTAAAAAAGGAAAAAAAAAAAGGAAAAAAAAAAAGCTTCAAATCCAGCTGAAGCGACGCTGAGAAGAAAACCATGAATTAGCCTAACGAAGTGAGAGAAAGCAAAGAAAATTCTCTCAATTAAGAATGTCAACGGATAGGCACTCTTCTTCCTTCGTTGCATCTCCCGAAGAAACCAACCTGTAAGAGCCGTAGCATTATTCGCTATAATTAGATGCTGAAATTTTATTATTATTTTACATTCATGTTGTATTTCTTTTATTAGCCCTGTTTAGTGCTACACTGGTTTGAGTTACTTTTCTGGAGTGGAATTGATAAATTCTGGTGTAATTGGAATTAGAATTATTTAGAAATGATCGCCCTTCTGAGGTTGTGCTGAATTTATTCATTGAGAATTTGTTCCTGTATTGCCTGGAAATGGTTAGTTCTCTTGAATTTGAGCAATTTCTGTTTGATTATGATGCCAAATGGTAGTTGTATCCATCAAGTGGCAATTTCGCTAGATTGAGTGAAAATAGAGCCTGGAATAATTTCAAAATTGTACAGTTTATTAGCTTAATTCTGTTGTTGCATTTGGAAATCTTGCGATAATTAAACAAATTGCAGAAATAACTTCGACTTCTTGTAAATTATGTTCATCTCTCTTATTCATCTACATACAACAAGCCTTGCTTCTTTTTAAGTGAAATTGTTCTCCTTTAGTAACTTTGCTGTGGTTATGTAGGTCTAGGGAATTCACATTTAGGGTGAACGTGAAACGTGTTGGTTTCCTCATCCATTACTGGCCTGAGAGTATGGTGCCTATATAGCTGTATTGAACTTCCAGTCTTCCAGATGGAATGTTTTAATAGAAAGCTCTTTTATTTAAATTTTTTTTAGGAACCTTATTTTATGGTTTAGGTTATGTTTCTAAGGTACAAGTAAAGAAAAGGCAAACACTTCCATGCACCCATTGCACCGTGCAATGCAAGTGCATTTTAGATGGTATTAATCGCTCTAATTAAAGGTATTAGCTGGTCAATATTAGTTGTTTTCATTGAATGATATTACATGTGCACCAGTTACACGCGTTACTCATCTTTTTCTTACATAATTTAGCTACCTTTTGCATAGGTTCCTTGACATTCTGCAAGAGGCTCCTTTGTGTGGTCATCGGAAGCGAACAAGGATAGTAGGAAGTATCTTTTATTGTATTTTATTGGCAAGTTTTTCTCCCAATTTCAACTTTTGATCACTTATTATCAACATAATTTTTTGAAATATGATTCTCAATCCATTCTAGGCAGGTTATGCGATTTTTGCTGTGGGAGCTACATGGATACTTCGGTCTTTACATGAACTAATTATCTTGCTACTCTGTAGCGGAGATATTATTCTTTTGGTCACCACAGGTTATTAATGAAAGTCTTAATTACTTTTATGTTGTGTGCTTCCTTTTTTATTGAGATTTGACTGAAGTTTTAGTTTAAATTATGCATGATGACTCTGAAGCTTGTTCTTAAGAAATTCTTGCATTGCTCCTCATTGCATAATTTCCATATTAGTAATTAGTATACTACTATACTTTGTGAAAACAGTTTGTTCACGTCTGATATATGATTGGTGAATGTTAATATAAGATCAAGTTGATGCAAGTTTGCAAGTTACTATCTGGTATTGACCTGAAAACATTAAAGTGTGACTGAATTGGATTTTGCATTAAATTATGAGATTAATCGTTAATGAGGCAGAAATCACATGTCTTAATAGAACTAGAGTGGGACTTTAGAAGGACAAATGCAACTGTAAGAAGAGAGAGAGCAGAAGAGTGGAAAAGCTAGTGCTTTCAAGAGTTGGAATAATTTAAAGGGGAAATTCCATTTTGCCCCTTAAATCATTTTCTAATTCAGACCTAATTCTGGATTTGATCTTTAATCCTAGACAACTTAATCATGTGATGAAGTATTTTTTTTGTATTATCTTTTTGCTTAATGACAACTAAAATCCTAATTTAAAACGCATGAACTGAAAATATTTTAGCCAACACTAAAGTAACCCTAGCCTAAATTCTTTTCACCTGAACAGAAAATAAAAACTGATAGCAAAGAGCCAATTAGGTGATTTTCTTTGGTTGCAGAGGGAGCCTTAGCTGCAAATGATAATATTAGTACTATCTACATTTATTTTAGCTTTAATAGTTTTACTGTTTACAATACTTCTGTTCCTCCTTTCACAAATTAGCATTAATTTAAGCTACAACTTCTGATTGCAACTTGTATATTCTGTCGAGTTCCAAGAGAACTCTAAATTTCTTATTGGATCCTGGCACATTTTGCTTATAGTTGATGAATTTGGATGGTTTTCTTGTTACCATTTATTCCTCCAAATTATCCATTTCATTTTGTTTTCCATTTTCTAATTTTAGGCTATTTTAGTTTGTCTCCTTGTAACGACGCCAGTTGCTTTAGTAGTTATCTGAACAGGTAAGGTAGTTTAGCTGAAGCTACATCATACTTAAGTATTTCACCTTCTTGGATATGTTACTTGTATCCTCTTTGAAAGTACAAAGAATTTAATACACGTACCAGAGACTATCTAAAAATATATGCAGTTGACGTACTATCTGTAGTTCCTTTAATTGAAAATAAGCAAGATTATCGGATATTAACTAGAGATAAGAAAAACACATGATATTCAATTTAAATAAGATGTGTATTACTAGGGAATTATTTTGGTTCATCGGAAATTAAAGCACCAAAAAATTCAGTATATTTACTGAAGAATCAGATCTTTATATTGCGACAGATGTGCTTTGATTTGATATTTATGTGCAAAACATATTTTGGCATATGTGATATTTCTTTGACATTGTCTGATATATATGTTTTATTAGTGTTTTGTCATTTTGTAGACATTTCCATGTATGTCATATGGAACCTGAGTGTGGAAAAATACGATTACATTTTTTAGAACAATTATAGCTTTAATGTGTAATGCTTTTGTACTTGTTTCCATGATGTAGTTATGACTGTTATATACTTTGTGATGACCTGTATTCGCTAAAATAGCTTGCCATTACTTACAGGCATATTCCAACAATATCTGGTTTATCAGGTCCAGAAGATACGCTTGCAGGTATTTAGTTATCTTTTTTTCAAATAATTGCTGTGATTATCCCTGTATTTCTCTGGGTTTGTCGTCAACAAACATTAGTCGAAAGTCTAATTTAAAACTGAATATAAAATTGATTTCATCATTTTCAAGCACTATGTTAGAACTCCTTGTGTGCTGTTTTTTGTGTTGACACTGAGGAATCTGACTTCCAAGATTCTGATATGCATTGGTGACTGGATTCATTTTAGTCTTTGGAGTTCATATATTAAGCATTTTAGTATTTGGATATTGAAGGTACACCTGTTTCATACAGAAGTTACATTATTATTTGCCATTACTGAATTGCCTTTCTTGTGGATGCATAACCTGCTATACGATAATCATGATGATACAGAACTATCTTTCCACATTTTTATGCCATTCCTCTTCACATTATTTATGAGGTTTATGTTGTTTCTAAACATGAGATAAACTTTCTATTTTGTAGGGTTATTATGGTTTCAGCCAAAAATTGAAGCATATAATTCGCTTACCATTTGCTACTATCGCATATGGTACACACTTTTTTTATGCTCGTTCTTTTCTCTTTGAGTTCTTAATTTGCAGACAATGGTGTGATGGTACCATAAATATCTGACAAATAAAATTATTGACTAGTTAATTAAATGATTGAGTAAAGATGGCGATTTCTTGTAAAATGAAGCTAATATATTTGTTGCCAAAATTTTCTTAAATGGATCCAACGTTAACATAATGCAAAGCTCGTTAACCTTCTTCTTGCCATGCTCCCCTTGGGGCAGGAAGTTTCTTTTTCTTATGTAGTACCTAGGCCACTTAGATTTCTTTGTAGTTCTGTTGTTTCTTCTTATTTCAGGAAATAAGCGAGGTGTTACTTTGACTTGAGCAAAGAATTATTATGGTAGTCAACAACCTTACAACCTTTGAGTGGTGATTTATTATTATATTGTATTGGGTTGTGTTTGTAATGATTCGATGATTGTGTAATGATTTATGTGTTATGTTTAGAAGTATATAAAGTGTGTTATATTGGGAAGAGTAAGCAAATAGGTTTTTACAGGGGTGGTATTGTATTGGGATTTTGAGAACCTGATTTTAAAACTCAAAACAGAACATGACTTGGAACGTGATGTCCCAAATCCTTCCGTGTGAAAGCCAAAACAAACATACTCTTAAGAATCCCCATCTGAAGCTTGTTTCTATATGGAATACAAATAGAAGATTTATTTTTTCCAATCAAATATATTAAGTGCTCTACTCCATATCACTAAAACAACTTTAGACAACCCATATAGTGTTTCAGTTTTCTGCATTCCTGGTATTTTAGAGTATGCCTCTTTGTTAAGGGTTTGACCAAACTAGATGTCTTTGGGCTTGAGGTTTAATGGCACTGGTGAGTACCTGAAGCTGAGCTCAAGCACCCTTGTTTACCATGCAGTTTTTTTGTGTCTGCTATCTATTGAACCATTAGTATCTCTGTTACAAAGATGCATTAGCCTAGTATCCTCCTTAGTCTTGTGGTTAGTTAATTTATTTTGTTTTAAGCACAAACCAGAAAATACCTCAGGTTTAGTCAACTACATTCTTTCTTACTGCCTGATATATAGTATCATTTGACTTCATAACTGATTTTATCCAATTGTGTAATTTTTAGAGCTGAAGATGTTGTAGTATCGAAAGTTTCAGCAGTATCATCATAGGTTACATTGTTATGCATCCAATGCAGTAGGTTTTTGACTCAGTCTATCCAGACTGATGCTTTTGAAGTTTTCACGTGGTCTTATGCTAACTCTCGTTTCTTTATCCATCTGTACTTGATTTATGACACAGCAAAACATTTGATGATCTCCATTGAATTATGATAAATGCAGGAACTGCTGCGATGCTGCTTGTCATGGCCTGGAAACCCCATATCAATATTCTATCAATCTCTATGCTGCTCAGGTAAAGGTTAACATATTAAAAAGGATACTTTAGTGATGGCCCTAAACAACTTTTGACACATCCAAACAAGTGCTCTGTTAATTTAGCTTTGTCAGAACATCATTTTTTGGTGTCCAATCAACACTCCACTCCTTTTCTATTTAAAGAAAATTGATATTGTTGGGCCATCCTTAAGTTTGCTTCAGATTGCAGCTTATTTTTTTCGGATGAGTATCTGATGCCTGCATGTGACATGATAGAAACAATGTAAAAAAAATTATAAAATATGATTTCACATGATCAGGGGCGGAGCCACGCACAGGTCTGGGGTGTCCGTGGCCCCTCCCAAATTTTTTATTTTTTTTACTAGTATACATATGTTTTGGTGATATATATTGTTTTTCTAATAAAATGTAGTATATGCTATTGCTATGTATATTAATTGGACATTTATTAGTTGGGCTGTATTCCAAATCCTTTATTAAGTCTTCAGCCAAGTAACTTACAAGTCCAGTGCCTTTTTTTTTATTTTAGTAGTTTTTTTAAATCTCAACCTATTAAGTAAACACTTATCAAGTTTTTTTCTTTAACTTCACAACATAATAAAAAAATAGTATAGTAAATTGAGAATTGACAATTAGGATTAAGAACCAATTCTAATATTCAGAAAGACGTCTTCACATAAAATCGCGCAATGGAGTAGAGGCACGTTGAGTATAATTTCATTATAGTTCTACGTTGTCGGACATTGTTTCATTCTATGATATTATTATGGTTTCCGTTTGTGTTTTATTATTTGAATTTTATTAAATCTCACTTAGTGTATATTATAAATAGTAAAGTAGTAATTTTGTTAAATTTATACATATTTTAAATTGGGTTTACTGCTAAAAAAAAATCATAAATTTAATTTTAATATATTAATGACATATTTGTGTATTTGATTTATTATCGAAATATATAACATTGGACTGTATTCATTGGCCACCCCTAACCTAAAATCCTGGCTCCGCCCCTGCACATGATTGCAACAACGGATACAACATGATTTCAAAATATTTAGTTTGAGCAAATAATTAAAAGTTATATATTAATTGGGGAATAAGATCCACTGAAACTCTGCCAGAATTTTTAGAAATATTAAAGTTGAAGAAATATATAATTAGAGAATAACATAGGAATAAATGAAACTCTGCCGAAATTCAGAGACATTATTAACTTTTAATCTAGAACTTTATCTTATTAAACCTTGACTCTTCTAATATTGTAAAACATTTGAAATTATATTTTAGAATGTTTTTACTTTTTGGTTCATTTCCTTACATGAGTTGCTTCAATAACATTCTCAGTTGTCTTGGGTCCTGTGACTGTATTTTATCCACAAGTTATACTTGTTTGATTTCTGGTTAAACAGAAAAATGGATAGCTCATATTTGATTAAGAATGCCAATAAGCAATACATTTAGTCCCTATTTCATGTTTTAAGTTAGCTTTCTTTAATATCTAAGGTGGCTATGTTTCTGATATATTTATGGCTTGCTTGTTAAAATCTGCAGAATCATTATGCTGGTTGAAGCAGTATGTGCAGGTTTTTTCATGAGCATGTATATTGGTGAGTTTGGTTGCAAAATTATGTTGTAGAATCGGAAATTGCATTGTCTTGAAAAATGGTTCTTAGGGCATATGAAATGTTTAAAGTTTATGCTATCTCTACTTCAAGATATATTTTTAAAGCTAGGGATTTTAATTTGTGAGTCTATGTGGCTACGAATTGAGGTCAACTTATTGCTCAAAAGCATCTTTGGACCTGGAATTTGCAGGTTATGTTCTCAAGTACAACTCATTGGATTCCCAGCCTGACGTTTTGAACTCACTATACTCTCCACTGCAACAATCAAGTCCTTTAGAAGGATTGAGGTATTGTAACTTGATCATACTGTGCATATTATAGGAACTGTATTTGCTGCTGGTCATGTGATAGACAAATTTTATGTACTTATCCATTATCAGTGTAATGTTACGTGCATAGTTTCACACACTTCTGGAAGACCCTTCCTTTTGCTTATTACTGTCGTGCTTTTTTGAAATATCATGTCAAACAAGTAAATATTCTATACAATTCTCGTCTTGTACGCTTAGGTGTTTGGAAAGAGATGGTGATGGAAAAAGGTGGATGGGGGTAATCCAGTGAGTAGTAAATATGCGTTTGGTTTGAGATGGAGAAATGGGGGTGGATGGAGCTTTATGTCAAATCAAAACTAATGTTGTATTATTTTATTATTCTTAGTTAGTTGGGTGATGATTATGTGAAAGAAAAGTAGGAGAGAGAATGAGTTTGTGTAAGATAAGTGGGAGAGAGAATGAGATGGTGTAAGAAAAGTAGGAGAGAGAATGACTGAATAAAGAAAAAGTAATGATGTGATAGTTTTAGGGGTGTAGGTGTATAATAAGGGTGGATGAGTATTTGGATGGAGATTTAGATGTGCAAATCAAAAATAGAATGGGATTGGGATGGTCCATCCTCTATCCATATGGCACCATCCCTTTGTTTATAGATTGGATTTCAAATCCAGTAGGGTGGATTTGATGAATAGTAAAAGGTGTGTTAGGATTTTAGTTATGTTTCTAAGTGTGGATTTTGTAGGATTTTATAGGGTGTGATTTTAAAAAGTATGTATATTGAAAATTAGGTGTAAAGTAAAAAAGGGGAGAGAGTGTTGACTTGGGTAGATAACAATAATTAAAAAGTGGGCGATAGATGATTGAAGTGTATTAGAAATTGTTTTTGAAAAAGAAAATCGATATATTATAGGTATTATAGGGTAGAATTTTAGAGGACTTGAAATCCTATACCAAAATCCGGATAAACAAACGAGGATTTGGATTTGAAATAGCTGTAAACAAACGGTGCCTGAGTCACTACAAAATCTTTGACTTATGAAGTTGGAGACATGAGAAAACTGGAATTGCTCTGGGAATACCTTTTATACCCTTGCATGAGACCAACCACTCTCAATTTATTTATAGTCTTAATTTTTATGAACAATTTGGGGTGTGATCTCCGGGCTCTTAATTGTTATTTTAACTAGAATTGATAAAGGTCCATGATTAGTTTACATCTCAAAACATTTTGTACAACTTTACCCTGTTTAGTGTGTTTACTACATGTGAAAGAAGTGCTTAACAGGAACAAATTTGACAAAGTTCCTGCACAGGCAATGCACATATTTGAAATTAGAAATGAGAGCATTAGTTAGATTCGTGATTAGGATTGACAAAGGTCCACGAATAGTTTTCCATATTGCATGTACCATTAGAAGTGAAATGATTATAGTTGGATTAGCTTTTGCAATCTACTCCAATATCACTAATAACTGAGACATTTAGGTATACTTCCACTTAGTCCCTCCAACCTTCAATACCATATCGAACTACTACTCTACTAGCAGATAGTACATAAAGCAGTATCAGCTATCCATTGACCTTTGATAGGACCTAACTGCTGGAGATGTAAGATAAATCCAAATATCACTAAGAACTTCCATTACTTTTTCAGATGTTTGAAATACTAACTTACTAAGATAGTGGGTCTAATAGTGGAACCCTTTCTATACAACGGATCAAGTGGAAGTCTCAATTTGTTTATCTAATCACTCAAGTACCACTAGGAACGTCAAATTTTTATGAGCAAAATGTTGGTGAGAAAAATAAAAGGATTTTCTCATAACACTATCAGCTAAAGGGACAGGTGTAGAATGTCTTGTGCTGGGATAAAGTTATTCAATTGTTTGGTAATGTTTCTAGCCTAACTTGTCCTTATGTTAACTGTCCGTGTATTTTACCTTCAAAAACATGAAATTTCATTGAAACTCCCAAATTATATTTTCCCCAATGGTCACCAGTTTATTTCCCCTGATTTAATTGCTTCTTATATGCTTCAGTGTTCAAATTATAATTTCAACTAATGAAATGTCATTATTTGGTACACTTTCATTGTGTTAGTTGTATATAGTTTAAGAATTCAGTACATCCTACTAGAAGCCTTCGAGGTACTCTGTGCTGATGTTATACTTTTCTAGCGGTAGGTAATTTTTCCATTCATAGCCCTCATTCAACTGCATTAAGAGATTTAGGAAAAGTCACCATCGGTTGGAAGCAAAAAAATAGTCTTATCTTTAGTCAAGCAGAATTTTTATTATTATGATTAGTAATTTTAGTACAATGACTCTTATGTTGAATTTGATGACTTGTCTTTTGTGATAGGTACCATGATGGGGGGAGGCTATCAGATCAGCAGATGGCGTTGCTGCAATAT
Organism: Stenogyne calaminthoides; assembly: GCA_037126765.1. Classification (NCBI taxonomy): domain Eukaryota; kingdom Viridiplantae; phylum Streptophyta; class Magnoliopsida; order Lamiales; family Lamiaceae; genus Stenogyne; species Stenogyne calaminthoides. Next base: position 16,625,506 of record JBBCBC010000020.1, read on the forward strand.
CAGAGAGAAAACCTTCACTTTCTTAGTGAGGAGGTAAATTATAACTGAAAACATGTAGCAAATGCTGTTGGATGATTATCCTTCCTATTATTTCCCTTGGGGAGGACCCATATCAACAATTGGGATATTCTTTGTGTATTCTGATCATTATTGAATTTCCTCTAGATTCTTAGATTGCAAGAAAGCTTGAGCAAATATGAGAGATCTGATGATGGGAGCACGCCTCAGGTAATCATCATCTGTGATAAATAGATTTGTGATATGCACGTGTTATACCTTCTGGCATGAATAAGAAAGAATGCTGATGATGTTATGTGCCTTTTGGCTATATAATGTATTGAGAAAAAAATTTGGATGCAAAGACTTTAATTAGTTATACTTAAGTATATATTACCTCCATCCGTATTATCTGTCCGACTTTATCCAATATGGTGTTCCTAATTATTTGTCACTTTGCTAATATCAATAAAATATTACCCTATTTTTTCCACCAATAACCCTAATAAATATTATCCATCTTCATAAAATAATGGATAAAGTAATTTAATTAATCATGGTCTATATATCATCAAGTAGTAATAAATAAGGGTATATCAGTCTTTTGATATCCTAATTAATAAAAAGTTGGTTTGCATGTGGATAAAATTGGATAGATAAAAAGGAAAATAATTGTATTATATAAGGTAAAACTTTTTCTTTAATATATAAATATCAATTGAGTGATGTTGAAATGGCTTTATAACAGGTTTTTGTTTTTAGTTGATGTGAATATCTGTTTGTCCAAATTATTAATGATTGCATTTTGAATCCTAAGTTGCTTTGCAGCGTGTGTTTGTTTGTTTCACTTTCACCTGAGTTACCACTATGTTTTGACTTTCTTAATACCTAATGCTGCTTCACAGAGATCTTTTTTGTTCATACACAATTTAAAGATTTGGGCTACGGTTTTCTTCTTTTAAACATATTTTCTTACTTCAAAAGGAGTTTGCATTTGTGTTTGGAGATTATTCTGGGGAAGGTCCCCTATTTCTATGCTGGAAACAATCCTATGTGTGTAGCCCCTTCCCTTCCCTTCCCCACCTACACATACGTTAATTTTGATGGACCTATTTACATTTCGAATAAAAAGAAATCAAATTGAAAATTCATTATCAGTCCATTTACCCAGTGAAAAGGATTTGATTTGACATCTCAGAAACTTTTCTCCCCTACCAAACGAAAACCTAGCATTACTTTTATCTATTTTCATTTTGAGTACACCTATTTATATTTAATGTGAATATTTGGCTAGAGAGCAGAGTTTTTGAAGACACTTTTGTAAGGGTTTCCTCATCCCTTATACCTTTGTGTCTTATAATTATTAAAATTCCCAGTTTCTTATCAAAACAATATGAAACAAATTCAATTAAAAAAATAGAAATGAAAAACAGCAACAACACTATTTCACTGCACGTACTCGACAAAAATGACTTAGCTTGATTTTCATAACGACGTTTGTCCCTACAAGAACAAAATACAATTCATTCTTGACATTTCCAGACAACGGATACAATTCCAAATGTTTCATAGAACATATGAAAAGAAACAAATGAAACCAAATCAGCCATTGTGTTTGGACATTGAAAATTAGTTGCAAATTTTCCACTTTCCCTACAAACAGCCTCTAAAGTTCCATTTTTCTGTTATGTGCCTTTTTCTTTTTTTTGTGTGTGTGTGTGTCTTTCAGAGACCTGTTACTACATTTTAATTTTTTGCCAATCAGATTGGCATCAATTGGTAATTGGTTTAGGATCTTATGTAGTGATTGCAAATATTGCAAGTAGTTTCTTCTCAGGGATGATATTAATTGCTTCAAAATTTGATGATTGGCAAGTCTGGTTTCTCTTTAAACTGCAACTGGATTAATGATGTTTGTTATATTTGTTAAGGCAATGTTGGATTGCCTTCTGTTGTTATTGTAATTAAGTCAAAACCTTAAGGCTTTGTTTGTTTACAGTTTTGAGGGGATTTGAAATCCTGTAGGGAGGATTTGGAATAAAGTAAAAAAATGTATTTGAATTATGTATATGTTTGGGAGTGTGGATTTTGTAGCATTTGATAGAGTAGGATTTTGAAAAATTAGATGATAGAAATAATATTACACAATCTTATTCAAATAATATACACACACTTAAAAAAAGAAAAAGTAATTTGGGATTTGAAATTCTGGAAGCGGCTTCCCACACTGTAAACAAACAAGCCCAAGAGTGTTAGTTACTGGAGTCTGAGATTTCGGAAGGTTGAATTCATGAGCATCTGATTCCCCTTAGTTTTACTTATGAAGTGATGATATATATGTTAACACCACTTTAAAAAAAAATTATATGCATATATATACTTTGGTACAAATTTTTTATAATGAATCATAATAACTTTTGTGGGATCTTGTAGGTTGATCTTGCACATTTATTAGCTACTCGTGACCAAGAATTACGGACACTTTCAGCAGAGGTAATGCATCAGCTCTTGTTCATGGTGTTTTTATTGAATAACGCATGCAAAATTTGTTTTCTGGGGATTTTTTTTTAACATTTTATTATCTTGTGATGCTCTTACTTTGATATGTGTTAGCCAATGACCCAATGATCATGTTGATGGAAACTTTTGTTAATGCTAAACAATGTAATTAGGCTTCTAATTTGTAATCTGATTCTGTTTGTTTGCTAATCTAAGATAATTTGTATGAGAGGCCATACGGTTGTCTGATCTTGTTTTCCTCGGCTCAACCCTTGTTTATAATGTCATATTTTCAGGTCTTATGAATATTTGTATTGTGTAAAATGATTTCCATGGGCAAGTCAGACCTGTTGTTCTGGCAAGTTGAAAAAAAAAAATAATAAAAAAAAAATATATATATATACACACATATTTGAAGGATGAATAAGTTCTCATCTTGATAAAGAGCATCCACTTGTCAGGCTTTTGTTGGTTTAGATGCAAGTTGATTTTTTCAGCTCTGAGATGAAATCCTGGGTTTTGCCAACTGTTCATTTTGGTGTGAATGTTATTCACTGTTGTGGTTCACATAACTGAACTAAATTTAACTATGCAGCCCTTGGAGTTCTGTTGTCCTACATGTGGATTGTTTGAGAAATATATCTTATTCCTCGTTGGAGTATCTAAATTTACTTGTACCTCAAGAATCAAGATTTGTACCTTATTTAGAGACTTGGGATCATCGGATAAATCTCTCCTTGTAATGAATCATGATAGAGTAACTCTTGGGTGCACCAGTTGCACCGTGCAATTAGTGCACAACTAATACCGTCCAATGAAAACAACTAATGCTGACCAACTAATACCTTTTAGTAAAACAACTAATACCATTTAAAAATACACTTGAGTTGCACGTTCAAGTGGTGCATAGAAGTATTTTCCCTTGTGATATATCAGGAGTTTGATTACAGTTTTCTCCAGATGCTGAAAACTTTCCGTATTGCAGATGAATCAGTTGCAGTCTGAACTAAGACTTGCTCGATCTCTGATTGCTGAGAGGGACTCAGAAATTCAACGTGTTCGAAATACAAACAATCAGGTAGATGCTGGCCTATCATTATTTTATTTTCTTACCCACCAATAGCTAAACCAGAAGAAGGGAGATGTGGGAAAAATAGGAATGTAAAGACATGAAAAGATGCACCTTGAGAACTCATGGGGTAATCTTGTCTCCATTTATTATAAGGCCGCATACAGTCCATAGCTTGCATCTCCCTCATTGGCTAGGACATATTTGATCTAGCTAAATCCTTTTCCTTTCTCTGGTCCTCCAGTCGGGACGATGAAGCTTTTCACTCCAAGATTCAAACTACATGTAAAAGAAATAGTCACAGATTATTATTGATTGGGTTAATATTATTTTTTATCCCTAAAGTTAATCTTTTTTCAGTTCTGGTCTCGTTCATTCACTCACTGTTCAATTGGTTCCGGAAGTACATTTTTACTCGCATTTGGTCTCACCGTTCGTTGACTGATGGTATCAAATATTTGGGGGAGCTGAGCAAACTTTTAAATAAGTACATTTAGCACCCTCAAGTAGTTGATTCCATCAAGCTACAAACGGTCAACTAACGGTGGGACCAAACACGGGATTAAAAGTGTACGACAATGACCAACTTGACATTGAGTGAAAGTGAGGGACCAAAAATGATATATTCCCACTATTGATCTTTTCTAGGCTAGATAGTTTGAATTTCTTTCTTGTAGAGATTATATAGGTATGTATACAATTTCTTGTATCTATTCTTCTGACACTATTACAATGATGGAACAGTACATTGAGGAGAATGAAAGGCTTAGAGCAATACTGGGGGAGTGGAGTACCAGAGCAGCTAAGGTAGCTTAACATATTTCTTGCTTCAGTTTTCGGAAATTACACTTTTCTCCCCATCGGTAGACTGATTTTGTTTTGAATGAAAGCTGGAGCGTGCGCTGGAGGCTGAACACATGTCGAATTTGGAATTGCAGAAGAAAATCGCGTTGAAGTCTCAGACAACAAATGAACAAGGTGCACGCTGAACCAGAGGGATTTTGCTCATTGATCTCTTTTCTTAAGTTGCGAGATGCATTCTCTTTGATTCTATACTTCCATCGTTATTGTTTCTATTATTTTTTAATAACGGTGAGTCAAATTGGCGATGACGAGTTATTACACAAACGATGAGAGATTCTGGAGTTCGGTAAGAAAGAGGCGACGGTGAAGCTATGTAAAAATTGTTTTATTTTTAAGTAACTGAGTATTGTTCTTTTTTACTCCCTCCGTCTTGTTTTAGATTCTCTATTTACTGTTTGACTCATGTTTTAGCGAACGAGTTGTTTATTAGTATATGAAATGATAAAGTGACTTTTAAGAAGGTGTAGGATAGATGATGGGTAGGACTATCATACCCAATCTTATAATTTTTTTATTTTTTTTAAAATACTAATAAACAACTCGCTCTCTAAAACACGAGTCAAACAGTGAATAAACAATTTAAAACAGGAGGAAGGGAGTATGAGTTATTGAACAGATTAGGTGCTCAAGTCTCTTAACAACAACCAAATTCAATGATTGTTTTTTTTTTTTGTGAAATTGTCACTCAATATATTTTCCAGGTATAAGTACTAGTATTTGTTAGAAGCAGGGAGTCGCGTAAGGAGTCGCGTAAGGAGTCTCACAACCCCAATTTTGCTAACCTTAAAAAAAAAAATTGCAAACAATGCATTTTTTTTATAATAGTATATTCTTTTTATCATAATTTCCAGAATTCTTTAGATTAAAATAATTTTGGAAGCACAACGGATCGCACAAAGTGAAGAAATAGTTAGAAAAAGATGTTCATGTTGTCAGCTTCTTGTCACCACAGAGAAAAAAAATGCAAGAACCCAATTTCACTATAGGCTCTTTCGCGATGTGTTTAAATATTTTTGGGGTGGGTCTCATTTATATTCGGATGCACCGTGTATTTATAGTGCATTTTAGAAACATGTAACTTATTATACTGAAAGATGCAATTTGTTTACACTGAACTGTGTAACTATTAATATAAAAAAATAATTGCACAGTTCAGCGTAAATAAGTTATATTTTTTAATATAATAAGTTACATATTTTTAAAATATCTGGATGCACACAAGACTTAGCCATATTCTTGATATGTGTGTCTGATATTATGCGGACAAAAAATTGTATTTTATGTTTATGTGAACATATTTGGTTTCTAATTTTCTTTTCTAATTTATTTTGGGAGATGTAAATGGTTTTGTGAAAGTAAATATGGTTTATCTAGATGAGTCTGAATTGATGTTTTTTGAAGTTTAAAATTGAGGAAGGTGCAGAATATGACAAATAAGTAGGAAACAATCTTGATTTAATAGATAACAACAATAACAACATGTTTGTTTATTGACAAATTTTACTGAATAAGTTTAATTCATGCTATGAAATTGATTTTAATTCATGAGAATGTGAAACTATTTATGATATAATACGGGTCAAGTTTAGTGTGTTAGAAAAATGTGTTGAAATTGATAAAACGAATCAAATAATTCAATTTCACACTATGCAACTTGTTTATGGGAGACCCACTCTTGTTATGATCATTTTAGGGTGGATGTGAAAACACAACCCACGAGCTTTTTCTTATAATCAAAATATAACTTTAAATTACATTACGTAGCATTTACAGTGAGAAAATAAAAAATGTGTTTTAGTATAATCATTGAGCCGATAAGTCCATTTCACGTCCTAGCAATTAAAATTTAGGATTTAGATCAACATAATGCAAAAATGATTAGCTTTGAGTGCTAACAAGTAACAAGTACTGTACATTAAATTCTGAGCACTGGAGATCATTAACTCTTTTTTCTTCAGCTAAAACACCTTTCTACAAATAATTTTGGGAGAAAAATCAAAATACCCAGTTTTACACATCTAATATTTATTCCAATGTTTTCATAACCGAACCGGTGATCGAACCGGACAGACCACCGGTCAGCGGTTCAACCGGTCGGACCGGTTCAACCGGCGGTTCAACCGTTTTCTATGTTTAGTTAAAAAAACAAAATAAGTATACACCTACAAAAATTTAAATATATATTTTATAACTTTTCATATCATATTTTATAAATTTTGTCCCACCTCATACATTTATCCCACATCGAAAGTATTGGAGAAAAATGTAAGAGGAATATAAATTTTAAATTTTAAATATTTAATATAAATTAATAATTTAATTTTTAAAAAAAAAATAAAAAAAACCGGTTATTTCCGGTTGAACCGGGTTTTGACCGGTTCTGACCGGTTCAACCCGGTTCAACCTGAAATCCGGTTATATAGTGCATTTTTAACCGGGTTACCGGCCGGTTCCCGGTTCAACCGGTTGAACCGGCCGGTTCAACCCGGTTTTGAAAACAGTGATTTATTCTACACATGAAGTATAAAAAATTTATTCTACTCACTATTGCATAAAAAGGTCATTTGAACCTTATTAAAAAAAATTATTCTACCCATTGGCCCACCCCATGCATTCAGGAATTGTATATTTTATTTACATTATGTTGTTTCAAAATGTTACTATATTTTAGGTGAATATTATTGAGGTTTAAATAAAAAAAGTGATGTCTTCTTCTTAATTTAATTTAAATTTGTTAATGCTTGATGTGTATCAAATAGAAAAAAGCTATATCTTTTCATATGTTTCATTTTAGTTGGTGATCCCCAAATTTTAGAAATTAAAAAAATTATTTAGTATACCTCTTGTATATAAAATGCCATTCCATGTTAGGAAATAGGAAAAATAAATTATTTGATATGTGCTTGTGCATTGTTAACTAGGAAAAACAAAGGTACCGAATGTTACCAAATCGCCTAATTCGGTACCAATTTGAGAGCGGTACCAAAAAATATGTACCGAGTCTTTATTGTGTACCAAAATAGGTGATTCGGTATCAATTTGGGTGCGGTACCAAAATATGTACTGATTTTTCATTGAGCACCGAAAATAAAGAATTCGGTACATCGGTACCAATTTAAATAAAAATTATAAATAATGTATAAAAGGGAGAGTGACTCTCCACTACAAAATCACTAACAAAAGAACTTTAAGGTACATAAAAAAAAGAAGTGACTCTAAGGTACAAAAAAATGGTCAAAAAGTCTAAGTTGCCCTTCTACCCAGTTTTCTGCACTTCTGACACGTTTCTGCACTTCTGACTCATTTTAACTTTTTGTATTTTAAAATTTTAAAAGTCCAAATTTTTTAATTTACTGAATTAATTAAATTATTAATTAATACAAAATTTTGAATTTCAACACCATAATAATTTTAGTGATTTAGTAATTATAAATTTATGCACTTTTCGATCAATTTTTATGGTGCATTTTTTTTAATTGTATTTTGGATCAATTTTAAAAAAAATTGTATTTTGAAGTCCAAAAAATATGCAATTTCAGAAAATAATTTTTTTAAATTTATGCACTTCTGGGCTAATTTGGAAGTGCATTTTTTTGTATTTTATGTACTTCTAGGCAATTTTTAGAATGCATTTTTTTTAAATTTATGCACTTGTTAGCTAATTTTGGAGTGCATTTTTTTTAAAAAAAAATTGCATTTTGATCAATTTGAGATTGCATTTTTATGTATTTTGTGTACTTCTAGATGATTTTTGAAGTGCATTTTTTTAAATTTATGCACTTCTGGGCCGATTTTGAAGTGCATTTTCGTTTAAAATTATATTTTCCCTATAAAAAATTGTACATCCCCAAATTTTACAGAAATTCTACTTTCCCTATAAAAAAGCGAAAATCAAGAAATCAAGAAAATTATCTTTAAAACAACAAATCTGCAGAAAACAACACCAATCATAAAATTTCTTTGCAAATCGCCAGAAACCCTAATAAAATTATTTAAACAAATATGAAAAAAAAAAGAAGAGAAAATTACAAAAAAAAAAAAAAAACCAGCATTCTACATAAAATCCTAGACACATCAAACCCTAAAATACATCAAAGATCTAAAAAATTACAAAAATTACACAAAAATTACAAAAAATCACCAGCGGCTTCGACAAAATCTTCACCAAAATAAATTCATCTGCAAAAATTAAGATATTAACAAGTGAATGAACAGAGCACTATGTTCATGAATGGTGTTTTGTATCAGATTTCAGCAGTTAATGTTCAGCAAATAAATACAAAAATTACCTCATAGATCCACGCAACCTTCATCGTCTTCACACAACCCTCATCGTCTTCACGCAACCATCACAACCACCCACGCCCCACGCTCAGCAAAGATTGTGTTAGATTCGTTCTTACCTGCTCCAATTTGGCCATCGATTTCAAAAAATAAGAATCCAGTTAAAAGCAATCAATCACAAATCGTATCGCCGCCTTCTTCTCCACTGTACCGCCACGGCACCGCCCCCCCCAAACACGTTCACCAAGCACCAACACCTCAGATCTACACAACAACACCACCAAACACCTCAGATCTACACACACAAAAATGAATCCAAAAAAAGAAAACCAAAAAAACAAACCTCAGATCCGCGGTGGTTGTGTGCGGCGTCGTGTGGTGACAGGACTCTCTACGGGCCAAAAAAAGCTAAATCCTTGCCATCATTAAAACCGGGTTAAATGTGGTGGTGTTGAGAGGGTGTTGGTGACGGCGGCTTGTAGTGGTGTTGAGAGGGTGTCGTGTGGTGGTGGTGGTGGTGTGTAGATGTTGGTGATGGTGGCCGTGGGCGGTGGCCGAAAAATCGAGGGAGAGAGAGGTGGGGGGCTAGGTTTAGAGAGAGAGAGAAAGTGAGAGGAAGAGAGAGAAATTGCAGATTTATTCCTACATCTTTGTGACGTGGGGGCCAACATCTATGAGAGAAAGTGCAATTTACTAACAATAATTATATAAAAATATAACATGTATGCCTAAAATGTAGAAAAGGACAAAGTTGGTACATTTTGTAGTGGATTGTCACTACATTTTTCTTTTGTACCTTAGAGTATTTTCCACTCAAAATATGTAGTGGAGAGTCTTTGTTTCAAAAATATATTATTAAGAAAATTATATGGTGACTACTTTCTTCACTCACGTACACCTCCAAATTGAAAATACATATATAATTAGATTATTAAATTTGTCAATAATTTAATAAAAATAAGATAATCACCCAATAAAACTCATATATCTGTCCATTTCATAATTAATTTATTATTTTATTGGTTAAACAAAATTATTATAGTATACAGAAAATTAGTTATTTTTTAATAATCTTGTTTTATTAATAATAAGCATTCTATTTGTGTGGATTGTAGATGGAAAAGAGAATGTTGATTGTTTGGCACGGAGGTTATTGGCAATGTCTTCAGTATGTAGGTGGTGAAATGACCGTAATCTTTATTTCGGTCGACCCACCATGTACATATGTCAGTCTGTTGGAAAGTATACATGATATAGCTCAAGCGGATATGAGTGAATGGGGTTATCAAATACAAACCCTTATAGATTATAGAGGCAAAACTGTTCGATTGAGGTTATCAAATACAAACCCTTATAGATTATAGAGGCAAAACTTTTCGATTGAAGATTAGAAACGACAGTGACGTGGTGGAATATTTAGATTTGTACAATGATCAAGACCTCATTGTTTTTGTGACACTACAAAAAGTAAGCAACACTGGTGGTAACATTACACATCAAAACAATGAATATGTCTTTAATCAGTTTCCTCCATGGAACCCTGAGATGCCTATAGGCAGCGATGTCGGTCCTAGTACAGTGCCCAACTCTTATGCTCCCGAACGTCCAGTTGCAGATGATTATATTCCTGTTCATGTGAAGATGATCATATTTTCCAATTCGGTGAAAATGTTGGGGATGGCATCAACTCCAACAATGATGACGATGACGATGATGATGATGATGATGATGATGATGATGATGATGATGATGATGATGATGATGATGATGATGATGATGATGATGATGATGATGATGATGAGGGAGACGAGAGGGGGGAGGAGAAGAAGGAGGAGGCGGAGGATGAATCAAATCCGTTACATGAGCAATTATTTAGAGAATATCAAAATTTTAGTGTTTATTATGAAAGGATGTACTCAACTCAACCCGAGGCTAGTGCATGACGCCTTCCTAATTGTTAAGTTATTTTTTTACATTATTATAATCTTTATTTAAATGGTACCTAGTGTACTGAATTCTTTCTTTTTGGTACATATTTTGGTACTGCTTCCAAATTGGTACTGAATCACCTATTTCGGTACACAATGAAAACTCGATACATATATTTTGATACAGAATCCCAAATTGATACCGAATCACCTATTTCGGTACACCATGAAAACTTGGTACCTTTTTTTCCCCTATTTTTTCCCTATTTTTTGACACACATTTTTAGAAAGTTAAAAATGCACAGATACAAACCAATTTTTTTTTCCTATTTCCTAACATTGATAGATAAATGACATTAATTTTTTTAATTTCCAAAATTTCCTAATTGTTAAACATTATAAATTCAAAATTACATTGAATTTCCTACCATCTTGAAATTAAATTTCAATTCAAATTTACACTATAATACACCATCAAATGAACAAATAAAAGTTCAAACTAGAAATTATTTATATGGAGGGTTTTAGACATACAATGTATTCCAATGAAGAATGTGATATGTAGTATAAATTGCTTTCTTCATTGTCAAGGGGGATAGAAAAGAGGAGGAGAAGGAATGTGGGGAAGGGGAGTACCGTGAGATTTTTTTTTACAGAGAGAATGAGGAGAGAATGCGAGTTTTTTTTTAAAGAGAGTGAGAGGGAGTTGGTGATTATTAAATTTAATTTGGTGAGCATTAAATTATGTTGCAATTTATTTATTTATTTTTTAATATTAATTTTTTTCTTCCAAAAACCAGGGCGAACTACAAATTTCGGTCAAAATTTCAAAATTTCACATAGCCATCCGCTCTTGAGTGGGGGGGGGAGCCGATAACTTCACCATATCTTTATATTATATTTTGTGAATTAAATTAATACTTTAATTTTCACAATCGTATCAAGTTATTATAGTTTGATTTTAAGCACCAGAAACTAATTACTATTGTACGTCTGTATTTTTCATAGCAAAATGGAAGGGGGTAGAAAACCCACATTGACATGGCCTTAATTTTCAATGCAATATACCTAAATCATCGATAAACATATACTAATTGATCGGTGGTCTTGGGGTGGGCGTGGGCGTGGGGGTGGGGGCTGAGGGGAGAGCTTAGTGGGTAGTGGAACCCACTTTTTACAATTTCAATTTATTCTACCCACTTATGAAGGGTGTTTATGTCTCAAAATTAAGAATGTGTAGAATATTTTTTTTATAATTGAAAGTGGGTAAAATAAATTGTTCAATGTTGAAAGTGGTTATTTGACACAATTTTTACAATAATTTTCTTATACTTATTTGCAAAGGTGGCTGACTTTTAGGGGATGTTTCTTTTGGGATTATAGTGACGGGGAAATTCCGAGCTATAAATTTCTAGGATTTTATAATTATGATGAATAATTAAAATATATGTTATTTTCGAGATTTAATAAGATAGGATGGTTAAAAAGTTGATTGATATTGTATTATTATTATGTGTATATTGGAAGAATAAAAAGGTAGATAATGTAAACTTATTTAGGAATAAAAATAAGAGTAGTATAAGAGATAAAGTAGAGAGTTATTGTTGGTCCCGGTGCAAAACGAGTCTTACACGTGTATGGGGTGGGGGGGGGAAATACACGTGTTCAATGATTTTTAAAACTTTTTCTTCACTGAGGTCAGATGGGTCAGGTTATCCTGATATTTTTGCCCTGAGAAGCACAAATCGCCCTGAGTCAAAGTCTACTGAGACAATGACCCTGAGCAGCTTTCAGAAGCTTCAGATTAGCCCAACTGATCCTGAATTTATCAGAGATCCTGAGGATCTTGGATCAGATAATTAACTTACTGAACACTCAGTAGAGTTAGTTCAGTTTGGTAACTATCTGTTCTAGCTACTCAAGTGTGCGGAATGGTTGACCCTAAGTTTATACTCGTTTTAGCTTTGCTGAAAATCTTCTTCCTTTAATAATACAGTGATTAAGGTTGTGATCAATTTAGATGCAGTTCAGTGGATTAATTCCAACTGAATATCAGTAAAATCAGCTTTCAGTGAAAATCATGCAACAAATAATATGCAGTACAAAAAGCAAACAACACAGCAATTTATAGTGGTTCAGAGATTCAAGCTCCTACGTCCACTCTCTCTGATCTTCAGAGAAATTCCTTAACCACTTCCTAAAGCTTTCAGGCTAACTCACTGTAGCTTACTCACTTTTCTACCTTGAGTTTTCTGGCTGACTCACTGCAGCTTACTAACTCAAACACACACAAGTGTTCAGACTACCACAAGTAGCTTACTAACTTCTTCTCTAGAGTTTTCTGGCTGACTCACTCTTTACAACTCTAACTCACCAACAAATCACACACACTCAAACTACCTTATCAAAGGGTTTGGGTTTAGGTTGGTTTCCAACTAGGGTGAGATATCCTTTACAATTAAGAACAAAATCAAAGGCTAGGATATCTCTACTAAGCTTTGGATATTTCTATCAAACTAGGCTTAGTGAATGAGCTCTCTCCAATGTGAAACACTTGAGAAATTCTAGGTTTTTCGAGTGCTTCAATTTGCAAGAATACGAATGAGCTCTTGAGTTGCTTTGAAATTTCCCGTAACCTTTCAATGTAGAAGGTCACTGGTATTTATAGGCAACATCTCCAAAGGTTACTCTTGAAAAACTATCCGTTGGAAGAGATAGCATCAAGGGTTTCCTCTTCTGGTTATTGATGAACGACTATTTTTAGGGTTTGAACACTCCCTTGCATGTTTTAGGAAATATGCAGCCAAGTAGCCAATCATCAACTTCTGTGAACTGGAAGATATCAGCTCTGACATTTCTTCAGTGATGTGTCACTTTCAGTGTCAGTACAGTACAGTGATGTTGCCTCCTCATTGGTTGAAATCTTTGTTTGAGCAGAGACAAACAAACGACTCTTTTCTCTTGATCTGATATGTTCCTTAATGTCCACAAATGTCTAACATTCTGTTTGTTTGTATTAGGACTGAACATAACACTATTTCATAAAATAGTTGTCCAGGGTCCTTTTGATCAGTACAAAAACAGTCTTCAGGATTTCTGGTCTTCAGGATTCTTCTGAGTCTTCAGGATGTTTCTGATCTTTCAGAGTCTTTTGAGTTCTTTAGGATACTTCTGATCCTTCAGAGTCTTCTGAGTTCTTCAGGATACTTCTGATCCTTCAGAGTTCTCTGAGTCTTCAGCATACTAAAAATTTCCTGATCTATATCTGCTGACTATACATGGTGCAGATAATCCTGAGTCCTAATATCTAATGAAACCTGATCCTGATTCTATTCTATCAAGATGTCCTGATACATGTCATACTCAGGGTTTTGAGATATAATCAAAATTTCTTTATTAAATTCATCTCCCAACAATTATTGATAGAATTTCAAAATCCTTACTTTTAATCTCAAAATAAATGTGGGAGGGGAGGGGAGAGGAGGGTTGAGATTGTAAAGTCAAAATTCCCATCGGAATAATTGAAAAAAGAACATTTAGGGTTTGTTTGGACTTTGGAATACCATTTTGGTAGTCCAACTTTATTTTGGCGTGATATGACTTTCGTCGTCACCTCCTGATATAATTTTTTTCGTTCATATTTTGGTTCAGATAAAATATTCTTTATGTGTATTATATATTTTAAGCGTTGGATACTACATAAAACGCCTTTTATAGAACAATAAATCTTGTACGTATTGAGTATTGTCCATTATAGAACTTTAAACTTGATTCATTCTTTAAATGAACTCCTTTCAGCAAAAAATACTTAGGGATACAACTTTTTATCAAGTCTTGCTCTAAATACAATTTTTTTTAAAAAAATTACTCTCTAGTACCATTTTTAAACAACGTTTTGATATTACTATAAGATGCCATTTATATCAAATTTTACTCTTTAGTCATGTTTTCTTTATTTAAAAATAAAAAACCTTTTCCACTCCCATTCCCAAACCAAATATATCAGATTCACATCCCCATTCATTTTAAATAAATCAGGTCCATCCCTCATTTTTCTCTCTTTCTCCACTCATCAATCCCCCGACCACCCCATCCCCGCGTTTCCACCCGAATCCGCCCAACCCAAAGGCGTTGTTGCCCCCAAGTCCGCTGGATCGACGATTATGGCGGCGGATCTGGGTGGATTTGTACAGATCCGCCCCACCACCCGAATTCAGATGAAATTGCAGAACCACCGAAGTCGTTGTCGGCGAGGTTGAGGTTGCGGAGGTGACTAAGATGGAAGAGGATGCCATTCATTAGGTTGAGGTTACCACTGAGTTTAGTGTCACCGAGAAAATTGGCTGAGATCGAGACCGATGACATGGCCGGTGAAGTAATGCCATCTGGTGATAACGACCTGTTCTTGATTTTTTTGTTATTAACCTTTTTATGATGATTCGAATTTTGGCGCATCTGGTGTGATTTGCTTTTCACTTCGCTTTGAATTTTCTACTTGTATGTGAAATACAAATTTGTTACTAACTGGTATTTTAATATGGAATTCTTTGTAGATGAATCCCTCACTGATCTTATAAAAAGGAAAATTTTGGATCGGTCAATGCAATTTATGGAGCAAAGGAGAAAGATGATTATGGTGAAAGAGGGAGAAGGAAGGGGATCCAGAATATTATTTTTAGTGTAAATTTGATTTTTTTTTCGACTCTTGATAAGAAATAGGTGTGCTTTTTGTAATCTTTTTTGTTAGAATTTACCTGCATGCGCAATTTGTTTAACTTTGCAAGGGTTTTTTTGTTCGAGTGCGCTGAATTATTTATTGGTGTAGAGAATTTTGTTTTACGGGTATGCAGAATTTTAAAGTGTGCAACATTTTTAAATATAAAGTATAGATGATTAAAAAGAAATTGGGGTGTGCAAGATTTTTTTTTTTGATTAATATTTTATTACTGAAAAAAAAATTAAATGACAAATAATTTTAAAAAAATTGGGATGTGCAGAATATTTTACGAGTGTGTTAAAATTTTTTTACGTGTGTGCAGAATCTTGGGATGTGCAGAATCTTAAAAAAAATGACATCTGATTAAAAAAATTGGGTGTGCATAATTTTTTACTGGTATAAAGATTTTTTTTTACGGGTGTATAAATTTTTTAAATAAAATGACAGATGGTTAAAGAAATTTTGAGGTGTGGAGAATTTTTTGGCTAATATTAAAAAGTCAATTAAATAAAATTATAGATAATAAAAAAAATTAGTAAAATTTAAAATCTAAAATATACAAATTGGGTAAAATTTTCATTTCTGAAAGAAAAAAATTAAATAAAAGAACAGACAAATAAAAAAATTAATTAGATAAAAGAATATACAAATAAAAAAGTTTAGTAAAATTCAAACTTTAAAATCTATAATTTATAATATTTTAAAATACAAAATTATTAAAAATATGGAGTGCAGAAAAGGGTAAAATTTAAAAAACGGTACATAACTACAAATTGATGGTTGAAGAAATTAAGGGTATTTAAGTCTTTCCAACCTAATTTTTGGACCTAGGAATAAGAAGGGTGATACCTAAGAGTAATAACACTTTATAAATAACACCCCATTGTAATTGCCTCTTCCTTTTTTGTCTCACTCTTGGATACTAAACATTTTCATTTTACCCTCATTTCTCATATTTTTATTTTCAGAAAAATAGAAAACGTTGCACCTTTTGAATTATGTGTAAAATCAACACTTTTTAATTTATGTATGTGCAAAATTACAACGCATTCGTAAAATTACTACATATGTGCAGTTTATTCCGAGGTGAGAGAAAAAACACTTCGCGAAGTACACTCAGACGCGGTCAGCACGTGATGTCAGCGATACAAAATAAAGTATCAGATTTTAAAACTGCACATAACCCCTTAGATGAATCTAGATTTTAGAGGATTAAAATGCGTCACACAATTTTTTGTTAAGAATCTAGATTATTTTTGTTTTGTGACTGTGGATCTATGTTTTGGTGACGAAATGTTAATGGATTTAAAATATCGAATTTTAATTTGACTTTCAAATATTTCCAACTCTATGTTTGTCTCATACTACTCATTTGTTACAAATAATGGTTGATACTCTATTTAATTTGGTTGGAGGATATCTTCACTATATTTGGCACAAGTATATAAGAATACAATTTGCAATAGGAGAAACCATTATTTGTTCAAATAACACCAATTTTTGTCTTGTGTTACTGTGTTATTTTCTCTTGCAGTAGTAGTTCTTACGTTTCTTTAGGCTTGTTATTGATATGGGGAATAAGGGCATATGTAACGCACTAGGGGTTAGGCGCCATAGGGCCTGCTATGTGCACTGCTCGGGCTTTGTTTAAGATCAGGAAGACTTAGGATGTGATCTGTATTGTTTGATGTTTTGCTGCATAAATAATAAAATGGTTTATATGTGTACTAGTTGAGTGACTTTTTGTATGTATAACCTAGGTGTATTGAAACTCAAAGCCGTCTTATATTTTGTTATGAGTATTTATGTGTAACATATGAATATTTATATAATTATTATTACTCGCATGTGGCCCACGTATAAGAAATTTGTAATTCATATGTAATATGCATATTGTTAGGGAATTTGGAAGAAGTGTAATCTGTATTTACTTTTGTCATAGGATGGTTGTCAAAAAAATTGCAGATATATCATCCGATGAAAGTGTTTTCATTGTGTTGAATGAAATAGTTAGCGTGTGTGTGGGTTTCATGGCAATGGTTAGTATTTATCTCCTTTAGTCAAATGAGGTTTTATCTAATGAAGAACTTGAGTAGATTCGTGAGAAATATAGCCTGATAAGGCGAATTCTAAATTAAATAAAGTATTTGCATTCCATGACTGGAGTATCCGACAAGACTTATATAGATCATTTTAGGATGAATAGGGGTGCATTTTCCAGATCATGCCACCTATTAGAACATATAGGTGGACTTAAATCTACTCGTAATAGCTCAGTTTGGGAGCAAGTTGCCATGTTCTTATCCGTTGTTGCACATCATACAAAAAACTGCATTGTCAAGTCTAGCCATACTAGATCTGGCAGAACTGTTAGCAAGAACTTCTACAAAGTTCTCAATGCCGTAATTAAATTACATTCGTTGTTGTTAGCCCAGCCAGAACCCATTGATAATGCCAATACAAATTTCATATGGAAGCATTTCAAGGTACTAAAATTTGATTTCATAATTTTTCAAATACCAATTCATTGAAGCAATATATATTATTTAATAATCTTATGTCTCGTACATGTTTTTATGATTTAGGGTTGTTTGGGTGCATTAGACGGATCATACATTAATGTAATTGTACCTAGAGCAAACCAACCTCGTTATCGGACTACGAAAGGCCAAATTTCTATAAATATGTTGTCTGTATGTGATATATACATGAACTTCATATATGTTTTAACTGGTTGGGAAGACAGTGCAAATGATTCTCAAGTGTTGCAGGATGCACTCTACAGAAATCCTGGATTCCGTGTTCCTAGTGGTAAGTTCCTCTCTCGTCAACCATAATTAATTATTACTTGTTATATTTTAATTATCAATAAAATGTTGATCCTACTGTATTTCTCCATTTAGGAAACTACTACTTGTGTGATAGTGGATACCCCAATGGCGAAGGGTTTCTAGCTCCTTACCGGGGTGTTCAATACCATTTGAAGGAGTGGGGAACAAGTGATGCTCTTTCTCGTAATAAGGAGAAATACTTCAACATGAAGCATGCACAAGCCCGAAATGTAATAGAGAGGGCATTTTGTGTGCTGAAAAAAAGATGGGCCATTCTTCAAAACGCATCTTTCTACCTCGATTAGAGTTCAGAATCGGATTATCCTAACTTGTTGCCTTCTCCATAATTTCATTCGATTGAATATAGTTGACCCTTTAGAGGATGAAGTATTTGACTATGTAGACAATATGGAAGATCATGTCGATGATCATGTTGAACAAGTTGAGAGTACCTGTACCCAACAGTGGAGAAATTGGAGAGATGAGTTGGCTGTCTCTATGTACAATGAATGGATATGATGATTTTATTAAAAATTTGGGTTATATCGTTGTTATGAAGAAACTTTGGGTGCCTCTGTTGTTTAATTTACCAAACTTCTATGCTACTTAGAATGTAATGGGGGATGAATTACGAGATTATTTTTGTTATGCCCTCCCAATATGTAGTGCTACAGTAATAAATTCTATTACGTGTGAAAACTTCATTATTATTATGGGTGAATTAACTATTTTGAATTGTTGATTGTGTGGTCTTATATGAATTACATGTGTGTTTTTTCCCCTCTAAAATTGTAAACCTATTGATCAGCTGTGTATTTTCGTGGACTTGTACATGATAAATGGATACTAATAGTAGTCATGTTGATGAAAGTAGGGGACCTTCAGCCCCCGTTCAATGACGACGTACATGGACAATCCGGGAGGAGAATACCTTGATCATAGCACTTGGTAAGATAATTGAAAATGGGTGAAAATGTGAAAATGGTTTTAAAAATGGGTATCTCAATGCCCTGGGGAAGGAAATGCGCCTAATCCTTCCCAATTGCGACATACGTTCTGATCCGCACATAGCTTCCAAGATACATACATGGAAGAGAAACCAGGCATGTTTGCAAACTATGCTAGCCACATCTGGCTTCTCTTGGGACAATGAGACTCACCAAATCATCGTAGAGGATGAGAATGCGTGGGAGGAATACGCTAAGGTAATATGGTCAAGTATCATACTATAATCTTTATTCTGAATTGAAATAAATGATATTATTTGTTAGGTAATAGTAACATGGTATAATCTGTTATGTCTCATGTTCAATCATATTATAAATTTTGCATTTATTTTTTTTAATTTAATATTTTGCATTGATAGTAGATCTTTATTGATTGACCATATTGTCTAAAACCTGTTCAGCATGATGATTGTGGAAGGAAAATGCAGAACAAAAGTTACCCATTGTATAGTAAGTGGTGTGAGTTGTTTGGGAAAGATAGAGCTCGGGGGGAATGTGCAGAGGATTTCAATGCGGCAGAGGAAACACGGCTTGAGGAAGGTGACGATGACGATGTCCCGATGAATAGTCCTAATATGACGAATAATGTGAATACAGATGATTCTCCTACTGCTCAATCAGCTACAAGTGGTTCAAGCAAGGGCAAACGTCGCAAACAAAATGCTGATCAAACTAGTGGTGAGCAAATTGTTAATTTGATGGGGAAGTTCTGTGAAACAACTGGTGAAAGACTTGGGAAGATAGCGCAAAACATTGGTTATGAGTTCAAGATGAGACAAAAGAGAGAGAAGATCCGTGAGGAGTTAGGCAAGGTTCAGGGGTTAGATGCAGAAAACATAATCGTTGTGGCCAAGGTCCTTATCCATAGTGATAAGGATCTTGAGCTGTCTTTTAGTCTTCCACCTGATGAAAAAGTTGTGATGGTTAACATGGTGATGAGCGGTCTGTTGGAATATAGAGACACGTAAACACGTAATACATGCGCAACGAAATTAAACAGTTCACCAACAACGAACATATAATTACGTAAACGATTACTAATAAACATAACAAGAAATCTTATAGTAATTCGAGAGCAGATTTCTCAACTATGGTATCCACATAATCCCTGTTCACGGACTTGCATAGATTTGCCAGCGTTGAATCCCGAGACGAAATTGCTAGGAAAATTCTAACTCTATATTTTATGGAGAAAATGTGAACACTTGTATTCCCAAGAGTTCATATATATAAGAGAGGTCCAACTTAAATCTTAAGCTAACCTGATTAGGAAATAAAATCCCTAATCTTATAAAATAAATCTCTTAGATTTATTTCCCACCTATAAAATCTCTACGAATTTAATTCTCATGTATATCAAATCTCTACGGAATTGATTCTATATATATTAAATCCTATAATAATATTCCATATATTATTATTGGGAATCCTATTTAATTAAATCCAATGCAATTAAATATTAATAATAATTAATTCCAAATTAATCTATTATTAATTAATTCTCCATAAATTAAATATTAAATCCAATTTAACATTTAATCAACCAACTTTAATCTGTAAAAGGGAACTACTTGTTGTGTGACCCAAAGGCCCTCATATATCGAGCGATTAGTCAAACTAATGGTCTTAATTGAACCCTAGACAATAAATAAGACATTATCAATATATGCGGTACGTTGCGAGAAACGTGCAACTACCTGTAACTGAAACATGGGCTATTACGGTTTCCTCCTTTCATTCACGAATACTCGATTAGTCTTGAACATGATGAAGTGTCTATTCAAATAACTTAATCATATTACTCTAATCACTAATTGATCACTTATGTCACACTTGGCCACAAAGTCCAAGTTGACGTGCATTGGCCAATGACTTTGATCAAATTATGATGAGAAGATGAGTATTCTCTCTAAATTCACTTTGAGGAATTAATCATATTCTTGGCTCAACTACCACGCACAAGCACATCGTGATGAACCCAATCCAAGCCATATCTACCCATGGAAGGGTGCAAGCGTCGGTCTTGGTCAAAGTTCATCACTCCACACATGTCGTGCGTATTGACCTCAAGTCAAAGGAGTATTGCATCGCTCCCACTAACCGAGATACCCGTAGACACATATAGTGGAACTACATCAAACGGTTTCTCGGATGGGTATACCAATACCCTCTATGGTATTTGTGCATCCATCCTGAGATACCCAGTATCTCGTAGTAAGTGAGATCTTACTACACTCTCTAAGAGTATGATGCAGATCGCACACCAATCTCAATTGTTTCATCAATATCCCATTCTTGATGATCCTTGATCGGGGCTATTTGAGAATCATGCTTAGGTCATCTGAGTTCTCACACACTCAATGACAACAATGACTCATGGGAACACAGATAAGAACAAATGCAAACAATCAAACATAATATTCTAATAAGTGTAATGACATACATTTAATATTAAATAAACAATAATATTAAACCAATACTGAATATTATCTTAGCATTATGTTCTTACAATAGATTATCTCTAGGACACTAACACTAACACGGTCGTATTTGAAAAGGTATGAAATTTATTGTTTTATCAATAAAAGTAATGATTTATGTAGTTATTATGTTAATTTGTATTTTTTTTTCCTGATTTTGTTATGCAGGTTACATGAATTAATCTAGTTTGTATTCCTTTTGCTACTAACTTCAGGCCCTAAAGTCCTTTTTGCAACTCAACATGCTTTGGGGGAACTAGCGACCTTTATTATTGTGTCATCAATTCTTATCCAGGAGCACATGTAGTTATTTTGTAGTAATATAAAACTTAATGAAGAATTGTTAGGATGTGAAATTGGTATTCTGAAATAATCTCAGAAGGTTGTATTTATGAGATGTGAATTACCTTGTTTAAAGGTTTGTGTGATTACTTATGCTTAATCTAATTTGAATTGTTGTTTAATTATATAATATGGTGTCTGGATATTGGTTATATGGTGTTTGGTTGGTTGTGTAGCATGAAGTTATTATGTTTTTAATTTTGAAAGTGGTTGGTGAATATTTATTAAAGCACATGCTGACTGTTGTAATCTTAGTAGTGGCCTAGTGGGTCTTGCAAAACTATTTTTTTTGCTTATTTTTGCATGTGATAGTACTTCTATAAATATAAGTATTGTTGTCTTCTTGATAATGCATGGTAAATGGGTCTAGTATAATAGTGTTATGTACTTTTTGTCATGTGATGGTACATTAAGATGATAAAGTATTGTGTAGTATCTCCAATAATGCATACATCCTGATATTTTATTTCATTATAGACTACAATTATCGAAAAATATTTTCTTTTTAATATAAGTGATTGCTAGTTCATAATTTGGTTTTACATTATTATCATCTTTTGTTTACCTAATTGGAAAAATAAGTATCTCTAATATGCCAATCAACATAGATTTTTGTAGTTTTTTTCTCAATTAATGAATTGAAATTAATGATTGATGCGGTCATTTGAGTAGAAAAAATGTACTAATTTAAAATAATACTTCTACTTAATGACCATGTTATGTGGGAGTGGGCGCCATGCATTTATTGAATTTTATCTCTTACACCTTCATGTAAGAGAAAATATGGATATATATGTGTGTGTAAGATACACAATCTTAACCAACAAGCACTGAAGCAACAAATTAATATCAAAATTTGGTTTGTGGACCATGTGAGTTAAATATCAATCGGTAAGCAAATGATAGACTGATTTTTTTATTTTACAATTGTGTTCATTGAATTTGTTTTCTTTTTATTTTTTGCAGTAGTTCTAAGTTGATGATGAATCGCCGACCATGGTCAAGAGAAAACGATGTCAACCTCATTATGTTATTGTGATGGTAATTAGAATATCACCGTTAATGAGGTGATTGGAAGAATTCCACTATAAATAAGGATACAATTAATGACCAATAATGACCAAGATCTAATCTATTAATTACATATTAATGACCAATAATGACCAAGATCTAATCTATTAATTATCCTTAATATACAAATCAATTATCCTTAATACCCCCCGCAAGCGTTGCGTGGGGTGAAGACAAACGCGAAGCTTGGATCGAAGAAGCTCAAAAGCAGGTCGAGACAGACTCTTGGTGAAAATATCTGCAAGCTGAAGATGAGATGGAACAAAACGTGTGGAAATCTTCCCAGAGGATACTAGTTCACGAACAAAGTGGTAGTCCAGATCAATGTGTTTTGCTCGTTTGTGAGCAACTGGATTCTGACTGATAAAAATAGCACTCTTGTTGTCACACAAGAGTTCAGGACGATTGGAGATTTTGACTCGGAGCTCATCGAGAAGATTGGTGAGCCAAACAATTTCCGCCGCTGCATTGGCCATAGCACGGTATTCAGATTCACAACTCGAAATGAAGTCATCAGAGGTTGTTTCTTTGCACTCCAAGAGATGAGATTTCCGCCAAGAAAAATTGAGTAACCGTGACGTGGATCGTCGATTTCAATGCAACGGCCCAATCAAAGATCGAGTACCCAATGACAAAGAGACTGGATGCCGAGTAAAGGATAAGCCAAAGTGGACTGCACCCTTCACATAACGTAAAAATCCGCTTAACAAATTAAAATGATCATCCGTCGGTGAGTGAAGAAATTGACTAACAACATTCACAAAGATACGATAAATCCCAAGTGGTAATAGTCAATCTTGAAGGGTCCCGACTAAAGAGCGGTATAAAGTGGGATCGTGGAACGGTGGGCCATCACTTACCAAAACCTCTCCGGTGAGCAAGGGGTGGAAACCGGTTTGGAATCCAATAGTTTTGCCTGCTCCAAAATGTCGATAAGATATTTGGCCCGACCAACAAAAAAAAGACCATCTCGAAGTGTCACGAGACCTCAAGACCAAGGAAATAGTTAAAGCGCCCCAAATCCTCAATAGCAAATTCCTTATGCGTCGCGTCTAATGAATGTCTTGAGCATGTCACCATCATTTCTGTGATAATTATATCATCTACGTATAAGAGTAGATAGAGAATAGAAGTACCTCGAACGAGATAGAACAAAGATGAGTCAGATCGACTCTGGCCAAATCCCAAGCTGAAGAGATATGTACTAAATCGTTGAAACCAAGCAAGAGGGGCTTGTTTCAGACCATACAACGTCTTCTTTAGACGACAAACATGATCAGGAAAGCGTGGATCAACAAATCCTGGAGGTTGAGCCATGAAACCGGTTTGTCAAGAAATCCATTGAGAAATGCATTCTTGACATCTAACTGATGCAACGACCACTGAGATTGCACAGCAAGAGCAAGAATAACTCGAACAGTAGCAGACTTGACGACTGGGCTGAATGTATGATGCAAATCAGCCCCGAAACCGAGTGAACCCTCGCCACGAGGCGAGCTTTATGACGCTCAATAGTACCATCGGAATGAAACTTGGTCCTAAAAACCCACTTCGAACCAACAATATTAGTACGTGAAGGACAAGGTACAAGATCCCACATATTATTTTGACGTAGAGCATCGATCTCTTCTGCATAGCGCACAACCATTCTGGAGATTTGGCGTGATTTGAAACCCCAGTTCGAGCTAGCGGTGAGAGGATAGGATAGGCAAAGGCAAGAAAGATCAACCGTAACGAGGCTTGAACACCCCGCAAGACGGGCTCGCGTCACCATAGGATGGACGGGCCTTGACGGGACCGGTGGATCGTGGACCGCAACAGAGCAGTTCTGGGGCCGGATCGCTAGTGGTGCCAACGGGGCTGGTTAGGGTTAAGGGCGGTGCCGAGGTGCCAGATGCGATGGGAGTTGTTCCTCATCGTCCAAAGGAATGATGTGAGGACGAAACAAAGCAATGGCGATGACACGGGACGGATGGATGGCGGCAGAGGCATGGGCACGATGATAGTACCATCCAAAAAACTTGAGAAATCCAAATTGGACATCGGTGTTGCAGACGAGTTCTCAGAGAAAGGAAAACATAGTTCATCAAATTGAGCATGCCTAGATAAAAAGACCCGAGAAGTAGCTGGATCGAGGCAACGAAATCCCTTATGTGTGCTATTGTACCCAAGAAAGATGCAAGGCCGACTTTTGGGTGCCAACTTGTGTTCAGCATAGTCCCTCAAAAATGGATAAACTCGACAACCGAACGGTTTAAAATTGGCATAGTTTGGAATTGATCCAAAAAGAAGCTCAAAGGGAGACTTGTTAGACAGTACAGATGAGGGCAGACGATTAATAACATAAACTGTAGTGGCAAAAGCATCAAACCACAACGATACAGGAGCATGTGAATGAAATAACATAGAAAGACCTGTTTCAGAAATATGTCTATGCTTGCGTTCTGCCCGCCCATTCTGCTGAGGAGTGTATGGACACGAGAGACGATGAAGAATGCCATGTAGTGACATAAATTCACGGACTCTAGAATTCACAAATTCTGTGCCACCATCACTTTGGAAAACCTTGATTTTTCTGGAAAACTGAGTGCAGACAAAAGCATGAAATTTCACCAAAATATCATAAAATTCAGACTTAGCACGAAGGGGATAAATCCAAGAGAAACGAGAATGATCATCCACAAAAGCGACATAATATTTAAACCCATCGACGAAAATAATTGGGGCCGGGCCCCACAGATCACAATGGACTAAGTCAAGTACTGCATCAGCACGTTTTTCATTCAACAAAAAAGGTACACGTTTGCTCTTAGCCAACTGACAAGAGGAACAAAGTGTAGGAGTCGGTAATAGAGAAGTAATAGATAATTGGCCTATCTTTTGCAATAAAGAAATAATAGTAAACGGGACATGCCCCAAACGAAGATGCCATAAATCAAAACTGGCCTTCAAGTCTTTATTCCTAATTGCTGCAACTAGCGCCGGGACACCCCGATCAAGCAAATATAAACCTTTATCAACCCTTCCCTGAGCCATAATTTTCTTTGTCACCCTTGCTCGAATGGCAAAGAACTTATCAGAGAACACAACGTCAACAGGTAATCAAAGCAAATAACTTAGAAATAGACAATAAGTTCTTAGTAATATGTGGCACAAACCAATACATCCAACAATTTAACATCCCCAGATAATTTAGAAGTGCCAATATGTGAAATATTTAAAGCAGAACCATTACCAACAATAACAGAACCGTTACCAGTGTAAGGCCCGAAGGATTCAAGAGCAGATGTCTGATTCGTCATATGCGCAGAAGCACCAGAGTCCAAATACCAATCAGGAGTGGAATCAGAAATCTGACATGAGTGATTAAAGGCCTGAGCAAGATTGGCAGAAGAAGCAGCATTCCGAGCATCAATAAATTGAGGGCATTTATTCGCATAATGTTCACCGCTGCATATCTGACAACGAGGAGTATAGGTACGATGACCCCCGTTTCCACCCTGATTACCCGGTTTGCTACCCGAATTACCACGAAACCCTGTAGACTGTGGACGATTGTTAGAGTGCTGAAAATTTCGGCCTCTGTTGTTGAACCCCTGATTGCCCGAAGAGAAACCGGAGTCGCCCTTAGGCTGACCTTGTCCACCTGAGGAACGGCCACCACCTGCACGACCATTGCCCGGGTTTGAAGCCGTGAACGCCGCCGAAGATGGAGAACCACCTTCCATAGCACGCAACATCATCTCAAACTGACGAGCTTGATGAAGCAAGGTACGAAACACAGGCAATGTGGTTAGCGCCATTCGAGTGTCAGCAAACGAGGCAAATTGAATGCCTAACCCTCGTAAGAACCAATGGCTTTTATCAGTTTCATCAATAGGGCGACCAATTGCCGAAAGTTGATCACACAAGTTCTTAAATTTTCGGCCATAGTCATCCACCGAGAGATCACCCTTCCGAAGAGAAAGCAACTCCTCACGTAGCTGATGGGTGTGAGAAGCGGATGAGTCGGAGAACGCCGCCAGCAGCGTCGACCAAGCCGAATGAGAGGTTTGACAATCCAGAACCTCCGATGCCGCATCCGGAGTGAGCGACGTGAAGACGACGCTGAGTAATTTCTTGTCTTTCATACGCCACACAAGAAACGCCGGATTTGGTTGATGGACGCCATCAATCGTGATTGTAGGGGATGGGGCCACGGCTGATCCATCAAGAAATCTCATTAGGTCGAAGCACTCGGCCATATGAATGACTTGACGATACCACATCAAGTAAGTAGAGGGTTCAAGTTTGATCGGTACCATTGAGAGCATGGTATTGACAGGGAGCGGATTGGTGGTGGAAGAGGATGATGCCGCCATTGAAAAACCTGAAGCGTAGGGTTGCGAGACAATGATACTGGAGGGGAGCTGTCCAGAAATCAGTCGAGGAGTTGGAGGGGACCAGTCCAACGAAGAGAGCCGGCGAGCGGAAGAGATGATCGGCGGCAGCAGAAAAGTAGGGTTAGGATCGTGTTTAGGATCGTGATACCATGTGATGATAATTAGAATATCACCGTTAATGAGGTGATTGGAAGAATTCCACTATAAATAAGGATACAATTAATGACCAATAATGACCAAGATCTAATCTATTAATTACATATTAATGACCAATAATGACCAAGATCTAATCTATTAATTACATATTAATTATCCTTAATATACAAATCAATTATCCTTAATAGTTATGCTACGAAGAATATCTTGTCGGTCAACTTGTATTAACGACATTAATATGGATACTTGGAGCCGTATTTGGGATAAATTTAAGGACCGGATGCAGGGCCTCTGCCCATGGCTTAGAGAAGACCTCATTAGTCGATGGATGTATATCAAGCGTGCATGGGGTGTGTTAGAGGATCTAAAAACACATTCTGGATATGCATTTGACGACGAGAGAGGCACAATAATAACACCAGATCAATATAACTTACAAGAAATTTATGAGGTAATCACACTTTTTAGGTGCATCTTAAAACATCTATTTTAGTCTTATCATACAATATTCTAATCAATTTAAATCTGACAGGAATTTCGGGGGTTCAAAACGATCTTGGAGCGTGGGCTTCCCGAATACATAATTTGCACCGAAATGTTCCTTGCAGTTAGGGGGCTTAGAGGTTGAATCTTGAGGCATCCAGATAATTATTAATATCAAATAAGTTATTAAAATGCTCTACGTTACATTCATCTTAATATGTATCTCCGTTTTCATTGCGTTATCTCAATGAAAAGAACGTCAAGAGTAATGTACTTTAACAAGTATTGAGTTTTATTAGTATGTTTGTTGTATGTATTATTTTTCTATTATAGTGGGTTTATTATCATATTGCATTCAAGTGATAAATTAACATACAACATTGCTAAATATTATCATTAAAATTATTTAGTGAGACATTCATAGATTACTACATTACATAGCATGAAAATATGCATAAAAAAAGAAGTGCTAAATGGAAACCCGCGCATACATTACGATACATATTTGGAAAGTAATATTATATAATATAATACATAATTTTCAAATTATTATGAATATCGTAATATCATCAATTCCATGGTGGCAATGAACCAGCAGTGCTCACTTGACTAGAGTTAGTTGGTCCACTGGGACTACGAATCCTGTTGCGCCTAAGTACATCAGCCCACGAGCTCACATTGCTTACATACAAAACTTGGTCTTGTGGATTTGAGTGTGCAGGTCTAGGCAAAGCTATTCCCCCACCACTGATTGTGTTGATGGATCTTCATGTTTGTTTTCAAAAATTGATTTTATGGTGTCCTAGTAAAAGAACATTTTTGTCATCGAAAATTTCTGTTACATAATGCATCTATTTAGAATTGAACTTCAGAGTATTTTACTAACATCATCTAATATTAATTTGTAACTTACCGCTTTTGCTCTTGCACGAACTTCGGGCGGAACAAACATTCGGTTTGTTGTTATATCATATGAAACTCCTAGTTGTTGTAAGATGAAATGAAAAGTATCATACCATTCTTTGACTCTATGATATTGGAGGTTAACATCGTCAAGGGTGTACGTACATCGAATGCATGACCGAAGTGAGCGCCATATATCTGGCATTTGCATTGTTGCCTCGAAATCATCAGACATATCAATCGAATAGCTAAAATGCAATAGTACCTGGTGAAAGCAATTTTCAATCTCAGCATCCCAGGCACCATTTAGATCAGTTCGTCCATTTTGGGTGTTCATGGTATGAAATCTACATACATGGAAAGTGTTATGTAATACGTTAAACAACCACATCAAGAAAAGCAATATTTTTAAACCCGAATCGGTCATCAAACCGGACGATGAACTGGGTCATTGGGTCACTGGTTCAACCGGTTGAACCGTTGTAAAAAAACCAGATTATTTAAGTATGTATTTATTTATATATATTATATTATATTATATTATATTATTACAATATTATTAAAAAATATTGTATTTTTACATTTGGCTAAAAGACTTTTAAAATGTGGCCCAAATAGAGGTAAGCCCATTCATATTTGTCTTTCTAAACCTAGCCACAACCGTCTTCCTCCCTATCTTATAATTAAATCTGTTTAATTTTTTCTTCTCAACATTGTCGGCCGTCTTCCTCCTCTCTTTAGACTCTGATAATCCAAATTTTACTTCGTATATCCTCTCTCCAGTCTCAATCTCCACCAAATGCTTGTTGTTGTCTGATGCAGAGGTCTATTGGCGGTGTCCGACTAAAAATTGGTTTGTTGGAACTCTGTATTTTTAGGATTTCTTAAAAAAAAAAAATCGGGTTAACCGGTTCTCCGGGTCGCCGAGTTAACCTGATTTTTAGCCGGTTTGTATGGATTTTAATTTAGCCCGATATTCATTGAGAACCGGACCGGTACCTGGACCGGTTCCCGGTTAACCTGGTCGAACCGACCGGTCCGGTCCGGTTTTAAAAACACTGAAGAAAAGTGCATGGAAAATGAGTGTGAGTTATTATAAGTATTAATAATTGTTGAACATTAAAAATAAATATTAGCATATTTAGATATAATAAAAATTAGAAATACTTACCTAGTTAAAAAGAAACCACAACAAAGAAATACTAATTGAGGTTGGGATATCACCACAAATTTTGGGCAAAGCTACTGCCTTTATATAGCATCAACTTGGTCTAGTATTAGTTGTATGCACACTTCATGATAAATTAAAAAATAAATTAAAAAATCATTGTTCAAGATAATATTTACTTTATCCTCTAAACCCCAATAGTAGTACACATGGTGCAAGTGATAAATTTCATATTGACCCATCAACTTTGTTATTATATACACCTACCAACATGGCTCTACTCTTTGTGTGTAGGAGTACTATTTTTTGCAGTAAACACTTATGTACTCCAATACTAAAATTAAGAATAACAAAAACATATTTTTTTTAATGGAACCTGCATAAAAGAATTTGAGATCAATATATAATTCTTTATCATGGAAGTTTCTTAAGAAAATACTAACAGGCATGACAATTGATCAATTAACATAACATAATTATAAAAGCTGAATACTATGTTACTTGTACGATACAATCTAAGTTTGATCATCACACAAAGTTCAGCTCTCAATCAATTAACCTAAAATAAATGACAAAAAATCGTACGAGACGGTCTCATATATGAGACGGAGTACAAATTAGCACAAATCAACACTCATCCCTACCAAAGTATTAAAGCACCATGCCCAAATTATGCTCCGTCTCATCGTGAAACCGTCTCATGCAAGTGTGATTCAAAAGAAATTCAACATTCCACAACTTGGACTAGAGATGGAAGTTGATTACAACAGGCTTCCCGAGTTACATGATCAATACCCAAATAACTATCATGTTTCATTTGGGTTTGAAGTATTTAAGGATAGATTTGTATTCCATAATAGTGAAAATGTCAAGTAGTCTAGGTAATCCAAACACAAATCTTAATACCCAAAACCCAACTAAACACATATCATCAAAAACTCAACTACTCAACAACATTTCCAGATTCCTAGCAGCAATCAACGCACAAATCCAAAGACGATTCACACATTCAACATAATTTATATTAAAATAAATGAAGAATTAACCACAGAGTTGAATACATACACTAATTTAACAGCGCTGCCTTAGGTTCTGCAAAAATCCTCAATTCTCCCAATAGCAGAATCTTCCCCTCAGAAACCTCAACCACAACATTGGCGGTTTCGGGGACCTTCGGTGGGCCACCGTCGAGAGTATCAATAACCGAATCAAACATGCTGATTCCCGTAGCCGCACACTGGTGATGGTAGAAAAACCTACCCAATTGTATGATAAATATATTTTTTTATTTAATAAAAGTAAAAAAAAATTAAAATTAAGTGAGAGGTAATAAGGTAATTTAATCTAAATAGTCTATCCTACCAATGTGAAGTAAACATGATACGGTGATGATATAAATGATATCTGGTTTGTAAATCTCCAAAGTAAACATTAGTTATTGTGGGGTATCTTAACCCTCCTCTATTACTTAACTAATCTATTCTATCCATAATTAGGAAAGTAAACGAAGCCGTAGTGGATAATTGAGAAGTGACAATGTACACAAATATCTCTAGAAGTAAATGACTTGTAGGGAGAATTGTGTGGCTTATAATTGTGGTAATAAAATTCAATTTCGTAGGAATATTTATAGGTGTTGGCACACTTTTTTATTTAAGAAAACTAGTATATCACTGGTTCTTGCATGGTCTGTGAGTATAAAATGAATATATTATGAAATGTATTTGTTTTAATGTTAAATGAAGTAGAAAAAATATATTTTACCTATAATTATTATAATTTTCCTTAACCTTAATTTTTTTTATATATTACATGATTTATATTTTTTCATTTTGATGCAATGCATGATTTTTTAACATCTTTTGCTTTTGAAACAAGGCGTGGAAAATAGGTAGAAGCAACATGCTGAAAAGTTTACATTGTTAAATAATGCGAGTTTGAAATGTTTTGTTTTTTCTTACAATTTTAAATTATTTCCTTATAAACCACGTTTGATTGTCACATGTTGTCGTCATTTCATTGCATATATCAAAATTTTCAAATCGAACATGACATCATATAAATGCCCATGATTAAAAATTGACCTCCTTAAGAAAGTCCAAGATTCTTAAGTGATTATCCATAAGTCTTGTTAATGGTACTATACTCAAAATTGGCATCTCTAAGACTTGAAGAAAAGTCACTAATTGATAAGTCAGCGTCATTCGGGGAATCAACACCATTTGTTATGTGTTGGTCTCAATTAGTATTTTCGCTTAAAAACATGGGTATCGAGCTTTATCACAACCAACCTAGTATTGTTTTACAATTCAACTAATAATGTCAACTAATAATATAATTTCTAATGATTCGACTAATAATTTAAGTTTAATGTCTAAATCTCATATCATATAAAATAATCATACAAATAAATATATTAGTTATACAAATAATCACACATTTATATATTGATAGTACTCTCTCCGTCTTTAATTAGATTGCTTAAAATCAAAGAGGTCCGTCTTTTTCTTCACATATCCCAAATAACAATGAAGCAATTCTATCGTTTCAAGCTATCTCACTACAAATATAACTAAATTACATCTCCTGTCGCTAATAATTACATACAAAAATAACATTTTTTTTATTCATTCACTTAGTTACTTAAAACACATTTATAAAAAAAACTACTTAATTCACTTAATATCTTAATGAAAAACTTCCTCATTAAAATATTTGTCAAAGTCAAGTGAGCAATCTAAAAAGTGACTAATGAAGTAATTGATTTTGTAATTGATTTCAAGAAAAAATATACCCATATTAAATACAAAATTTATTATTTATATTACTAATCATTAATACTAATATTGACAACTAATAATATAATTTCAAATTATTCAATAAATGATTTAAGTATAATGTCACTAATACATACAAACTTATATAGTAATTTGACTAATCAATTTAAAATCTCATATCATATAAAATAATCATACAAAAAAATATATAAATTATACAAATAATCATACATTTATATATTAGTACTCTCCCATCTTTAATTAGATTGCTTAAATCTGAATAGGTCTGTCTTTTTTTTTCCACATACCCCAAATAGAAATAAAGTAATTCTATTGTTTCAAACTATCTTATTACAAACATCACTAAATTACATCTTTACCAATAGTTACATACAAAAATAAATTATTATTTTTTTTGTCTCATTCACTTAAGTTGCTTAAAACACCTTTATAAGAAAGCTACTTTATTCCCTTCAAATGTTAATGAAAAACCTCCTCATTAAAACATGTGTCAAAATCAAATGAGAAATTAAAAAAAAAAAGACGAATGAAGTAATTTATTTCAAGAAAAAGAAATGTATCCATAGTAAATACAAAATTTATTATTTATATTATTAATTATTAACATGCAACTTTTAAAATTTCATGATAAGTTTATAATAAAGTTTATTATTAATTTTTTTTCTATTTTTTATATAATATTTTATTATTAGATATGTATAAATATATGTAATTCAAAAATAATATAATTTAGAAATACTCAAAACAAAATTAACAACTTTAACTTCTTAAGAAATAAAATTAATAAATATGTGTTGTAAATATGGGGGGATTGAACCCTGTACCTCTAGCATGCTAAGAAGACAAAATAAAATTAACTTTACCATTTGAGCTACATGACTTTTGTTGAGTTTTAATTTTTTTTGATAAAATTAGTAACAAATTTTTGGTACCACATTTTGCTGCTATATAAATATAGATAAAAAACTTTGCTTGGAACTAGAGCGGTCAAAAACGGGCTTGGCCCGTTGGGTCAGCCCGCCCCGCCGTGCTTAATAGGTGGATAATTTTAGCCCGTGGAGGCGGGTCTACACGGGCCTGCTCGTTTGGGTAGCAGGTTTTGGCGGGGCGAGAGCGGGTTAGCCCGACTCCTAATTTTAAAAAAAAAATTTACATTTTTATTATACATTTATCAATTGTAATGTTATTCTTTTAGATATTATGTAAATTGTATGTCTATGGATGATAAATTAATTTGTAGGAGACTATATATATAAATTATTATGATTGATTAATGGTGACCTTCAAAGTGTAGGAAGTTATATTTGCGATTAATGCATGCTGAACTTTATTTGTGAGAAAATATTATTTTAGGCAAAAACTTGTATGCAATATTGCATACAAGTCATATGTGTAATTATAAGTTAATTAGGTTTTTTTTTCGCGGGCCTGGAACGCGCAGGTCGGACAGGGCTTCTTCTTCCTCGCATCGCGCAGCCGCCACATTTTTTCAGTTTTGTTTTTCACAGCGCTGCTTCTTCAGGTTTTCCTTCTCTTCTCCTCTCTTGTTCTTGTTCTTCTTTTTCTTTTTCTTTTTTCTCTTCCATATTCTTCTCAATTACTTCAGTTTTCTTATCCTCACAAATTTACAGGTCCTTCTGTATCCTTCTCACGTTGTTCTTTAAATTTATAATCTTGGACTGAGCATTTTTTTCCGCACTTATACTGATTTTTGTTTATGTAGTAACACTCGTTTGTTCATAGGGTAACACTGGTTTGTTCATGTAGTAACACATCAAGTTGTTCTTTAAATCTGTAATTTTAGACTGAGGATTTCTTTTCGCGCTTGTACTAGTTTTGTTCATGTGGTAACACGTTTTTCTTCATAGGGTAACACTTTTTGTTCATGTAGTAACATATTTTTTTAGTAATATGTAACAATGTACACATGTCGTTTTGATACTAAATGAATACTCATGTGTTACCATTTTTAAAAATTATGTGCTCAATAAGAATTGAACCTACGACCAAATACATCAACAGTCTACCTAAACCACTAGGCTACAACACATATTTGTTAAATATATCATTCTATAAATATACATGTGTTCGTCCAACCCACAACTCACAGCCCTGCCCGCCCACGCCCGACCCGACTGCGCGAAGATGACCCACAAATTTTAGTCTAATTTGCTTTAATTGTGATGTATTACACATATCACTATTGTGTAATATTTCACAAGAGTCCTAATCATTATTTTAATCTTATTTCAAAAGGAGAATGTGTCTCCCCAAAAAGCTAAAGCTGCCAAGGACATGCGTCAACCTATATTATTTTTCTAACCTCTTAAAAAAATTTGACATAATTCCAAATTTTAAATTCCAGATTTTAATTTATGACGTAACAGAAACATATAGCCTTTCTTTTTCCTGTCTTAATTGTATTAATAATTAAAATCATAAGATCATATGAAAAATCAACCAATCTCCAAATTTTCTTTACCGAAATCGATCAAATCTCCTCCACAATCTTTGAGCCCAAACAAGGTGCTTGCAAATCGATCAAAAATGATAAAATTTAAATTGCCTAAATTATTGTCAAGTCCTAAAGATTTTCCCCCGACGTCAATTGGAATCTTGTCTTTTGCAAAGACTTCAACACTCAGTCGCCTCTCCTCTCAGAAATATAACTTTTTAGTGGTCGTATGTTTCAAACTTTTGAGAAATATAATCGAAAATTTTGAAGAATACAGGGAAATATGATATGAAGTGCGAAAGTTTACTTGGAGAATTGATAATCTTTGGGTGAGCGCCGCTGTTTTCCTTGCTCTTAGGTTTAGTGTTTCTTTTTTCATGTATTTATATAGGTGGGCCGAGATATGTTAGACTACGGCTTGCCTTTTAATTATACTCTAAATGATTTTTAATGTTACTCTATATTGATCTTTGCACTGAATGATAAATATGACTTCTTAGTATCTCTTTTGATAGGAAAGTCGATTAATGTGATGGAAGACAAACTGAAATAACCGTGTAGAAGTTGAGAAGGTGGAGAAGGAAGAACTTCATCTCAGAGTTGAGAGCGAAATTGAGACGGTATAAAGTAGAAGAAAAGACCAAGATGAAACTTGGACTTAAAACCAAATCAATAGTGAAAGATGAGTCAAAACACAAAGATGGTTATGAAAACCATGAGAAATATGGTTCCGACAAGAAAAGAGTGATGATCAAGATGTAGAGCATGTAATGGAGAAAGAAGATAAGAAGAAGAAAAGAAGATGGCGAAGAAAAAATAAGAAAATGATAAAAGAGGAAAATAAAGAAAAATGAAGGTGAAGTAGTCGTTACTGCATAATACTTATGGAAAATATAGAGCGGACATAAGACATCAATATCGAAAATATCGAGTCACTCTCCTACTTCTACCATGTGTCACAACGGAGATAGATATATGAAATTAAGATATTTGTAATCTAAGTTAATATAGAGATAGATAGTTCACGTCTAAAAATTTAATGAGTAACAATTAAAAATAAAAAATTATAATCCCAACATTATTTGAGGTATATAATGGGAACCAAGGCCTATTTTAATTCTGTCATATATCCACGGTTAGTTTAAAATTTCATAAGATCAACTGTTAGTTAAAAAAAATTAAATGAGTAATAGAGTTCAATTCTGCCTAAGTAAATAATAACACCAGATCCACAATTAGAATAAAAAAATTAAACGAAAAGTGAGTGATTATAACAGACCGTGCATCTCGCGGGCTAAAGATTAGTTTTTTATAGTGATAGAAACCAACATAAATTATTTGATTATATTTAGTTTTGATGAGTTTAATATATTAGAGCTTTTAAATTATATATTTTAATTTTAAAAGAATAAAAAAATAATAGTGGGTTGGCCAGCCTAAACTCGTTGTCCGTCGATTAATGGGTTGAGCACGCGAAATTGGTTTTGAGCAAATAAATACATCAAATTAATCTACTCGAAACATAGATTACGAATTTACAACTTGTTTTCATTTTTCACAAATAGATCATCATCTTGAAATCTGGTCAACGTTGGATCAACACCCAATATCTTAACCAATTTCCAACAATATTTTTTCAATACAAGGCCAACATGAGATTGAGGGAGTGATTAGGCCTAGCAAATTTATGCTAACCTCAACAATTATAAGATACTCTCTTCATCGCATCTCTTTTTTCACATTTATTGTTTTCTCGTATAACGATTTTTTTTTTTTTTTTTGTATTTCAAATAACAAAGTAACTTTTAAGGAGACATATAATAGATGAGAGTTAGATTTGTCATACCCCTTTTTAAAAGTCTTTTTATCATTTTAAATACTAATAGCCAACTCGCTCGCTAAAACACGAGAAAAAAGGTAATGTGAAAAAAAAGTTGGGATGGAGGGAGTAACATTTTTCATTAGAAATTTCAATATAAAAAAAATGATTATTGGAGAAAAATTTGCATGAGACAATCTCATACATTAGACACATTAGACGGATCATTAGCATAATATTTAAGCAATGACTATTTTCTCACTAAATTAGTGAGTGTTTGCAAACTCTACTAATAGCTTAGAAGTGCTTCTATAAAGCTAAAGTTGTGAGGGGGCAGCTTTAAAAATAAGTGCTTATGCCCCCTCCATTTGTGTTTGCAAACACCCCCTTAGTATGGTGTGCTTGCTTATCAAACACTTGAAAATTCAAATTTCATGGGCCGAAATATTTTAATGGTATTATCACCTGCACCTATCATTTCTGAAACAATTCAAATGGGCTGTTGAGAAATATATACATTTATTTTGGTCTAGATTTAAAAAATCTCGAATTATCACTTAATAATTATTTGAGATAATAATTTCGTCTCAATTCTTACCTCATTTACAATACACGGGTGTATTGGTTGTAAAGTTTGTAAGATTTTTTTAGACTTTCAAAGTTTGAGGGTATTCAATTCGGATTTTCAAATGTCTTTAAAAATCCTGAGGTATTCAATACGAATTTTAAAAAGTCTTAAAAAATCTTTAGGTATTCAATAGTCTATGAATTTTAATACTCTATGGATTTTCTTTGATTCTCTTCCAAAAATATAAATAGATTTCACTCTCCAAGATCTCTTCTAACAACCAGAGATTTCTATGTATTCTTTCAGAGAACTCTGAAGACGAAAGGTCAGCAGAAGAAAAAAAACCTTCGTTGTTCTCCTGCCACCGGACAACGCAACGCTCACCCCCGTGCCCTACACCGTTGCACGACACAGGGTGCCTCACACCGCTCGCGCGAAGCGGCACTGCTGCCCGCCGCTCGCCGCCCGACGCCGTCCTCCCTCCGCCCTCGCAGCCCGCCGCAGGTATGCAGTTTTTTATTTTTTTCAATTTTCATTGGCAGAGTTCTAATTCTGATTTTTGTTTCTTGAACCCTCTGTTTCTTGGAGTTTTTAGTTTTACCAAATGTGATTCTTAATTCGGCTGCATGTTTATTGTTGTAAATTATAATTGAGCATCATGAAGAAGACATTCAAAGTAGAACAGACTGGGTTGGGTCAAATTGATTGTGCAAGACGTTATTGAAAAGAATGAATAGTATACAAGTGTGGATAACTTTGGATAACTTTTTTTATATACAAGTGTGTTCCATATACATTTGCATCTATAGTTCCAGCGCCGGAGTCTATGGAAATACATGTAAATCAATAAAAAAAGTTTATTTCACAATCCTGTCAACTCTAAGAAAATCCAATTAAATCAATAAAAAAAATCAGTCAAACTCTGCATGGAGTCTATAAATTTTCTAAATCCACGAACTTTTTAAAGTAAAAAAAAATTTAATAGAATATCAATTGAATACACCTCGTAATGAAGTGAAGACGTGTAACAAAAAATGGGAAAAAGATATTGCGATAATATTTGCGCGAACTCTCGAGTAAATTTGGAAGAGAAATGAAGTGATTAATTTGGAATATATATACAAAAGAAAGAAAAGAAAGAAAAGAATTACTAAACACTATTAAAGTTTTTAAATTGCAACTTGATTGAAAACTCATGCTCCACCCTACGGCAAAATTTGTTTTACAGCACAAGACTATGTGATATTTTTACTGTTAAGTGAAAGGTCAGCTTTATAAAAGGGAGGGTTCTTGTCTGCAAGTTTAAATTTAAATTTTGAAATTGGCACAGGTATTTCGGTAATCTAACTCTGATTTCGTCCGAGGTAAAAATATACTTCCTCTATCCTGTAATTGATTTCCTATTTATTGTGTGCTCGGATTTTAAGAAAAAGTGATAAAGTAATAAACTATTAGGGTAAAAAGAATTAATTATTAGTATTTTATGTGATAAAGTGATGACTATTTATTTGGGATTAAAAAGAGTTATTTATTAGTATTTTATGTGATAAAATGATAAAGTGATAAAATAGATATTTCCATTTAAGGAAAGTAGAAATCAAGTATAGGACGCCCGAAACGGAAATGTGAAAATCAAGTTTGGGACGGAGGAAGTATTATTTTATATTAAATTTGAAACAATTGAGTGCTTTTTGTTATCTTCAAGGACTGGGTCTCATGTGCAATAGGGTGTACCGTATATTCAAAGTGTATTTTAGAAGCGTGTAACTATACAAAACATAAACATGCAATTATTTCAAACAGAAGCATGCAACTATGTTCCCATAATAGCAGCTGCACTTTTCTGTGTAAATAAGTTGCACTTTTTAGCATAACAAGTTGCATGCTTCTAAAATGCACTATGTGCACGGTGCACCCGTGTGCATACAAGACATAGCCATCTTCAAGAACTTTTGACTGACGCTACTCAAATAAAAGATTAAATAAAAAAAAGTAAAATATTATTATTTATCAGCTAGCAATGTAATAAAAAAATTATTCCCTCCGTCCCAAAATTATTTATCTTTTTTTCTTAAAAAATTCGTCCTAAACTTATTTACCCTTTTCCACAAAAGACAATAAAGTAATTATACTATTTTCAACTATCATCTCCCCAATATTTCATAATTACATCTTATACCAATATTGTTGGGGTTATACGTGAAAGTATGTTTTTACGTAATAACGAACTAATGTAACTCTTATTTACTGAATATAAATGTTTCATCACTGTTGCTTTAAATATAAATGAATGTTAAATATTTATAGCAAACCGTTCAAATATTAGTACAATATCACATTGTAGTTAATGTGGTGATACCCGATCACAGAAGATCACATTAATAATTCCTTGTAAATAAAAGTACAACTTCACAACATAGATGAAATACACTCCATTGGTAGAGCTTGAAATGCAAAGCTCGGATTGAATTGTCTTGACCAAGAGATTGCGCACTAGCACATTATGATGTGTTGAAGAGGACATACAGAGAGGATAAATTCTTCCGTACTAACTTAAGGGATGAAGAATTAGACCTCAGTTGTTATTGATTTATTAATCTCTGTCATTTAAATAGAATTGCATGTAATTGATACTTATTACTTTGATCTGTGTTGGGTTTAGAATCAGACAGCGATTCTATACTTTGCATTTTGGGCAATATTATTAATTATATGGCAATTGCTAAGATTTAATACAGAACAACGTGTGCAAGTGAGTCTTGTGTGATTTGTCCCCTTGGTGGGCTCAGAAGTTTTATCATACCAAATCTTGCAAGTGAAAAAATATTTCCGGTATGGATAATAATGTTGAGCTGTCTTTACTCCAAGGACAAAAAATATTAATTAATATAAAACTTTTCAGTGGCTTAATTAATTAATGGACTAAATAATCTTAATTACGGGAAATAATAATCAGGAGTCATATTGTCATAATATGGGTTAAGATGGATAGTTCAATATTAATTTTATAGTGGAGTAAATTAATTTTGATGGGATTGAATAATATTTTGGCTTAATATTAAAGTTTCATAGCACATTGGAGGTCCAATCTTAATTCTCCTAAAGGTCCCTCAAATAGCCAAATTAAATTTCAATTAATGAAAAGGAGTAGAAAATATTATTGCCTAATTATTCCTATTTTTTTCGAAAATTGTAGAGAAAAGAAAAGGAAATATTTTCTTGATTTTCTTGAAAAGATTTTATGGAAAAAGATATGTATTCTTGGAATACAAGATTATCCCATAAATTCAAGAAATCAAATCTTGTTTCTTTGACCCTTGTATTTTTCGAAAATCTTGTAAGAAAGGGAAGTGAGATTTTTGTGGAAAATGTAATTATGGAGAAAAGAATATATGAGATATATTCAAGATTTCTTGGAGATCAAGAAAAATATTTTCTCCTCATTTTTCTAGAGCAAAATTTCGTCCACCCCTTGTCTTATAAATAGGGGATGACTTTTTCATCCCCAAGACAATTTCATGAGTTGGAAAAATTATAAATCCACAAAGGTGGTGCAATATATTTTTGTGTTTTCTCCTTTATTAAAATCGTTCGTGAGAATCCTTCCACCGGATTACGTTCGTGGACGTGGGACATATTTGAGAAGGCACTTTGGGTTGATTCATCGTCTCAACGGTTGTCACTACAAGAAGTATGTAATTTCGTAACTCCTAGATTCCGCATGCTTAGGATTTACGTGAATTACATGTAAGCATGTTGTTGTTTATTTAATTATTATGTTGAATTAATTTAGGATTGATTCATGCTAGTAATTAATCAATTAATTTAAATATGTATTTAACTATACCTAGAATAGATCCGGGCACCCCGAATTTTCTAACAACGGGTATCAGAGCCTCATTTTCTAGCTCTGTATTTAAATTGTTATTTAAATTTGTTAGCCATTAAATTTTATTGAAAATTGGATAGTAGAATTGTAAGATCTGTTTTGCAGGTATCCAATTGTCATGGTATTTAATGTGTTGATTTATTTCATGCGTATGATTGATTTTAATTCGACTCGTTCGAATTTGTTTTTCTCGTGAGAACATCCACGAGTAGATTAGGCTATTTGATTTGTTCAATGTAATAGACTAGTCTAGATTTTAGGTTTATTTATTTTTGTAAAATAAATTGTAACCGAATCGAAAACGAAGACAGAGAGGAGAAGTTAAAATGGATCCGGAACCGTAAGCGGGCGACGAGCATCGCGCGAAACGTACCAAGGGAGGCACGCATGCGATGTGGACGTCACCAGGCACGCACGGGCTCGACGTTGGGTGTCGGGCGGGATCAGCCCTGGATGCACACGGGCTTGTTGGGGCAATGGGCACGGGCGCGCGTGGGGCGCATGCCAGACGTGCCAGGCGGACGAACGCGGATGACCGAGGGAGGGCGCGGGGGCGCGCGCATAGGCGCAGCTACTCGATGCTCCTGCCGAGAGTTCCAAGAGCGATGCACGCTGCGCCTAGGTGCATGGGCGCGATCGCTCGGTCAAAGTGGGAGAAATCAAGACGGAGTTTCTTCAAGATCAAGACAAGAAAAATTAAACCATGACGATTGGATAATTTGTGTCCAATATGTTTAATTTCTGTTTTTGTTTTGATATATTTTCTTTCTTATGCTTCTATTTAAATTCGTTTAATGTGTTTGCATGAGATATTGCTTGTGAAAAATCTCAAAACTCAAAATTACTAAGTATTTTTTAATTAATTTGGTTTTGAATCAAATTAATTTTGACCTCCATGATTTATTTATTTGTGAATTCTTTTGGAGAAATCTCCCCAACTGAGCGGCCAAAAGATAGTCTTCACATGAATAAATTCCCAAAATGATGATTGTGAATTATTATTAGTGGCGACGATGACCCTCCCAACGAGACTCGATCAAAACGAAGTAATAATTCTGTATTTAGTCATGGTTATTACATAGGTATAAAATTGATTCGCATATACTTCTCCGAAGTCCCTGTCAATTTTATATTGGCCAAGTGGAAGCCAATTATTAATTAATTTTTTTTAATTAAAAGTTTGTAACTGTTCTTGTTTGTAACTTGCTCAAATGTGTTTAAATAATAACCCACCCAATGTGGCTTATTTAAACTATTTTGGGATGTTGGCTGATACATGTTCATATTTTTTTTATATTTTAATATGATTCATGGTATCGAATTATGTGATGAACTTTTTCTGTTTTAATTCTTGCATTGATACGAAAATGTATGTTTATTTCAGTTCAGCTATGTCGCAACCTTTTAATCCACTGAAATATATGCTCAAAGAACATCAACTTACTGGTGAAAACTATGTAATTGGAAACGTAATATGAGTTTTGTCCTCACTGCACAAGAACACAATTGGGTTCTTGGCGTACCCAAACCTGATAGACCTACTGAAAGATCAACCAATGCAGAGAGATCCTTGTATGATGTCTAGGAGCGTGCCAACGAACCTATGAAATGTATAATCTTGACTTCCTTGTCTGATGATTTAAGATACATTCATGAAGGTATTGAATCCGCTGCGGAAAACATGAAGAGTCTTGAAGAAATATTTTTAACAGAAAATCGCATGATCAATCAGTTCAATCATGATGGCGTGGCAAGGCTGAAAATGATGGAAGGAACACCCGTGAGGGATCATGTTCTCAAAGTCAAGCGCCATTTTGATAAGCTTGCTTATCTCGGTACTAAGTATTGTAATGAGGCTCAAATCGACTTCTTGTTCCTAACTCTTCCAAAATGTTTCGATGAGTTTTTCTGTAGTTTTGTGATGAGCGATCACATGTTTACTATGGACACTCTACAAGAAGTTTTGGAAACAATAGAGAAACATTTGGGACAAGAAGATGAAGCTTTGGTGACTAAAAATCTTCTCTCAAAATCTAGGCCAATGGAAGGCAAGATTGATGAGGAGATAAAAGGTCAAGACCAAAGCGGCCCCACTACTAAGAAAAGTAGAGGAAAGACGGTCAAATGGGTGGGAGTCAGAAGGAATCTAAAGGGGAAGTGTTTCAACTGCGGTGAAAAAGGACATTGGAGGGATGTCTGTTCCAATCCCAAGCGGGGAGGAAAGAAAGGTAATTCTCACGCACTAGTTGTTGAAACTTGTTTAGCGGCGTATACTTCCTACTCGTGGGTAGTGGATATGGGTGGGTCCACTGATCATGTTTGTTTCACTTTACAGGGGTTCAAGCCTACCCAGCAACTAAGCGGAAGTGAGATCCTCATCACACTGGGCGATGCTACAAAAGTGGCGGCGGAAGCAGTGGGAGACGTACAACTATATTTTGAAGATATAGTTTTAGTTCTTAGAGATGTTCTTTACGTTCCAGATTTTAGAAATAATTTAATTTCAGTTTCTAAACTTTTCTATGACGGATATTCGGTTACTTTTAATAAAGTTGTTACCATTTCTTTGCATAATAAATTTATCTGTCATGGAACGTTGTTGAACAATCTCTATACTATCAACTGTTCACACCACCCACAAAATGAGTCCTTTAACACATCGACCATTTCAAACACTAAAAGAAAACGTTCATCAAATGAGAACGAGACACTTCTTTGGCATCTAAGATTAGGTCATATCAATCCACATAGGATCCAAATGTTGGTCCAAAATGGTTCGTTGAAGTCTCTCCAGGTTGAACCATTTCCAACTTGTGAATCATGTTTGGAGGGTAAAATGACCAAGAGGGCATTTGGGCCAAAGAAGTGTTGGAAACTGTTCACACTGATGTATGTGGTCCAATGATGATCAAAGCAAGAGGAGGTTATGAGTACTTTGTCACTTTTATCGATGATTACTCAAGATATGGGTACATTTTTCTTATGAAGCATAAATCTAAGACCTTTGAGAAATTCAAAGAATTTAAGGCTCAAGCAGAGAATCATATGGAAAAACGTATCAAGTGTCTACGATCTGATCGTGGAGGCGAAT
Source organism: Stenogyne calaminthoides (assembly GCA_037126765.1). Taxonomy (NCBI): domain Eukaryota; kingdom Viridiplantae; phylum Streptophyta; class Magnoliopsida; order Lamiales; family Lamiaceae; genus Stenogyne; species Stenogyne calaminthoides. The sequence goes on from JBBCBC010000020.1 coordinate 16,670,307, forward strand.
ACCTCAGCGGTGAATTCTTGAACTACTTATCAGATGAAGGGATTGTTTCCCAGTTAACTACACCCGGAACCCCTCAACAAAATGGGGTAGCAGAATTAAGAAACATAACACTTTTAGAAATGGTTAGATCAATGATGAGTTATGCGGAACTACCCAAATCGTTTTGGGGCCATGCCTTGGAAACAACGGCTTACATTCTAAACCTGGTACCATCCAAATCGGTTCCCAAAACCCCTAAAGATTTGTGGACCGGGCGCAAGTCCAGTCTGAGACACTTGAGAATCTAGGGTGTCCGGCATACGCGCTAGACAAAGGAACTGATAAGTTGGACGCACATTCGAAATTAAGGCTGTTTATAGGGTATCCCATGGGAACGAATGAGTGTATGTTCTATAGTCCCAAAGATCAAAAGGTGGTAATCAGTACGCACCTTGGATTCTTGGGAAAAGACTATATGAACAAATGAAAGCCCAAAAGTGAGATTACCTTAGATGAATAGGGCAAACTCCTATACTAACTGTACAAGTTGATATACCAAGTGTCACACTTACACAATCGGAACCTCATCGTAATGGGAGGGTTGTCCAACAACCTGAGAGATTCACGGGGATAGTGAATCAAACCCCTAGTCCTACAAAGAGTCGGTCCAAGATAAGGACTCTAAATCCTGGCAAACTGCGATGGAAGCCGAGATGGGCTCAATGGACCATAATCGAGTGTGGGAGCTAGTTGAACCACCTAGTGGGGTAAAACCCATTGGATGAAAGTGGGTCTACAAGAGGAAAAGAGGACCGGACGGAAAGGTGGTAACCTTTGAAGTTAGGCTAGTGGCAAAGGAATACACTCAAAGAGAGAGTATCGATTACGAAGAAACCTTCTCGCTTGTAGCCATGCTTAAGTCCATCCATATTCTCTTGGCAATAGCTGCACATCTAGGTTTTGGGATCTGGCAGATGGATGTCAAGACGGAAGTCTTGACGAAGAATTCTATATGCAATAACCCGAAGGCTTTATTGTGAAAGGCCAACATCATCATGTTTGCATAAGCAGTGTGACGGAACTACCTTGGTATTCCTAGTACTATACGTAGACGATATTCTGCTCATCGGAAATGATGTAAAGATTTTGTCAGACGTAAGGGTATGACTATCAAAACAGTTTGATATGAAGGACTTAGAGGAAGCCAGACACATCCTTGGGATCAAGATCACTTGAGATCACAAGAAAATGATTATGGGTTTATCCCAAGCTTCATACATAGACAATGTTTTGAAGCGATTCAACATGCAGGATTCAAAGAAAGGTTTCTTACCTTTCAGGCATGGAATCCATCTGTCGAAAGAAATGTGTCCGAAGACACAAAATGAGATAGATGACATGAAGGACATTCCATATGCATCAGCAGTTGAAAGCCTCATGTATGCAATGTTGTGCACGAGGCCAGATATTTGCTTTGTCGTTGGCATGGTAGCAAGATATCAGAGTAATCCAGGAAAAGAGCACTGGACGGCTGTTAAAAATATTCTTAAATACCTGAAAAGAACTCAGGATAGAATGTTGATTTATCAGTCGGACAATCTTTTCCCAATCGGATACACGGACTCAGATTTTCAATCAGATATAGACTCCAAAAAATCTACCTCGGGAAGTGTGTTCTGTCTGGGAGGTGCAGCCGTAATATGGAGAAGCATAAAGCAGAAATGTATCGCCGATTCTACTATGGAAACCGAATATGTAGCTGCTTGCGAAGCGGCGGTATGGTTCAAGAACTTCTTAGTGGACTTGGATGTAGTTCCAAATTTGCCCAATACCAACACGGTTTACTGTGATAATGCTGGAGCAGTTGCAAATTCAAGGGAACCAAGAGCCCACAAAGCCAGCAAACACATTGAAAGAAAATATCATTTTATACGAAAAATCGTTAAGAGAGGAGATATAGAGGTGGCAAAGATCGCATCGGAAGACAAACTAGCAAATCCATTCACAAAAGTTCTGTCTCAGAAAACATTTGAGAGCCATGTGGAAGGAATGAGTGTCAAGTGCATTGTCAATCTGCTTTGAGTATAAGTGGGAGAAATGCATTAGGTTCGTGTAGGTGACATGTAGATGTCACGTAGAACACGAGACTAGCTGTAGGGTATACTTAAAAACAGACTTTGAGTATAAGTGGGAGATTGTTGGGGTTATACGTGAAAGTATGCTTTTACGTAATAACGAACTAATGTAACTCTTATTTACTGAATATAAATGTTTCATCACTGTTACTTTAAATATAAATGAATGTTAAATATTTATAGCAAACCGTTCAAATATTAGTACAATATCACATTTTAGTTAATGTGGTGATACCGGATCACAGAAGATCACATTAACAGTTTCTTGTAAATAAAAGTACAACTTCACAAACTAGATGGAATTGAACACTCCATTGGTAGAGGTTGAAGTGCAAAGCTCAGATTGACTTGTCTTGATCAAGAGATTGCACTAGCACATTATGATGTGCTGAAGAGGACCTACAGAGATGATAAATTCTTCCGTATTGACTTAAGGGATGAAGAATTAGACCTCAATTGTTATTGATTTCTTAACCTCTGTCACTTAAATAGAATTACATGTAATTGATACTTATTGCTTTGATCTGTGTTAGGTTTAGAGTCAGACAACGATTCTATACTTTGCATTTTGGGCAATATTATTAATTATATGGCAATTGCTAAGATTTAATACAGAGCAACGTGTGCAAGCGAGCGTGTGTGATTTGTCCCCTTGGTGGGCTCAGAAGTTTTATCATACCAAATCTTGCAAATGAAAATTTATTTCCTGTATGGATAATAATGTGGAATTGTCTTTACTCCAAGGACAAAATATATTAATTAATATAAAGTTTTTCAGTGACTTAATTAATTAATGAACTAAATAATCTTAAACACGAGAAATAATAACCAGGAGCCATATTGTTGTAATATGGATTAAGATGAATAGTTCAATATTAATTTTATAGTGGAATAAATTAATATTAATGGACTTGAATAATATTTTGGCTTAATATTAAAGTTTCATAACCCATTGGAGGTATAATCTTAATTCTCCTAAAGGCCCCTCAAATAGCCCAATTAAAGTCCAATTAATGAAAATGAGTAAAAAATATTATTGCCTAATTATTCCCATTTTTTTCAAAAATTGTAGAGAAAAGAAAAGGAAAGATTTTCTTGATTTTCTTGAAAAGATTTTATGGAAAAAGATAAGTATTCTTGGAATACAAGATTATCCCATAAATTCAAGAAATCAAATCTTGTTTCTTTGACCCTTGTATTTTTCGAAAATCTTGTAAGAAAGGGAAGTGGGATTTTTGTGAAAAATTTAATTATGGAAAAAAGAATATATGAGATATATTCAAGATTTCTTGGAGATCAAGAAAAAGATTTTCTCCTCATTTTTCTAGAGCAAAATTTCGTCCACCCCTTGTCTTATAAATAGGGAATGAATTTTTCATCCCCAAGACAATTCCATGAGTTGGAAAAATTAGAAATCCACAAAGGTGGTGCAATATATTTTTGTGTTTTCTCCTTTATTAAAATCGTTTGTGAGAATCCTTCCACCGGATTACGTTCATGGACGTGGGACATATTTGAGAAGGCACTTTGGGTTGATCCATCATCTCAACGGTTGTCACTTCAAGAGGTATGTAATTTCGTAACTCCTAGATTCTGCATGCTTATGATTTACGTGAATTACATGTACGCATGTTGTTGTTGTTTATTTAATTTTTATGTTGAATTAATTTAGGATTGATTCATACTAGTAATTAATCGATTATTTTAAATATGTATTTAAATATTTCTCGAATAGATCTGGGCACCCCGAATTTCCCAACAATTACTTTTATCCACAAAAAACTCTTCTACTTTTTTTAAAGGTAATCAATTACAATAGTTCTATATGATAATCAATTACAATAATTCCTTCTACCAATGGGTATGACAATATCATTTTATCTCGCTGTAGACCGGAACCGCAATCACCACAAGAGGGGGACCACCCGAAATTGCATCTCGCTGTAGACCGGAACCACAATCACCACAAGAGGGGGCTACCCGAAACTGCAACCGCACCTCACCACAATCGAAACCGCAACCCCACAAGAGAGAGACCACCTCCCCACTCCGTGTCTAGAACCCGGGACCTCGTGTCCCAGGTAGTGGAGCTCTAACCACTTGAACTATCCACACTTGACAAAAACTCATCTACTTTAGTAATAAAGTCATAAAGTACATTCATTCAAAGGTTAATTTATCATATCCCCAAGGGTATCGTGAAATGGTAAAGCTTGTGGTGATGTGGGAAGGAGTCCCCCAGTAATGCAGGTTCAACCCCGTGTGAGATAAATTCTTCATTGAAATATTACAAAGATTTGTTTAATTTTGGATGGAATATAAAATTATCTCTGCAAGCACAGTACACGCGATATTAAGCGATTGAACAGTAACGCGTCACTGTGGACTCTACTTGATTTGGACAGTTACTTTTATTTTTATATAGTTACAGATTTTCTTTACTTGTTTTTATATAAAATTTGTATAGAAGCCCTAGAAGTAACCATTAATTACCAGAATTCAATTTTTTCTTACGGATGCGGGTTTCACTTTCACACTTTCACTCCACTGTTCTTCTTCATTCTTCTCACTCCTGCATCCCGACAAAACATTCCGGCGCGGCGCCTCTACTCCGGCAAACTGCGTTGCTTGTCTGGCGCAGGCCGTGAATAAAGTTAAGGCAGTGCTCGCGGTTCTGCTTGCGGCTCTGCCCACGAGTCGCCACCTGAAGAATTATATATTAAATGTGAATAGATCTTCCTTTACAGTACACTGTTTTTTTTGTGAGGAATTGACGAGAAAGCCCCCACCCGTGCCGTTGGCCCCTCAGCCGGACGGGTTGTAAATCGAAGGATGTGCCCAAGTAACAGACACTCGTGGGATAGAGCCAACATGATTCAATCCCCAGGACAAACCCCAATAATATTTCAATGGAGAATTTGTCCCACACGGGGTTCGAACCTGCGTTGTCGGGAATTTCTCCCCGCATCACTACAAGCTTTACTACTTGGCTACGCCCTTGGGCGCAGTACACTGTTTTCTTAGAATGTACAGACGCACCAATGATTCTGATATTAAATAAGTAAATAGAAAAAGTTAGAATTGGTGGGGGTGGGTAGAGTTAGATTGTTCTAAATCAGTATACTTTCACTTTTTAATAGTGTTAATTTTTCAATGGTATTGTTGGATTCGTAGGATATAACAAGTTGTGGATTTTCTTTGATCTGCGGCTGCCCCATCTTTGTTTATTCTAGTATGTGTTTGCTTATGTAGATTTCAATGCTTTAATCCAATGAAGTTACTGATTTACAGGGTATGATTTTATATCATTTTTGCAGATTAGATTTTGGGAGCAGGGGTAGTATAGGATTTTTAAAAGGATTCGTCGCTCACTGATTCAGCACTAACAAGATGTCTGGCACAAAAATTGCATTTGTAATAAAAGATATTCCATGTTTGGACGAGGTAAAATATCACTCTTGCTTTAATTAGTTGCTTAATTATTAAGTAGCTGTTTGAGATTATGATTTAAGTTTGCGCAGATGTTATATAACTAAATGTAGGGTTGTCTGTCTTTTGGGAATGGGGTATACAATGGGTCTCATATTCTTATAGGAGCAGAGTGAAACAATGTGGGAAACAAGTTTAAATTGCCATCTTTTCTGTTTAAAAAGAGAGTAGAAATTGTGATATAATATTAGAATAGCAGTCTTGCTTATCAATTGGTCCTTATGTTTCGTAGTTCTGGTTTTCATTCTTCCAATCATGTATTGGTTGCAGATTTTTTGCTGAAAAGTATCAAATGAAAGAATTAAATCTCATCATGAATATTTTTCTACACATGATTTGCAAACTCATCAGTATTTTGAGCCATTTAAAATGATTGTAAAGATGCGAAGGGTAGAAAAATGTGCTTATGTTCACACAACTATACATGAAAATACACAACTATGCATGCAAAGTGTCTGCTTATGTTCACAAGCTATTAGAGGTCAACCATGACATCTTTGAATCTTCCACACATAGTAATACAAAATTATCTTTCCCACTAGAACATATGACATTAAACTTAATTCAATTATATTAGATATTGTGCCAATTCAAGCTAGCATATGAATAGAGAAACAAGTAGCACTTCTAAAGCAAAGATGCCGAATTGAATACAAGTAGCACTTCTAAACGTATGAAGTCAAACATATGACGTTAAACTTACTTTTTTTCTTGCTCTGACATTGTCGCTTATTGAAATTTCTTGAATTTTCATTTCTGCTTTAGAAAAGCAAGCAAGCTAGTGGAAATAGCGACGCCGAGAGCGTAGGCAGCAATCAAGAAGTATGTATTCTCAACTTTTCCTTTAGTCTATTTAAATTATGAACTGCAAGTTGGTGACCTTAAAAGATTTTAGGTATTTTCTAAAGGAAAGAATTGTTGTTGGTGTCTAACATATATCAATAAGCAGTGTCTTTTCAATCGTATAATATCGAATAATAATCAATGACTTTTATAAACCTTTCCAGGAAAAAAAACACAAACTAAAACATAAGATGAGCCTCGGAGAATCCACGGAGTGAGTATCCCACATAGTTTCAATTATGTATTTAATTCTCTATGGTAGTCGTTTGATGTTCATGGCATTCCTAACATTATTATTTTTTTTGAAAAATTGCTAGCTTGTGGGTCAATATTCAAGCAGATCAACTATAAGCTGGAGTTTATGTGCTGCGTATCAGAATATGCGGCACAAAACAGATTACAGTCCTACTGATAGAGTCCATAAAACACTTTGGATACATTTGTAAAACGAAGTCAATAGAAGTTGCCAGCCAAAAGTCTCGTTATTTCAACTCTTAGGGATTGCTGAGAAGGGAAATGGCTTTCCATGCTTTAGAAGTTCGAATGACCAGATATATGACATTGGGCCTATGGTTGTACCCGACTATTCGCAATGGGAAGATATCCTCCCACCCAGTGACAATTCTCAATCAGCTCGGCTGACAGTTGTTGGACATCCCTCTAGTGCAGAAAATCAGGCGGGTGCTAGTGGTTCAAAGAGGAAAGCTTGTAAAAATGATTCAAGGAGGAAAGCTTGTGATAACAATCCAACTTTAGTTGTTTCGGCTATAGAATCATTTGAAAATCTGCCCACTGCCACTAAAATAGGTCTTGTGGATAGGTTCGATCCACTGGCCCAACGTGTCTGGTTTTCAAACGCCTCGCCCTCCGATCAAGTTGAATATATGAGACATGTAACTCCCCATTGGTCTAAGGATGTGTATGAAGAATGGGAGGATGCGCGTGCCCCTAAACCTGGTAAATGATCTCAAATTAATGATCTCAATTCTGGTCTCACAATTTAGATTTTTGACGCAACTATATTACTTTTGTGGGATTGTAGGGAGTGAAAGTAGGAGGCCATAAAGATTGGCAGGATTGCAGTAGGCATGCTCACGGTTCCGGAACCGCCGGTTCCGGTTCCGAACCGGCGGTTCCAAAAGTCTGGGAGGGGGAACCGGAACCGAACCGTGGCCAAGGCGGTTTCGGTTCGGTTCTCGAACCGGCGGTTCCGGTTCCGAACCGCCGGTTCCGCCGGTTTTTTTTTTTTTTTTTTTTTCATATATTTTTTCTTGTGTTTCTTAGTTTTTTGGATCTAAAATTTGAAGGAATGTATAGATAGATCATGAAATTGGACATTGTTATTGTTAATATGAGGATTTAAATTGAAGATTACATTAATAATTGAACTATTATAAATTAGTAGCCTAATTTATTACAAAGTAATTGAACTATTACAAAATAGTAATTTTAACTTAAAATAAGCTAGTAATCTACTATTACAAATTAATTGAACTATTACAAATTTTCAAATTACAAAGTGAACTATATCGAATTAGTAATTACAATTACAACTTAAAATTTTAAAATTTACAAAATAAATTTGGGGGAGGGGGGGATTTAAAGAAATTGGACTTGAGCTTAAATTTAAGAAATAAACTTAGAAATTTTAAGTTTGAAACTTAAAATTAAGTTGCCTACGTATCCAAATAGGAATCAAAGTCCACGTAGTTCTCTTTACTCAAACTTACCTCGTTGATTTGGATCGATTCGATTCTTCATGCATCACTTCCGGTGGTAGTTTCTTCGGGCTATCTTGGATCATCATTATCAACAAATTTTGGCCTTCTCTTTTCGGCTCTTACCCAATCATCAAGCAAGCATTGGTTTTCCACGTTTTCAACGGTCATATTCGATCTCGTTGCATCCAAAGTGTAGCCTCCCAAACTAAAAGCTTGTTCAACGGCAACGGTTGAGGCGGGAGATGCAAAAATTTCTCTTGCTAGCATTGACAATATTTGATAGATATTTTTCATCCTCGACCACCACTTTAGTATATTAAAAGTAGCGTTGTCTTCATCTTCATCAAGCCGAGCAAATGAAGAGGATAAATAATGATCAAGTTCGTAATAAGGGTTAGAAGTAGACCTTGGACGTTTTTTAGAACGTTCATCATAAAAACCTGTTAATATATCTTCTTCTTAACTCATAGAAGAGCCACCACCACAAAAATTTTCTTCAAAACCGGGACCACTATATTCTCTAAATAAAGACATTAAAGTAACTTTAATCCGATTACCAATCTCTTCCGGATTAGGATATACATCATCTTCACCTGCCATGACCATATGTCTATTAGGAAATAAATAATTATAATACATATTTAACATCATTATTAATCCATCCAATCTTACTCTAGGATCAAACACTTTAGCAACCAAGAGTAGATCGGGAATATTTGTAAAATATTTTTTCCATTTTTGCATCATAGAGAAAGTAGCACCACTTAATAAAGGATTTGTAATATTTTCATTTAACACATGAACAACTTTAATACAATAATCAAGCGCTAAATTACACGTAGGATAATAAACACCGGATAACACTTTTGTGGAATCATTAAAAATTCCCAAAATTTTACACAAAGAAGTGCATGAATCCCAATATTGAGGATATAAACGAATACCACAATTTTCTTGAGTAAAAAATGTACATAAAACGTCTTTATAATCCATAGACTCCTTTAACAATTTATACGTGGAATTCCAACGAGTTGACACATCAAGAGAAAATTTTTTGGGATGCATATTGTATGTTCTACAAAAAACTTTCCATTTTTTCAACAATTTTGAATGTCTCGACATATAATAAATAGCGGATCTAATAGGACCAACTTGTTCTTTCAAAGCATCTAAACCATCTTGAACACATAAATTTAAAATATGACACATACATCTAACATGAAAAAATTTTCCACCAAGATATGGTTGACAAATATTTGTAAGATCTTCAATAGTAGCCGTATTTGCACTAGCATTATCAAAACCAATAGAAAATATTTTTTTAGTAAGAGCATACTCATTTAAAATATCATGCAATTTATCTCTAATATTAACGGCATTGTGTTCCGTATCAAAATCTCTATAAGCAATCAATCTTTTGTTAAGAGTCCACGAATCATCAATCCAAGTGCATGTAACTCCTATATAACTATGCTTTTGAAAATTATCACTCCAAATATCCGCATATATACAAACTTTAACATTTAAATCGGCAAATAGATTAATCAAAGCATATTTATACTCATAAACAACTTTAGCAACATCACGAGTAGTAGTATGACGTGAAACTTTTTTTGCCGCGGGTTGAAGACCAAGGTTAACAAAATCATTCCAATACGAATTATCGGCAAATTGAAAAGGAAGGTGTTGTGTGCACACAAATTTAGCTAACAATTTTCTATATTTCATTTGATCAAATGTAAATAGAGAAGTGGGGTTACTTACCTCGCCTTGAACTCCACCACCGCCACCGGTTGACGTAAATCCATGAAGTTGTGCTTGGTTTGAACTAATTCCAACTCTATCCGGATGAATTTTTTTCAAATGCTTCTCGAATGTTCCATATCCTCCTCCTTTGACAAAAGAATATATTTTGTCACAATAGTTGCAATGAACTTTAATAGTACCATCCTCGTTGATCACTTTATTAAAGTGACGTGCAAAAATATCCGACTTAAGTTGAGCTCGACTTGGAGTTGGCTCGGCATTGGACTCGGTTGGGTGGTTTTGGCTTTCTTGAGTAGGACGTCGTGGTATAGCATCATCTTCAAGAGGATTCTCATAACCGGGACCAAGTGTGGCCTCAATATCATCTAAACTCCACTCGATCGGTGCCGGTGGATGTGGAAGACGAACGGAAGAGGTGGAAGAAGCTTTGCCTTTACCCTTACCCTTGCTTTGATGGTTTGCCATAATAATAATATGTATGTAAGTATATGTAAATAATATATGTATGTAAGTGTAGTGTAATGTAATATGTATGTAACTATGTAAGTGTAGTGTAATATACTAATATGTAGTATAGTACTATAGTAGTATACTAGTATTAGTATAGTGTAATATATAGTGTATATAATATATAGTGTAGTATAAATATAATATGTAGTGTATAGAGTATAGTTACTAATACTATAGTATGATATATAGTGTAGTATAAATATAATATGTAATGTAAATAATATGTAAATAATAAACTTTGAGAATTGAGTGAGAGTTGAGACTTGAGAGTTGAGAGAGAGATGAATAAACTTTGGTGTGAATTTTGGAGTGGAATGAGTTGGTATTTATAGATGAAATATTGAAAAAAAAAAAAAACCGGTCAAAACCGGCGGTTCCACGGTTCGAACCGGCGGTTCCTTCAATGGCTCTTTGATCTCAGCCGTTGGATCTCAACGGCTCTTTAATCTGGGCCGTTGGATCTCAACGGCTAGAATTTTCAAATTTTGGGGCGGTTCCGGTTCGAACCGGCGGTTCCCGGTTCTGGTTTTGCTAGAACCGGAACCGAACCGTGGGATTTACGGTTTCGATTCGATTCCGGAACCGGAACTGCGGAACCGTGGAACCGGCGGTTCAAAAACCGGCGGTTCCGGTTCGAACCGCCGGTTCCGGTTTTTTTTGAGCATGCCTAGATTGCAGGATGCCCAGATTGAGAGTACAAGAGTGGTGTTGTAGGATTGAATATTTGTATTTTATACATTTGGAAGATTTGTAATTTAATTTTAAGTTCTTTAAATTATTTTTCTGTTTATCGATGATGACGTGGTTGAAATATATACAAATTTAATATACATATATTATATATAATATATTTGTATTAATTTATAAAAATAAATCAAAAAAATTGAAATAATACATTTTTAAATAAATAATTAATTACAAATTAATTAATTATATCATTTGATATATGCAAGACATTACTACTAAAATTAATACTCCCTCCGTCCTAGGATGATTGTAACAATTGACTTTTATACGCATTTTTGCGAACGAGTTTTGTATAAGTAATTGAAATTATAAAGTGAATTTTAAGGAGATATATGATATATCATACTCTTACTTAAAAGTCACTTTATCATTTCAATTACTAATATAATTTGCCTTTATTATATCATCCTTAATATATTTTTTGCTCAATCCAGTTTTATATGTATGTAATGATGATTGGTTGAATTAATCGATTTATTAAAATTTAGTGATTTTGACGACCAATAATTTTTTATTTAATTTCATATCTTTTTAATAATTTTGACCAACTATTTATTACGTAATTTCATAAAAAAAATTAATAAATAGACCAACCATTTGTTATGTACTTGCCCATATTTGCTAATTTCGACAAACCATAAATAGAATTTAATCGTCTTTTTACTTTGATCCTTATAGTTATAAAATTTAGATAGTTATAATAGTAAAAAAGAACTTTGGTAACTGAGTTATGAACAGCTAAATAAATTCCGGTAAGTCATAAACAACACAACATAGTTTAAAATAGAAATGATATAAATTAAGATTAAGTTTAAAATTAATAAACAATAAGAAAAATAATAAAAAAACCGGTTTCCAATTTTTTTCGGTTCTGACCGACTTTTTTTGGTTCAACCACAAAAATGATTTTTAGAGGTAATCGGACCAAGTTCATGGTCAGTTCCCAATTCAACCGCTTGAACCAACCGGTTCATCTAGTTCTGAAAACACTGCATGTATCATTTTGTATCTCATTTTGGATTATGAAATTTTCCATTTAAGCAATTTTGACCGATAATTTTTATATAATCTCACATCATTTTTTGGTAATTTTGACTAACTGCTTATTATGTAATTTAATATATTTTAATAATTAGACCAATAATTAGTTATGTACTTAAACATACTCGGTATTTTGACAAACCATAATCATTTTTTTCTTTGGCCCTTATGGTTTATATAATTTATAGATCAAATTTAAAAATGTTTTGATAATGGATTATGTTTTGATAGTTAGTTATTTTTAATATTTTCTTAAAGTTTCTTAAATTCACCATATAAGAATTATTTTAATTCATCACATGAGTCCAAAAAATTAACTTTCCTGCATGAGTCCAAAAAATTGTTACCAACTACAAATGAGTCACTCTCCTTTGCACCCCATACACCAATCCAAATTGATGCACTTTAAACCCTAACTCTAAACAATGAACCTTAAATCATATATAAATCATTCGGGTCGGGTGAACCATGAATCATTTGGGCCGAGTGAATCATGAACCACTCGGGCTGGATTTGAGGTCGGGTCGGGTATTAAAAAATAAAAAAATAATTAAAAAAAACCATCTAAAACTAAAACTGAAATTAAATTTAAAAGAAAACTGAAATTGAAAAAAGAAAAAAAAAGTTAAAACTAAAAAAAATTAGAAAAATAGCTTTTAAAATTAAATTGCACCAATTTTATTGGTGGGTATAATGCACAGGAAAATTTGCCACTACAAAAAGTGCATTGTGTATTGTCCATTGTGCCCTTATTTTGTAATTATAATTAGAGGAATGATTTACGGGATGACTCACCCCAGGGGTGAGAAATATTTAATTCTTTTATTCTATTTTATGTTGTTAAATGTCTTTTATCCTTAATAAAAAAGACTCTCCACAATAAATTTTATTTTGACCAAAATTTTAATTTTGAATTTATTCCCTCCTACATTTTCTCTCAATAATCTAAATCTAATAAATAAAAGAACTATTCATTTTCTTCCTCAAGAAGCTTCCTCTGAATTCATCCCCAGATTCATCTTTGTCCTCAAGAAGCTTTCTCTGAAATTCATCCTAAATTCATATGTGTTTCTCAATCTCGTCTCAGAAATTGATTCTAAAATTCATTCACAAATCCAATCTCAATTTTAAAAAAAAAAAATTAATAATTGAATCAACCTTAAAACAAATTCGTCCCTAAATTCTAAAAAAATCGAAAATTGAGATGCGAGATAAATAAATAATTCGAGCAATAATAATATGAATATTCGCCGATTAAGGCTTGACTGGATAAAGGGGGTATAGATTAGGCCGTCAACACCACTACACAATCACAAATTTTGAAAAGCGGTAACTGGGGGAGGGGGTGGAGAAGACATAAACTTGGTTGTTGGATTTTCTTCAACACGCACTTCCGTGACGAGAGGGAAGGGGCAAGGGTGCACAACTCAAAAAACGCTAGTCGGGCGGTTCGTGCCCGCCTAGCGCCTAGGCCGCCTAGATTTTTTTTTTATTATTTTTTTTTATTTTTAATTTGAAAAGGGCCGCCTAGGCCCCAAACCGATATTTTTGGCCGTTTCAGTCAATTCGGGGCGGCGGGCGGCCGCCTAGACCGATTTTTACATCACTGGTAAGGGGGGAGTGATTGTTACATTTTTTTTTAATAAGTGGAGAATTTTAAAAAATAAAACACTCCAAACTATTTATCCACCCAATTTTAGGTAACTATAATCACTTATAATATCTTATAAACACCCCCTCAATCAATTGGAGTAATTCCTTTCGGCATGAACGTGGTTTTAAGTGAAAATGTACACTTTAATTTTTTGTCCTTAAAAAATAAAAATAATCCGACCTCCAGAGTTTTCAGTACTCTAATCCACTCCGACTCATCTTGCTAATCTGCTAACTAGCTTGCTTTACAAATTTCCTAATACTCAAAACCCTTGAATGTGTAGAGGTTTGATTTCTAATTGGAAATTTTCATAATACTCTCGTTGTTGTTATATCCCCTGCCATGTTACTACTCCCGTCCAAAGATAACGTGCACGTTAATTTTATTATCGAGTTTTTGCGAGCGAATTATTTATTAGTATTTGAAATGATAAAATGGTTTTTAAGGAGGGGTATGATAGATCTATCTCTCTTCTATTATATGCATCTTTAAAAAATATTTTATCATTTTAAATACTAATAAAAAACTCGCTCGCTAAAACACGTGAAAACAGTAAACGTGCATGTTATTATGGGACGGATGGAGTATTAGATAAAAATTAATAATAATATAAATATTTTATGTAAAATATTTTAGTTATGTGAAAATTAGTGTAAATTGGAAAAATGCTGAAAACTCGCGAATCCTTCGGGAATCGAACCGGGTCAAACAAATTTTTCCAATACATCCATGCAAAGGCAAAGCATGAAAACATGCTTTCAAATCCGTGCTACTATAAAGACAAACACTTGTTATTGTAAGAGCATTCATAATTCATATATTATATTTGGGCAAACGACTTTTTGGCACACAAAGCCCACTGCACTTACAAACAACTTTTCCTCTAACTGCCAATTGCCAAATATACAAAATTGTTTGGCATTGTACCCAAAATAGCCTCCTGCACATGTAATGTAAAAAACTGAATAAAAAATAAATATAATAATTAACAAAACATGAAGTCAAGGTGTTTCAAAATTCAAATGAACAAAGTTTTCGTTCATCTTCCTCAGGCAAAAGACTCAATATACAATCAAAAATACCATAAGCTATGTTTTTTCATTTTCAAATTCATTTCAAAAATTGATTTCGCATGAGAGGTCGATTTATCAGATTTTTGGCTAAAGATGATGTTGAGGGCTTGAAGGATGACATGTGGTTGATTAGAGTTTCAAATTTCTGGTTTTAGGCACAATGCATTTTTTCTGGAACCCAAATATCAAATACACTACTAGTTTATATACACGCGTATTAGGCTGAATTGAAAAAATGTCAAAGTGAGAAAAATTAGAAAATTTAAGATTGTTAAAATAAAATTAAATCTGAAAATTTTAATTAGAAATTAAAAAAAGCAGAAAATGAAAGAACACAAAAGGAAAATGACCGGTGGATTTTTGGGTGGTTAAGAGAAAATTGATTTGAAAATTTTATTTAAAATAAAAAGATGCATAATAATTTGAAAATTTAAAATTTGGAGCAGTCATCTAATTAGAAATTTTAAAAAAATACAAAATAATGAAAAAAATTAAAATTTGAATCTTGAACATATTTTAAAAAAAAAAAAACTGTTAAATTTAATATAGAAAAAGTAAAATTAAGAGAAAATTAGGAATTTGAAATGGAGAATTTGTAGTTAGCCAGTAAGAGAGAGAATATTGAGAAATAGATGTAAAGAGATAAATATATAACACAATCGATTATATTTAAATTTATAATTATTAATCCTAAATGAATACATAAATTAAAATTAAGTTTAATTTATTATTTAAATAGAAAAAATTATTAAAAAGATGAATGAATTATTTTTAAAAAAAAACTGTGAAAGTCTGTTTGAGAAAAAAAAGGTACGAAAAATATTAATTGATTAATTATCATTATTTAAAATTGATGACCAATATTAAAAAATAATTGAATAAAAGATGGAGACATAAAGTGATACTTCAAATCTTTGTGGGATTGTGACTGTTCATAAGCATTTAGTGTAATAGTGGAATAATGATAAAGTGGTGGGGTAGGAAGAGTTGTTTATTAGTATTTTATATGATAAAGTGATTGGTAATTGGGGGTAGAAAGTGTTGTTTATTAATATTTTATGTGATAAAATGTGTAAGTAACTTTACCATAAAGATTGAGACAAAAAAATGAATACTTTACTATAAAGATTGGGACGGGGGAGTATAAAGTTTCAAGGTCCCTTTTTAAAATTTTGGCATGTGATGAGTGGATTTTTTTTTTTTTTTGGCATTATTAGTTATAAGGACGATGATATACTGGGTGATTCACCCCCGGGTGACAAAAAGTTTCTATCAACGAACACAACAAAAAGTCCATATTCCTTAATGAAATTTAACTTTATTTTTTAATAGAAATAGGCCCAAACAAATTCCTCCATTTCTAATAATCTTTTTTTTTTTTTTGAAGAGCTCATAAACAAAGGATTACAAAGTGTTGCGATCAAGAGCTAAGGACAAGATGTGTCCAGGAATATTGTTGCCCACCCAAGCTTGAGGGTGGGGAGATCTAGTTGCCAGCTTAGCCAGGTGATGGGCCGTAGAGTTGTTGGCTCGAGGACAGTACCACACACCTTTCACTGAGGTGTTAGTGGTCATAGAGCGTGCTTGGTTGATGATGCTTTCCTCGTAACCTTTATAGGTGTTCTCAGTGTGAATTGCGTGGATAGCATCTAAAGAGTCCGAGAAGACATTGACTGTGCCCGATAGATTATCCAAGCAAAAAGTAAGACCGTCAATGATAGCTTTAAGTTCGGCGCCCAAAGTTGAACCAGGGGGGTTAATCTTGTGACATCCTGCGGCTCTGAGAGTGCCATTAGGATTAAAAATTGCAAACCCAACAGCGTAGCTCAAATCTTCATTTTTGTATGCAACGTCAACCTTTAGGGAATAGGTTGTGTCATCCCTATTAGATTGGTGGTATCGGTGTTTTTTATTGTCCGTTAGGGATTTGTGGGTATGTTTACCGTAAGCGTCCTGGAATTGGGTGAGGAAATTATCCGTCCAATCAACTATGACTCTTCTATTGTGATTTGAGCGATGATCTTTCCTCTTCTGTGAGATGTCGCATCGTTCCTTCCAGACTCCCCACATTTTCATTCCCAATTTTTCCAGTTCGTTCTTCTTCAGGGTTTTGACAAAGAAGAGGAACAAGCTTTCTGAGGATAAGTGTCGTGCCTTTTTTATAATACTCCACCAGTTGGTGTGTTTCCATGCTTCCTTGATCACCTGACAGAAGAAAATAACATGATTAGTGTCAGCCCAATGATAGCCACAGAGAACGCACATGGATTTGCACGACACATGGTGGGTGGTAAGGTTTGCTTCGGTTGCTATCGCTTCATAAGTCGTTTTCCACAAAAAGATCTTCACTTTGGGTGGGAGATTGAGGTCCCAGATAGTTGCCCAATGTTTAGGGTGAGTGCTAGTAGAACTAGCACCATTCTCCATTGTGTTGTTGTGAGAGGGTTGACTGTTCCAGAAGGCAGATTTGACGGTGTATGTTCCTTTTTTCTCAAAGATCCAGAAACGGGGGTCACAAAGGCCATTTTGATCGATGGGGACCCGTCTGATCGCTTCTACTTCATAACTGAGGAAGAGATTGTTGAGTTTTGGAATATTCCATTCTTTAGAGGGGGTGATTAATTTGTCAACACTGACGTTACTCTCAAAGGTGATGGAAGAGTTGATTTTTCCTTTACACAGATCAGGGATCCACCGGTCTTTTCTGGCGTGGACATTCGTTCTGTTGCTGATTTTTCAGTACAAGTCTTTCGAGATGGTCTCTTTGGAATTTAGAGGCACGTAAACACGTAATACATGCGCAGCGGAAATTAAAGTTCAACAACAACGAACAGTTAATTGCATAATTAAATACGAGTAAACATAAACAGAATTCTTACAACAATTCGTACACGGATTCCTCAACTATGGTATCCACGTAACAATCGTTTACTAATCTGCACAGATCTGCTAGCGTTGAATCCCCGAGGTGAATTTGCTAGGAAAATTCTAACTTAGAGATTTTATGGAGAAAATATGAAGTCACGTATTATGAATTCTCAAGAGTTCATATATATAGGAGAGGTCTAGCTTAAATCTCAAGCTAACCTAATGGGGAAATAAAATCCCTAATCTTTATTTAAATAAATCTCTTAGATTTATTCCCACATATAAAATCTCAACGGATTCAAATTTTATATATGACAAATATCCACGATTTATTTCCATATATATTAAATCCTACAATAATATTCCAAATATTATTATTGGGAATTCATATTTAATTAAATCCAATTTAATTAAATATTAATAATAATTAATTCCAAATTAATCTATTATTAATTACTTCTCCATAAATTAAATATTAAATCTAATTTAACATTTAACCAACCAACTATAATTAGTAAACAACCATTACTTGTTGTGTGACCCATAGGCCCTCATATACCGAGCGATTAGTCAAACTAACGGTCTTAATTGAACCCTAGACAATAAATCAGACATTCTCAATATATGAGGTACGTTGCGAGGAAATGTGCAACTACCTGTAACTGAAACATGGACTATTACGATTTCCTTCTTTCATTCGCGAATACTCGATTAAGCCTTGAACATGATGAAGTGTCTATTCAAATAACTTAATCAATTTATCTCTAATCACTAATTGATCATTCATGTCACACTTGGCCACAAAGTCCAAGTTGACGTGCATTGACCAATGACTTTGATCCAATTATGATGAGAAGATGAGTATTCTCTCTAAATCCACTTTGAGGAATGAATCATTTTCTTGGCTCAACTACCACGCACATGCACTTCGTGATGAACCCAATCCAAGCCATATCTACCCATGGAAGGGTGCAAGCGTCGGTTATGGTCAAAGTTCATCACTCCACACATGTCGTGCGTATTGACCTCAAGTCAAAGGAGTATCGCATCACTCCCACTAACCGAGACACCCGGAGACACATATAGTGGAATTACATCAAACGATTTCTCGGATGGGTATACCAATACCCTCTAAGGTATCATCCATCATGAGATACCTATTATCTCGTAGTAAGTGAGATCTCACTACACTCTCTAAGAGTATGATGCAGATCGCACACCAATCTCCATTGCATCATCAATATCCCATTCTCGATGATCCTCGATTGGGGCTATTTGAGAATCATGCTTAAGTCATCTGAGTTCTCACTTACTCAATGACAGCAATGACTCAAGGGAACACAGATAAGAACAAATGCAAACAATCAAACATAATATTCTAATAAGTGCAACGCCATATATTTAGTATTAAATAAACAATAATATTAAATCAATACTGAATATTAACTGAGCATTATGTCCTTACAATGGATTGTCTCTAGGACACTAACACTAACAATCTCCCACTTGAACTAGAGTCAATCACCTACATGTCTGACCCCTAGACCATCAAAATGTCTAGTGTGTACATGAACACTCAAAGCCTTGGTGAAAGGATCAGCCAGGTTATCCTCCGTGGGGACACGTTCTAACTCTATCTCTCCTCTAGCGATTATCTCTCTTATTAAGTGATAACGCCTCAGTACATGTTTATTTATGCTATTGGATCTCGGTTCTTTATCTTGTGCGACCGCACCATTATTGTCACAATACAACTTTATTGGACTGCTGGCACTCGGAACTACCTCTAGTTCACTTAAGAACTGTTTTATCCAGACAGCTTCTGCCGCAACAATGTACTCAGCTTCGTATGTTGAGTCTGCGGTAGTATCTTGCTTGGAACTATTTCAACTAACCGCCCCACCATTGAGAACGAAAACATAGCCCGACTGTGATTTGTAATCATCACAGTCGGATTGGAAACTTGCATCAGTATAGCCAGTTGCAACCAGCTCTGACTGTCCTCCGTAGACCAAGAAGCAATCTTTGGTACGTCTAAGGTACCTAAGAATGTTCTTAACAACAATCCAGTGAGGTTCACCTGGATTCTGCTGGTATCTACCAGTGGTGCTAACAGCGAAGGCCACATCTGGCCTTGTGCAAGTCATGGCGTACATGATGGAGCCAATTGCAGATGCATGTGGTATATCCTTCATGCGCCGGATATCAGCTTCTGTAGAAGGACAATCATTATTAGACAGTTTTATCCCATGACATGCCGGTAGAGAACCTCTCTTAGAGTTCTCCATCGCAAATCGCTTTAACGTCTTATCTATTGTTGACTGTGACAGCCCCAACATCTTTTTGGATCTATCCCTATGGATCTTGATCCCTAAGATGTAGCAGGCCTCACCAAGATCCTTCATCATGAAGGTCCTCGATAGCCAATCTTTAACCGACTGCATAAGAGGAATGTTGTTTCCCATAATCAGTATGTCATCGACATACACAACTATGAAAACAATATTTCTCCCACTGCATTTACGATAAACACATGGATCTTCCGAATTTCTGATGAAGTCAAACGATTTAACAGCTTTATCACATCGGATATTCCAACTCCTAGAAGCTTGCTTTATCCATAAATGGACCGTTTAAGCTTGCACACAAGATTAGACTTTGGCTTAGATACAAAACCTTCCGGTTGAGTCATAAACACCTCCTTATCAATATTGTCATTTAGGAAGGTTGTTTTGACATCCATCTGTCAAATCTCATAATCTAGATGTGCTGCTACCGCAAGTAAAATTCGAATGGACTTGATTTTGGCAACAGGTGAGAAAGTCTCATCATAGTCAATGTCTTAGCGTTGACTATAACCTTTTACCACAACCTAGCCTTGTAGGTTTGTACCTTGTCGTTTGCATCAGTCTTACGTTTGTAGACCCATTTGCAACCTATGGGTTTAACCCCTTTTGGCAATTCAACCAAGTTCCAAACTTGATTTGTGTACATCGAGTCCATCTCGGATTTCATGGCATCATGCCACTTCTCTGAGTCAACGTCTAATGTTGCCTCAGTGTAAGTCCTGGGATCGTCTTTATCTGGGATCTCCACAACATCATGTTCCTCTACGAGGAAACCATAATATCTAGTGGGCGGATTACGAATTCTGGTAGACTTACGGAGTTGTGGTTGTGCAAACTGTACATTCCGATCGTGAAAATTTTGTGGTGCATCGATTTCATCAATGTCCGGAGAGTCCTCAAGAGCAACACTTTCAGATGCCTCTTGGGCTGGAGTTTGAACTATGTTGTTCTCATTCAGCCCACTTGGAGTTTGTTGCGAAGGCAATGTAACTCCAATTACGCTCCCACTGGCTGAAAGAGGATCACTAAGTGATAAACTTCTACCATGAGAGCTGCAGAATGCTCCCACTGATTCCTTGTCACGTTTCTTTGACAAGATATCAGTCTCTTGGTTATCCTGTGGTTCTTGAATTTCTTCAAGTTCTATCATCTTACGGTCTTGTTCCTTAAAGACATAGTCTTCTTCGAGGAACCTGGCCTGCCTAGAAATAATTATTGTTTGTTTCTCAGGTAGATAGAAATAATATCCTCTTGTTTCCCTAGGATATCCTACAAGGTAACCCTTTTCACCTTTGGATTCCAAGTTATCAGTGAGAATCTTTTTCACAATTGCGGGGCAACCCCATGTTTTGATATGTGAAAAAGTTGGCTTCTTGCCACACCATAATTCATATGGTGTATGCTTAACTAATTTGGATGGAATCATATTCAGAATGTAAATTGAGGTTTGTAACGCGTATCCCCATAAGAATGTCGGAAGGGAGGAAAAACTCATCATGGACCTTACCATGTCCAACAAGGTTCGGTTTCTCCTCTCGGACACTCCGTTCATTTGCGGTGTTCCGGGAGGAGTCCATTGAGATTTGAATCCATGTAACTTTAAGTAATCCATGAACTCATGGCTAAGGTATTCACCTCCTCGATCTGATCGAAGAGTCTTGATACTCTACCAAGTTGCTTTTCTACTTCAGCTTTGAACTCTTTGAACTTCTCAAAAGACTCGGATTTGTGCTTCATAAGATACACATATCCATATCTTGAGAAGTCGTCAGTAAAAGTGATGAAGTAGGCGAAGTGACCCCTAACTAGAGTGGGCAATGGTCCACAGACATCACTGTGGATCAATTCTAGAACTTCTTTGGCACAAACCCCTTTCCCAGAGAAGAGTTTGTTGGTCATCTTGCCCTTGAGACAGTATTCACAATTTCCATAAGACTCAAAGTCGAATGGGGTTAAGTAGTCTAACTTCCTTAACCTTGCTATCCTGTTCTCATTTGTATGACCAAGCCTACAATGCCACAAGTAAGTTGGTTTTTCATGATTACTAAGTTTGAGTCGTTTGTTTTGTATATTAAGAATATTATGTCCACAATGCAACAAATATAAACCATTCGATAAAGGTGCATTTCCATAAACATCACCATTAAGCAAAAAATAACAATTATTGTTTGCAAAATGGAAGGAAAACCCTTCAATGTCTAACATAGGAATAGAAATAATGTTGCGGGTAATAGAAGGAACGAAATAACAATTATTCAGTTCAAGTCTAAAACCAGAGGGTAAGTCTAAAACATAAACGTCAACACGTTCAGCAGCAACTCTTGCTCCATTCCCAACGTGTAGGGCGACTTCACCCGGCCTAACTGTCCTGCTATGCTTGAGACCCTGCACATTAGTACAAATGTGTGAGCCACAACCGGTATCTAATACCCAGCAGTTAGTATCATTTGTGGACATGTTTATCTCAATAACAAACATACATGTTCCAGTGGCTGAGACACCTTGTGTCTTCTTTTCAGCTGCTAGAACCTTGCAGTCCTTCTTCCAATGCCCCTTCTGCTTGCAGTGGAGGCATACATCCTTGTCCACCCTCTCCTTCTTTTGAATTCCACCTTTGGGCTTAAGGAAGCTTAGCTTGGAGCCTTTCTTTGTCTTGCCCCTTCGCTTCTTCTTTCCTTTTGGAGCAGAAGAAGTAGAGGCACTCACCATGATCATGGGTTTTTCCTTAGCAGTGGAAGACTCAAAGGTCTTTAGCATGTTATGCAACTCGGGCATAGTCGATTATGTCTTATTCATATTAAAGTTTACCACGAAACTCGAATATGAATCGGGAAGTGCTGAAGAATGGCATAAACTGCAACGTTGATCTTGAGCTCAATGCCCAACTGACCAAGTTTCTCGATTAGCCCAATCATCTTCAACACATGAGGAGAAACCTTCCCTCCCTCTGACAATCGGCATCTAAACAGATCTCTCATCACTTCATAAATCTCGGAACGAGATTCAGAATCAAAAAGATCCTTCAGATGCTTGATCATCTCGAATGGAAGAATCTTCTCATGCTGCCTTTGCAACTCGGGAGTCATCCCGAGTAGCATAACACACTGAGCCTGGGAAGCATCCTCTTGATGCTTCTTCTGAGCCTCGGCGTCAAATGTCTCAGCTTCTTCAGTACCAGCCTCCGGGGTAGCAGGGATTGGCGTGTCCAACACGTACTCAATCTTTTCTTGCTTAAGCACCAAATGCACGTTTCGGTGCCAGTCGAGAAAATTTAGCCCAGCCAATTTGTTCGTTTCCAAAATGCTTCTCAGTGATAAATTATTCATTTCAAAAATCCTAGAGAAATAAAAAAATGGGAATTAAAACACATAATTCCTATGATCAATATTCAGCAATCAAAATAAACATGTCCCTTCTTTTGTGTTTATTTTGTCTCCATTATTTTCACATATTCAACGACCTCATAGAAAGAATATGAATTTATATCTAATATAAATCATAATGGACTAGGATCCACATTCCTACTATCATAATATTTACTTGGGCTGATTACTATGATAGCAGAACTGGTAGGTCTCCAAACCAATTGCAAAAAACTGCAACTCCTAGTTGATTGAACCTAGTTCAATCGGATTCCCATTGACTTTCGTTTACCTGCTTGGGCTGGTGAAACAAAATCAAGTTGATTTACAACCATCAAGCGGCGACACTACGTGTCCCTATAAAAGTCCCGTTAAATGTAGATCCGAGCAAAAGACTTGGGCCTTAAATACTCATTGGAACGAAATCTCCGGTTTACTTTTAACTTTGATGGAAGGCATCGTTCATTTCAATGAAAATCATATTTTTTAGCGAGGATCATTTTTAAAAGTGGGGTATTAATTGCTTAATCGAGATCCAACATGTTAATCTACATCACATTTGAGCACTTATTGGGTGCCGCCTACCCAAACATGATTTACACGGACTAACATTTATATGGGCGCCGTCTACCCAAACAATAATACGGTCCGACAAATATTGGGTGCCGCCTACCCAAACAATTATAATGCGGACTATAAATGTGTTAACATAATATAAAACACGTTAACCAAGTGTAAATTAATAAATCATTTAATTCTCTTAACCAGAATTTTAAAATCCAATTTTAAAATTAAGTTTAATGATTAAATTCATTATTAATATTAACTTTTAATTAATCTAATTAATTTAATTTGTCATTAGTCCAACTAATACGTTTTATTAAAACCCTAATTTTATTAATTCTAACAAATTAAATCCAATTTAATTTTAATTAATAAATATAGAGGCATAGGTGCAATTTCTAAAATTGCAATGGAGGGCCTGCCCAAATCAAATTTGCAAAACAGCCCTCCCACATCATCACCCATCCCAATCAGATCCAATCTGAGATTCTGAACAATCCAATTTTCAAAATCCAAACCCTATCAAAGATTCATAGCAACAATTCGACAAAAGCAACTTTAATAATCAAACAGTTATTCGAAAATTTTGGGGATAATCATCTCAAGTTAAACTGCCCAGAAGCAAGAACGAGTCGAAGATGAGAGTTCAAGTATCAAGATCTTTGAGTTCACTATCAAGATAGTAAAGCAACTGTTGGTCCCAAAAAATACCGAGTTAAAACCCAAAAAATCAAAATGGGAGGTGACTTTAATTTTTTTTTTTGAATGTGTGTTATGCAGATTTGTTAAAGTATGTATGACAGTTAATATGAAAGCAAATAAGAACACAAGTGTTTTTATAGTGGTTTGGAGTCCAACTCCTACATCCATTCTTCCCTTCATGGGGCACCAACTAAACCAACAGATGTTTAATGAGTTCTCATTCAACGGGACTTATCTCCCTCACGAGATCGCCTATAGATGTTTAATGAGTTCTCACTCTCACAGGACTTATCTCCCTCACGGAATTGCCTATAGATGTTTAATGAGTTCTCACTCTCACGGGACTTATCTCCCTCACGGGATTGCCTACCTAACTACCTTACTTAACCACTAATTCTCTCTCAAGAAAGGGTTTGGGTTTGGTGTTATTTCCAACTAGGTGAGATTTTTCCTTACATTGTTTTAGCCTTTAAGCTAAGGTTGGGAAAATCTCTCTAAGCTTATGATATGACATTTATGCTTAGATATAATGAAGAACACTCTTGGGTAAATTTGGATATTTAATGCTCTGTGTTCTTGAATGGAGATGCTTGAATATTTGGCTTTAATCTTCACATTGCAGCATCCTCCATTTTCTTCTTTTGAAGATAGTGCAATGTATTTATAGTGTGAATTTGAATATTACCGTTGGAGAGTAAATTCAAATCCATACTAATAGTCTTCCAGCTTTTCTTTGTCTTTTTGCACTGTTATTTGCAGCTTTATGTCACATCCATATATGTGTTGTCATCTTCTCATTGGCCAGCTTTTTGTGTGTCTAACGGATCTGATCAGCTCGCCTGATTTCTGGTCTGTTGATTTCATTGTTCATCTGTGCTGATTTCACTATTCATTTTTGTTGATTTCACTGTTCATCTCTGTTGATTTCACTGTTCATATGTGCTGATTTCACTGTTCATCTCTGCTAATTTCACTGTTCATCTGTCTTTGATTTTCAGATTTTACGATCACGATTTTTACGATTCTGATTTTTACGATTAGAGTTTTTTCGATCTCGGTTTTTACGATCACGATTTTTACGATTCGGTTTTACGATCTCGGTTTACGAAATCATTAGTCTCTTCTTATCTTGATGAGTTCCCCCTCAACTTGTTACCTGTAGATTAACTTAAATAACACAAATTGATAATGTTTTGGCATAATTCATCAAAACTAAAATATTCCAACAGCAACAACTCATCATCAAACTTCACTGAATCGAATCAAGACGAAGACACAAGGCTAATCGTCGAGTTCAATATGCACTAGAGCGAGTCGCCGCCATCGCCACCGCGTGAGTTCGGCGAGTCTCCGACGCCGCTAGGCACGTGAGAGTGACTTGCCCCTCATCAACGCGCAGGAGGTCACATCGAAACGCACGAAGAGGAACGAAAGTCGTCGATCTCAGTCCCACAAGCGGCGTCGCCGCCACTAGGAGTGAAAAATGAATGAAAAACGAAACACCAATGACTCAATTGAACGCGACGTTTGAGCGCAGAGAGCGAACAAAGATTGCCCAACACGATGCACAACCCCGATTGGCCGACGCGAGCGAGAATTGCTGTCGCGTTCGGTCGATTGATGGTGGAGGATTCGATGCGTCGAACGCGATGACGCCACCATCGACACAGCCGATGCGGTGATGCACGACCATCGCGAGGCACGATATCAACCATCGCCTCAAGCGATGAGCCATGGTCTCTGCCGCTGGCGGCGGCGCATCGATCTGGGCATAAGGGTTCAAAACCCTAATTTTGGATGAAGATGACAATGGTGATATGATATCGCAAGTGGGGTTATCCAATTAATCTAAACAAAAAGGCGCACACCCCACAACTATCAAACAAGATGGTGCGGTCCAAAATTTATTTTGGCCGTACCGATTAAATTTATAAAAAAAAAAATTATAAATCAAATAACCATACAATTAATCAAGAGCCTAAAGCTCTGATACCACTGTTGGAATTTAGAGGCACGTAAATACGTAATACATGCGTAGTGAAAATTAAAGTTCACCAACAACGAACAATTAATTGCATAATTAAATACGAGTAAACGTAAATAGAATTCTTACAGCAATTCGTACACGGATTCCTCAACTATGGTATCCACGTAACAGACATTTACTAATATGCATAGATCTGCCAGCGTTGAATCCTCGAGGTGAATTTACTAGGAAAATTCTAACTTAGAGATTTTATGGAGAAAATATGAAGTCACGTATTATGAATTTCCAATAGCTCATATATATAGGATAGGTCTAGCTTAAATCTCAAGCTAACCTGATTGGGAAATAAAATCCCTAATCTTTATTTAAATAAATCTCTTATATTTATTCCCACATATAAAATCTCTACGAATTTAAATTCCATATATGACAAATCTCTACGATTTATTTCCATATATATTAAATCCTACAATAATATTCCAAATATTATTATTGGGAATTCTTATTTAATTAAATTAAATTTAATTAAATATTAATAATAATTAATTCCAAATTAATCTATTATTAATTACTTCTCCATAAAATAAATATTAAATCTAATTTAACATTTAATCAACCAACTATAATTAGTAAACAACCATTACTTGTTTTGTGACCCATAGACCCTCATATACCGAGTGATTAGTCAAACTAACGGTCTTAATTGAACTCTAGACAATAAATCAGACATTTTCAATATATGGGGTACGTTGCGAGGAAATATGCAACTACTTGTACTTAAACATGGACTATTATGATTTCCTTCTTTCATTCGCGAATACTCGATTAAGTCTTGAACATGATGAAGTGTCTATTCAAATAACTTAATCAATTTATCTCTAATCACTAATTGATCATTCATGTCACACTTGGCCACAAAGTCCAAGTTGATGTTCATTGGCCAATGACTCTGATCCAATTATGATGAGAAGATGAGTATTCTCTCTAAATCCACTTTGAGGAATGAATTATTTTCTTGGCTCAACTACCACGCACATGCACTTCGTGATGAACTCAATCCAAGCCATATCTACCCATGGAAGGATGCAAGCGTCGGTCATGGTCAAAGTTCATCACTCCACACATGTCGTGCGTATTGGCCTCAAGTCAAAGGAGTATCGCATCGCTCCCACTAACCGAGACACCCGTATACACATATAGTGGAATTACATCAAACGGTTTCTCGGATGGGTATACCAATATCCTCTAAGGTATTTGTGCATCTATCATGAGATACCTAGTATCTCGTAGTAAGTAAGATCTCACTACACTCTCTAAGAGTATAATGCAGATTGCACACCAATCTCCATTGCATCATCAATATCCCATTCTCGATGATCCTCGATTGGGCCTATTTGAGAATCATGCTTATGTCATCTGAGTTCTCACTTACGCAATGTCAGCAATGACTCAAGGGAACACAGATAAGAACAAATGCAAACAATCAAACATAATATTCTAATAAGTGCAACGCCATATATTTAATATTAAATAAACAATAATATTAAATCAATACTGAATATTATCTGAGCATTATGTCCTTACAATGGATTGTCTCTAGGACACTAACACTAACATGTCTCCCTACTCCAGAGGATAGAACGCCAGATATAAGATGGGTTCAAACCGATGGTAGCCTCCATGACATCAGTGTATTTGAAATATTTGGCTTTGAAGACTCTTGCGACAAGGGAATTTGGGTATTGGATAAATCTCTAGATTTGCTTAGCTAGGAGGGCTTTGTTGAAAAAAACCAAATCTCTGAAGCCCATCCCTCCTTCCTTCTTGGGTTTAGTAAGCGTTTTCCAATCCTTCCAATGAATCTTTTTGTCCTTAGAGTTCGCACCCCACCAGAATCTAGCACAAGAAGATTTGATCTCACTACAAATGGATGTGGGGATTCTGAAGCAGGACATAGCGTAGGTAGGTATAGCTTGGATAACATACTTGAGAAGGACCTCGCGGCCTCCCTAAAAAAAACCGTTTTTCCACTCGTCAAGTTTCTTAATAGCACAATCTCTGAGGTAGCCGAATTGTAGTTTCTTATTCTGCGCCGAAAAGGTCAGGAGGCCAAGGTAGAGATCATGACCTTGGCAGATCAGAATATGTAGGAAATCTTTGGTGACTCTTCTATTTTCCTGGGTTGTCTCCTTGCTAAAAGTGACTGCAAACTTATTGAAATTGATAGCTTGAACGTTATTCGCAGTAGCCTTGAAGAAAACCAAGTTGTCGTCTGCAAAGAAGAGGTGAGTTATCATAGGGCAGCGCCTAGCCACCTTGACCCCTATAATTTTCTTGTCAGCTGCGTAGGCATTGATGGCCGAGGAGAGGCCTTGTGAAACCAAGACGAAAAGGAATGGGGAGAGAGGGTCCCCCTGCCGAAGTCCTCTAGAAGGGATCACATTTCCGGAGATCTCATTATTGATCTTAAAGGAATAAGTAGTCGAGGTGACACAATTCATGATAAGCTTGATCCAGTTAGTGTTGAACCCCATTTTAAGCATCACTTTTTTCAGGTATTCCCATTCCACCTTGTCGTACGCTTTACTCATGTCAAGCTTCAAAGCAGCGTATCCCTATTTGCTCTTGTTGTGTCTAAGCCAATGCATACATTCAAAGCCCAGAAGGATGTTGTCTGTAATCAAGCGTCCCAGGATAAAAACGCTCTGATTGGGGTCAATAATCTGGCCGAGGATGGATCTAAAGCGATTCGTAATAGCCCTAGCCACGATTTTATACGTGACATTGTATAGGCTGATGGGCCGAAAATCTTTCATAGATCTTGGTTCTTTAATTTTAGGGATGAGGGTGATTGTGGTAGGGTTTTGGTCATTAAGATTGTCTTCACCATTGAGAAATTTCAGGGCCGAGGCAGAAATGTTGTTACCAACCATGTCCCATGAATCCTGAAAGAACAGGGCATTGTAACCATCAGGCCCGGAGCTTTGGAGGGATTGAGATCAAAGAGGGCTTTGCGGACCTCTTCCTTAGTGAAACGCTTCAAAAGGATGGAATTCATCTCCTGTATGGCCATCGGGCTGATGAAGTTCGTGATGCGAGATATTTGATTCCAATCTTTGATTCGAGATATTTGATTCCAATGAGTTTCTTCTTGATAGAGGAGCTTCTCAAGAGTGGTTTCAAGGGTTCGAACCCTTTCGTGGTTGTAAGAGTGGTATTCGATGTTGAGATTATCGTTGAGGGTTCTGCGCGTCTCTTTGATTCTTCGACCAAGATTTCCCAGTTTGACCTTAGACCAATTCTTGAGAGTCTCAGCAGTCTTAGCAAGTCGTCTTTGTACGTTATTGTCCTGTTTAGTAGCAATGCATGAATTCTCCACAATTTCTTTGTAGTCGTCTTCGTATAGCCATTTGTGTTCAAAGGTGAAGTTGGTTGCTTTTTTCCGATAGGGCCTAGCATCGTCGAACTTGCATTTAAGGATGATTGGTCTATGGTCAGAACCATAAAAGTAGAGATTATGAATCTCAACGTCTTGAAAGTTATTGGTCCAAGTGTTATTTGCCACAAAGCGATCTAGCCGTTCGAGAACACGATGGCTTTCTTTCCTCATATTATTCCAAGTAAACTTGGGTCCAAGAGCACCAAGGTCACACAACTCACATTTATCGAGGCCAATTCGAAAGGCGTTCATAAGCTTAGATGCTTTAGGTGGGCCCCCTTTATTTTCGACTTCATAGAGGATTTCATTGAAGTCTCCACCTACAATCCAACCAATATTCGAGTCAGTGTGAGTTTTGGCAATTTTATCCAATAAATCCCAAGATAGATGTCTTTGATTTTGATTAGGGTTTCCATAAAAACCTGTGAAATAGCAATAGTAATTATTTGAAGAAATGATGCTGTCAATATGCCCATTAGAGTAAGACCAGACCGAAACGTTAATATTTTCATTCTAAAACAAGATTAAACCCCCACTAAGCCCATTTGCGCTCACACTAAATCAACCATGGAAATTAAACAACATACGCCATTTAGAGGCGACAGAAACAGAAAGCTTTGGATTCAGAAATAAAAACAAGATCGGGGGATTGGTCCACGATCAACCGTTGGAGGTTCTTGAATGCTCGTTGTCCCCCGAGGCCACGAGCATTCCAAACTATGATATTCATGGTTCGCGGCGGGGTTGAGCCTCGTCAACCGCCGCCATTTTTTCTGGGGAAGAAATCGTGAGCTTGTCCCACAGTGCTAGAATGTCGTCTTCCATTGTTGACACGAGGGGGAGGGGATCACTAATGGCAGAAAAAATGGGACCAAGACGAAAACAAAAAGGAACGAAACAAAGGTCAGTGGCTGGCAAATCTACAGCAAAACACCCAGATGGAATAATATTGAAAAGGAATGTTCGAATCTATGGCAGAGAGTTGGTGGGAAGTGAGTATATATGGCTGCAAAAAATAAAGCCCCTGGAAGGGGAAAGGACACCAAAAGCGGCGCAGGAGTCTCAAGGCAACCCTAACCCTAAAACTTGAAATTTTGGAGCGGGAGAGAGTTTTCGCTAGAGAGAGAAAATCTTTCCATTTCTAATAATCTATTCCACCATTTTTCTTGATTTCCCACGTTCCCCTATGCCCACGCCCCCACTCCCTGTTCATCTTCCTTCTTCTTAGTTTTTTTTTTTTTGAAAGGTTCCTTCTTCTTAGATTAAATAAGCGTTAAAAGCTATAAGCTAAAAGTTAAAAGGGAAATGCTTTCGTTAGCTTATGAGTATTTTTTAAAATATTATCAACTTTTATTGCAAACACTATCAACTTTTTTTTAAAAGTTTTATAAACACAATCAATTTCTACTATTAATCAATTTTCTTATCATCGCTAATTTTAATCACTTTTTTAAAAGGATATTTTTTTGCAAATACCCTGAGAATAGTGGATGTAGAATTGTTTACTTTGAACCACTATAAACTCTTATGTTGTAAACTGCTTTTTTATTTATTATTGACTATCATCATTCAAAACTAGCAAAACAAACAATCATTTTAGAACGTCTAACATCAAGTTAGTTAATATTACATTAAAATGTTCTCTTACTTGTCCACATATCTTTTAAGTAAGAAAAAGTTTTTTTTTTCCAAGCTAAAACGAGTGTAAATTGGGACTTGCATTTTCATACAAGTTTGATAGTAATTAAGTTGACCAGCTAGAAAGCAGTTAACAGAATTACATACTCTCAAACTTAACAATTCGCACTCTCTTAGCTTATATTTGAAACTGATTTTGATAAATTAGCTTACCTTAAGCTAAGTGCAAAAGGCTTAAGTTGTCTTATATGCATCCAGGTGCACCGTGCACTCATAGTATATATTTTAGAAATATGCAATTTGTTATATTGAAATATGCAACTTATTTACACTGAACCGTGCAACTATTAATATAAAAAAAATAGTTGCATGATTCAGTGTAAACAAATGACATATTTTAAATTTTTAATACGACAGGTTGCATGATTCTAAAATGCACTATGAATGTACGGTGCACCTAAATACACATGAAACACTAATTTGCAAAAAATTGAAAAGTTTATTCACCCCTACTACACACTTCTCATTTCTCACTAATCACTCGTTGGGAAAGCTCACAATTTAGATGATTCAAGTTTTGGAAAGCTCAATTCTGTAAAGTTGTTTACATAAAGTAATTGGTAATTTGATATGCAGTTTATGCTCATTCTATTATGTTTAAATTTTCTTAAAATTGAAATTAGTGAATCGCTCTTTCTTTTATTGAGTAGAAAAGTTGAAATTACTCATTAACTATTTCCTTCATTTTTAAGTTTCAACAAGAACCCTCTTCTATTACTATTGCACACTGACACTGTCAAAATGTTAGAAGATAAAACATCAACATTGCCCAAATTATCTCACGTATTAGTTGCTACATGTTTTACCACAAATTGAACTCCAAAACGTGAGCTTAGATGATGCTTGAAAGGCAAACTCTAGAATGAATAAGATTCATGCTATGAAACTGAATTTAATTCATGGGCATGTTACCCTATCCAAGATATAATTTGAGTCAAGTTTAGTGAGTTAGAAAAGTGTGTTGAAATTAGTGAAATGAATCAAATAATCCAATTTTATACTATGAAAATTGTTCATGGGAAATCAACTCTGCTCGAAAAATAGAAATTGGCATAACCAAATCAAACAAGAACTAAATATTATAATCAATCAAACAAGAACTAAGTGTTATAATCGAACAATATCTTCTCCAGTTCATAGGTGTAAAATCATTACAAACAGCCTGAAATACACTCAGGTTACAATGGGGATACGTGAGTGGTCTCATTCAAGAAGAGACAACCAAACACATAGTTGTAAAAGTCACTTCCTTTGACGACGCCTCCTTCCCCACATACGGCTTCCGTATCATATTTACATGCACGAGCACAGTCGGGGCAATACGTCACCTAAAAAACACGAGATGCATTAATACTTCTATGCACTAGTTACACCGTGTTATTGTGCAATTTTGGCTCAATTTTGACCAAAGTTTGACTCATTCAGAAAAAAAACACTGAAATATATAATTATAACTATTAGTTAATATTAAGAAGAGTTTAGTTCATAAAAGAGAAAAGTTTAGTTTGTAAACTGTACAGTATTAGTACCTTTTCAATATACAAATAATATTTTTCATCATATGAGATGATACTTTTCATCAAATGAACTAATACTTTGCGACCGTTTTTTCTATGAGACGCAAAAAAAATAATAATAAAAGAACAGCTTGGTCTGAATTCTTGTCAAAAAATTGGTTAAAACTTGTACTAATTGCATGATGCAACTTGTGCGCCGAAGTGTTCTCCAAAATAAAAGTTACCACATGAAAACCATACCTCCAATAAT
This sequence comes from Stenogyne calaminthoides, assembly GCA_037126765.1. Lineage (NCBI taxonomy): Eukaryota > Viridiplantae > Streptophyta > Magnoliopsida > Lamiales > Lamiaceae > Stenogyne > Stenogyne calaminthoides. The sequence continues at coordinate 16,704,001 of JBBCBC010000020.1, forward strand.
TTAGGCCGATAATCTGAGTCAATCATGACATCAACTCCATACATGGCTCTAGATGTCGTACTATGCATTTCTGGATGCACAGCAGCAGCAGCCTCAAATACAGACCTGATCATCTTTTTAACTCTGAGATGGATATCCAGCCATTGAACTGCAACATTAAGCATGAAAATCACATGAATTAAGATCACAATCAAGCAATTAACAGCTTTTTTGGAAGCAATTAATACCATGATGTTCTTGTTCAAATTCCTTGACAAACTCTGGTGTATTCATGTGATTCAATCTTCCCCTGTAATTCTAGAGAAGTGTATAGAAATTAAAATCTTGATGATTAAGTAATTTGCTTTAATCCAGATCCAAATCCCGTTCAAAAAAAAAAAAAGTGGTAACATTAAGATAACCTCAGAGCTATATTCGTAGAACCTGTGTACTTACCATAACTGTGAAATGCGTCTCGTATTCAAAAAGGCTGCGCTGCTCCAAAGAGTAAGTGTTGTTTGCCAACCTAACCTGCAAAGGAAAAAATATAAATACTGGGTGTTGAATGCGATTTTTAACGCCAATGTATAAAAAGGCGTAATGCATCAAAAGGTCCCTAAACTATCAACTTTTGTTTCGATAGGTCCTTAAACTATTTTATATTTTAAAAAACCCTTAAATATCAAAACTTTATTTCACAAGCTCCCTCACAAAAATTGACAAAAAAAAATTGATTAACCTTAATGATCCCATTAAAAAATGTACATTTCAGCTTTATTTAATTTTAATTTTATAAAAAAGTATTTTTCGCAAGCCATTTTAGGTATACATCACCAGAAGTAATGGTTTTAAAGCGACTTGCACCAAAACACATATAGATACTAATTAAATAAACATACATATTATTGGACGGGACAATTAAAATATATTAAAAGATTCCATCAATTTTACGTCTCAAAGGAGCTCGTGAAATAAAATTCTTGAAGTGCTTTTTAAAATAAATAAATAGTTTAAGGACCTATTGAAAAGTTAATAGTTTAGGGATCTATTGATGCATCATGCCAAAAAAAGGGGAACATATACATGTGTGTGTAAGAATACATAGGCTTAGTTACTCAGTATATTCATAGAATGTCCCAAAAGAGAAAGGGAAAAATAAGCATACCCAAAAAACATCTGCAAGGAATAACTCCAACGGGCTGATGCTGCGCACTAAAACAATGTAACGCAAATCGAACTTCCTCCCTCTGAATAAGGCAGGGTGTTCAATATACTTCTGACATATTTTTGGACCAGTCTCCATTAAACGGATGATTGCCGACAAATTTTGTGTTACAGTTGTATCAATTGTTCTTGCCATGTTCCATGGTTTTAAGATCCACAAGTTGTTAACTCCATCCCTTTCCCGCGTGCAGTAATCTCCTATAAGTTGAGTAAGATGTGTTTCAAGATTATATGTTGGTTGTAGCCACTGAGGAGCCCCATGAGCCTATTCCAAAACAGGGATGATCAATAAGTTATAGCATATTATGCAATTTATTAATTGAATTATGCATATAACATTAGCAAACCAAGAACCTTCTGAATAGTTTCGGCCAAATGATGTTTCATAACAAGGCATGCTTCAAAAGGAAATTGATTTATGTATTGCTGATCATTTATTCCAACTGCCTTCTTCATCTCCTCGTCCACTTGCACACCGGCCCAAATAATATCAGCATTCTTTGGTTCAGTTGCTGCAAGTGTAACAAGTTACAAGAGAATAAGATGCAAAATTAAGAAAGACAATATTGCAGGGGAAATATCTGTTTGTCCTTAAAGTTTACTTTTTTCAGATGTGGTCTACCTGTTTCACTCACTCTCGAAATTGGTTATGAAAGATCACTTTTGGTCCTGTCATCAGTTGACTGCTTGTTGACTGACGGAATCAACAATTTGGGGTTTCTAAACGTAATTATTTGAAAGTTTTTTCTTAAATATAATTATAAAAAAAAAAATTAATAAAAAATTTAAATATAATTACATTTTAAGTGAAGAACTTTTAAATAATTATATTTATCACCCCTCAAATAGTTGATTTCGTCATTCAACAAGCACTCAACTGATGGCAGGACCAAAAGTGAACTTCCATGACCAATTTTGAGAGTAAGTGAAACAGGGGCTTAAATCTGGAAAAAAAAAGTGAACTTTAGGGACTAAAAATGATATTATCCCCAATTTTGAATCACAAAAGTTCTTCATATCCTAAACTGCAATGAACTGAATGCACAAGTATTTTACCCAGGTGATTTGAATTAAGATAGTTAATGGGAAAAATATTTTAATCATGCTTGCGTAGTATACTCTCCACAAGCACCAAAACCTCCTCACTCAAGTTCCTCATGTTGTTGGTACCGGATAGTATATTACTACAAAGATATTGTGGTAAAACATATGGGATTGAATATAATACATATTTTCTTTAAAAACCATGGAATATTAGATCGAATATTAGTAAATCTGAATCCAAGTGTTCTCTGGTGAATATGAGATCGGATACTTACTGATCGCAAATTCTGGACGTTTCAAGAATTCCTCCACTTGGGGTATATCAGTGTACACTTGCAACACGCTTTTATCAGTATGAAGCAGACTATTGGTTGCATGAAACTGCACTGGTTCAGGAGCAAACCTTATAGACTGCAAATTCATATGGTATTTTTCATACTCCTACAAAAAAAAAAAATTATTTTTTTATTGAACATTCATAATCATAGATGGACCAGAACATTTAAAAAATCCATCCAGAAAGGCGTACTCTAATAAAATAATTTTGAGGGGTGGGGAACCAGGCAGAAAGCCTAGCAGAACGTTGTCTCTCCTCCCCGATGCCAAACAGGTAATCACGAGTGCATTCATCACCTCTTTGTACCTTTTTTCTGGGCCAAAGAATTGAGTAACTGCAAAAATATCTCTCAATTTTAGTAGCTTATCACAAAATAGAGGAATTAAATTAGGAGCCTAAGGTGATATTTGTTTTGGGTTTTAAAGACCAGGATTGGGTTTGGAAATTTACAATCGGTTCTAGTTCGGGATTTTGAAAACCGGTTCTAAGAAACCACTACCATAACACCTATAATCCTACTACCACACATTCCAATACAACAATTCTCTCTCCTTGCACTTTAACATATTTAAATTATAATTCATATCATCCAATCATTATACAATCACACTCAACAATAATATAATAATACAACTTTTTTTTTGACGGGATATAATAATACAACTTCATTCACTCTTATATAATGATATGACATAAAGTTAATCCCAACCTACTCAAAAACCTAAAACAAACACACATCTAACTATTTATCAGAATTTCAAAACCCCTAGATTTCAAAACTCGGTTTTTAAAAGTCACTTAAAACACAAAATAAACATCACCTAAGGACTTCAATGCATTTAGCTTCGAATTCGTTCACAAAAAAACTAAAACAAACACTCCTGAAGGTGAATTAATGGTTGTGATGATGCTATATTGAGATTACATTATAATTAAAACAATGGACTATGAAATTCTCTCAACATTTAATAAGGCAACACAAGAAGTGGTTCACTGAAAGGACCTCACAGCTGATTCCAGTTTACCGTCAGGCATGTAGAGGAAAGGTGATACTCTGAAATTGGCATCATCACTATGCCGCAAAGCTGAACCTAGTTCATCCATCACATACCTGAGAAAAATGTCAAACAAAAATTGTGACATGTCCTAGAGATTTATAAATCAAAGAATATTCATAAACACTTCCCACTCTACTAAGAACGATAAAGTCTTGTATGCACCAGGTGCACCATGCAACTCAAGAGCATTTTTAAATGGTATTAGTTGTTATACTAAAAGGTATTAGACGGTCAGTATTAGTTATTTTCACTGAAGAGTATTAGTTGTTTTCACTGAAATATATTAGTTGTGTACAGTTGCGCACTTGCACTATACAACTGGTGTACAATAGACTTAGTAAGAACAATTATATCTATTCATTCTTGCCTACATGACCATAGATTGTTTTGTTTGCCCAAAACTGTTTGCAGTATTTGTTACTTTTATATAGACCAGTTTAATTGAATATTAAATTGCAGAAGGAGGTTAGGATGACACAGCCTCACAGAATAAAGATTTGGTTTCTACCCAACAAAAAAACACCTTCAGTTATAATTGTTTACCAAAGCAGTTGATATGAAGGAAAGAGAAATGCCTTTTTCAAACATATAAAGGTAACATAAGACAATAGATATGTTTAGGAACTATTTCTGTCCCAAGCATCTAACATCATGTTTATTTCCTCTCAAGCTAGTATTGAAAATTCTAAATTCAAATTGATATATATCATAATCAAATAGTCCTCACTTGCTGAGAAAAAAAAACCCAATAGGTTCAGCTGCTATAGATATATAGCTTATGTAGTTTCAACACAACTCTGCCAGAAGGCATCTCATCCCTTTAGTAGTCCTTTGCATATCTACACGTGAATTGATGTCTTATACGATATAGCCACATTCTCTGGTTTCTATATTTTAATAGCCATGTAGCCTCATACTGAATCAGCCTCTCATTCTCAGTCGAACAGGAATGATTATTTTTTGGATAATAGAATATTTGTTTTATGGAAAGTGTTTCCATAACTGACATATTTTAATATCCCCGTGCTAAACCCAATAAAGCACTTGAACGATAAGAAGGCAAAAATCTGTTTTTTATATTTTAAGAGCTGATAAAGCCTCATAATGATAGTAAAAGACTAAAAATCTCTTCTAATCAACTAACCAGCATCTCATCTCAGTCAAATAGGAATTATATAAGGCAAATACTTCTATGCACCAATTGCACCATGCAATTCAAGTGCATTTTTAAATGGTACTAGTTGTTTTACTAAAAGGTACTAGTTCGTCAGTATTAGTTTTTCACTGAACAGTATTAGTTGCTTTCGTTGAACAGTATTAGTACCTGTTGCACTGTGCAACTGGTACAACCAAGTGTTACTCATAATATATATATATTTTTTGGTAGAGGGTATAAATAGGATATTTGTTTTGTGACAAGTATTTCCATAATTGACATATCTCAATGCCCCCGTATTAAACCAAATAAAGCACTTGAACAATAAGAACGAGTACCTACCATACAGAAGTTTCGTCAAGCTTTTCTTCATCAGCTAGTCGATATGTCATCAGGTACAACCACATAGCATTGATTACACGATCAGTGAGAGATTCTCCAGCGTTCAACTCAGAGAGGCGAGGTTTTAAGATCGAATCAACAACAATCTTCTCAGATTCCATGATCTTGGAAGTATTGACCCCATTCAATAGAGAGAGAGTGGGCAGAGCTTCGATAATATCTACAGCGTTCCCTCCAAGAGGTCCTGGAATATCCACCTATTATAATGCTTGTGTCAACATGAATGCAATTTATAAGGAAATTTATAATAGTTTCAACTTGAAGAAGTTACTTCCAGAGCAGTTATGTTGATGAATCCTCTGAGATGTTTTAGCAGTTCGCCTACTGAGTTCTCATTTAATGGATTTCCGCGAAGGTTTAAGTATGAAAGCATTGGCATCTCAATTGGAGAAAAGGCCTAAGAAAGGGAGCAACAGTGAAATGAACCATAGTTGTCACTAAACATCAATTATATATTAATATAACAAATTGACACATATTGTCCTACAAAATAAAGTTCAATACCACATAAAAATCACAAAATATATTACAAAAAAGTCAACTAATTAACATTAGAACATAAGGTAAACATTGAGGATATGTTTAATTTGGGATTCGGAAACTGGATTTGGGATTTTGAAATCTAAATCTGGTTCTACTTGGGGATTTTAGAATCCAGTTTTTCAAAACATAATACATCCACCCTATAAATACCTATAAACCCTATAAATAACAATCGTTTTACATCACACTCTCTCCAATGACCCACATGACTTTTTTATTCACTCTTATTTTATTTATCACTTCTCACACCTTTTGTTTTCACTTTTACAAATTCCAATAGAACATACTAATTATTACACAATTATGCAATCATCACAGTTATGCAATCATCACAATTACAATCAACATAATATAATAACACAACACACACTCTTACACATCAATTTGATATAAAGTTTAACACATACTACTATTCATCAAACCAAAAATCAGCTAAAGACCTAAAAGGGTTTTAAAACGGCAGTAAATTCGTGTGTGTTAGAGGTGCGCCTTGGTCAACTGTGCCCCCGCAAAAAATAAAAAAGGTGCATAACCTATAACATCGAATGCCTCGTGCCTTTAACAACTGTGAAAGTAAATCAAGAAACAGTTCAAGAAATTCGCAGATATAAGAGAGGATTTGGAAGGTAAAAGCATATGAAAGAGCTGGAAGGAAGAACACTCACCTTAGTGATAAGATTTTGGATGCACCTATTGGAAAGGTTGAGAGATGTGACATTCTGCAACCGATGAACACTCTGATCAGAACCTCCGGGATTTTCTTTCTCATAAAGTCCTGCACAGAATCCCAATGCCCACTCACTATATTTAGGGGTGAAATGGGAGTTGTAGAGTTCCAGATCTGGGCAGCTTAGTAGGATTTGATCTTCCAAGTAATTTACACTGGAAAAGAAGGCAGTTTAGTATCTTCCAAGTAATTTATACTGGAAAAGGAATTTCGTCAAAGAAAGAGTCTTCTATGCACCAGGTGCACCGTGCAATTCAAGTGCATTTTCAAATGGTAATAGTTGTTTTCACTGAACAGTATTATTTGTGTACCGTTGCACTGTACAACCGATATACAAGACACTTACTCCTCGTCAAAAGCCTCTAACCCTAGTTAAAATCAAGTGCATAAACCCTAACTTTATCTTAACTAGTTTCAAACAAAATGAAGACTCACCCAGTTTTCAACATAGGATTATAGTTCAGCCATAGAGCTCTTAGAGATTTAAATTGGGTCACCACCTTCAATACAATCTCTGGATTCTCGAAGTTATTGCCACGGAGGCTTAGTGCGAGCAAGTGCTAATGCAATAGAGTTAACAGGGAAGTCAGAACATCAATCAAAAGCAAAATTATGACAAAATAACAGAGAAAATGGCTATTTAGTGCATATTGCAATGCATTCAAATTATCAAATAGGATATTGAGTTATTAAGACTTCAGATCACTTGAAAGAGTCAAAGAGCATACTTACAGGAAATTTACTGGGCAAATCAAGAGATAGAAGCATTGCATCATCAATATCAAGATCCTCAAGCTCCAACCACCTCACAGAATGAGTACCTTCTTCTTTAACTCTACAGAATTCTCTCTCAACTATTTCTGCAGCACCAATTTTAGCATCATCTTCATCACCCGGCTCCTCACCCTCCGAATTCAAATCGATATCCACACACATTAACGCAGCCATCCTTTCCACCAACCCAGGAACCTCCCTCAGCTGTAATTTAACTCAATTATCAGAAACCTAATGTAGGATATACCAGATTTCCCAAAATACAAGTGAGAACAACTTCAGAATGGATAACAAAGCCTCTACATTATACAATTTCCCAGCATTATCTTAATTTAAAAAAAAAAAAAAAAAAAAAGCTTAACAGCAATATAACTCAACTATCCGAAACTTAATGCAGGATTGAATATACCAGATTTCCCAAAATACAAGTAAGAACAACTTCAGAATGGATAACAATGCCGCTATATCCACTTTACCAACATTTTTCTCAATTAAATAAATAATTTAACTTCGATTATACCTGCTTATAAGCATCGGAAAGACGAAAAGTCCAGGCATGGTCCACTAGGAAGACATCGGAATCTTCACGAAGAATATCTGCAGTAAGCACGAGTCTCCTCTGTCTGCCGTCCTCGACGGGCTCAACCTGGAAATAATTGCCGCCGTCGAAAGTTTCCGCCGTAAGCTTCTGGAAGAGCTTCCGGTGCAGCGGCTGCGGGAGGCCCGACGCCGCAAGAAGAACGCCGTGGACCCTCACGAAGTCCTCATAGCTAACAATTCCGGTGACGGCGGTCGCCATTTTGTTGGCGGCGTGGTGGTTACAGTGTAGGCTCAGGGACTCAGGGTTTTGGCTATGGAGCGGCAGGGTTTTTGAGAAAAAGAAAAAAAAAATTATGCGTAATTTCTTTTCATTGAAAAAGTGAGAATTCTTTTTTAAGAAAGGATGAACAGAAGGAAAATGAAGGTGTAATTAGTAATTACTAATTAGATATATAAAAAAAAGTAATAATTAAAGTTATATTATATGTATATTGAAAATGGATCATGATTGGATATTTGAATATGAAGTTTTTTTGTTTTAGATAGTTGTACGATGAAATTGAATATTAATATGATTTATGAAAGTTTCAGATCTGAAATTTATATAGATCTGAAAAATTTAATTTTTCAATCAAATTCTATAATTGATGAATGTATCTAAAAAATTGAGTGGTTAAATGGTTCACTTTACCGACTAGTTCATGGTTCACCCAGCTCAAATAGTTCATAATTTAGGGTTAATTATTTAGTGTTTAGGTTGTAGTTGGTTGATTTAGGCAATTTTATAGATTTTCATCTATACAAATTTGCACACTAGACTAATATGATTATTGATAATATAAATAATATCTTCATTATATAAGTTTATTAGATTAATAATATGGGAATATTGATATTTTCATTATTTATTTTTTATTGAGAATAAAAATACTATAATCTATACTATATTAAAAACATTAAAGTGCGTTTGCAACACTCTTTCCGCTCAAAGTTTTGGGCGTGTGCGTTCGTTTGGTTTTTACTTGATTGGGGCATAGGATTGGAGTCTGGCCCGTATTGGATTTTGTGTTTAATCTTGTTAATGCGTGACAAATGGTTTTTTCAATTGTTTCTTCCCAACCATTTAATGCTATAACATGGTTTTATTTGTAGATATTTAGGAGTGTTCGAAATTAGGGCTCCACATTCAGCCTCGACAAAACCAACAACATTTTAATGTAAGTATTAGCATCGTGCCTAGGATTTTCTTCTTTTCATTTGATATATAAATATGAGATTGAATTCCGAATTTGTGTGGATGTGTACGAAATTCGGCAATTGACAAAACCCAACAATTAATCAAACCCTTTCCTTAATATCAACTATAATTATCAATTGCCAATAACAGCATATGCATCGTAGAAGATTGCACGTGCAGCTTGTTGTAACGACCTTTTTTTTAGAATTAGAGTGTTTGAATGCATTTACTTTTGAGAGTCCATCTAAGAGTTTCAAAGTTAATTTCTTTTCTCCGTGCCACTAATGGTTCTTGTAGGCTAAACCTTATATTATCAAAAGTTCAGTTCAATGAACAAGGCAAAAACATATCTAATTATGATGCTTTGCATGAGGAGCTCGACATAAACCTCTAACAATGATGAGTGCAATGTTATCCAACTCCCCATTTGATTTATAATCATTTTCTAAAATTGTATAAAACCAAGCATGTAAAATATTGATCTAGGTGTTTTGCTCTTTGTCAAATGCTACCAAATATGTTATAACTATGAGGAGCAGATTTAATTTGTGTCGTTGTTTGTTTTAATTTGAAAAGAGGGTTTGATTGTCTAGTTTTATAAAAATGAAGGGTATATTTGATCTAAATTAAAAATGAAAAGAGGTTATGTATACAATAAAATAAAATAAAAAAATTGAGGGGTTTATTTGATCTTCACCGACAAGTTAAGGGGCTTATTTATTTAACCCATTTCCCTAACTTATTTTGCTAGCTTTGTAAATTAAAATTTGATATCTTATGATGGGAATTACACAATTTGTTTCGAGTGAATTCATGCAAATCTAATTACAATGTATTAAATGTCCTCACTTTCTTTGTAGGCATAATGAGTGAAAGAGGCAAACTTTGAACTTAAAATTGACTTCTTTCCAGAGTATTTGTGATCGCACTGTCGAGGTGCGATAAAAATAAATACCCTTTGTAGACACTTAAATTTTATTAAATTTAATAGTGTCATATATTTATTATAATCCTGATTTTGGAGATAAAAATATAAAATAATATCTTCAAGATTTAAGACTATATTTTCCTTTTTGAAATTATTTTTTCCTTACTTAGATATTTGAGAATATTCTTTTCTTTTGAGAATATTATTTCTTGCTCCCTAAGTCGTTGATCTCTTATAAATAGGAGAGTCGATATAGAATTTTAATAGGTTATAAGTCATATGGAATAAGTCACTAACAACCCCACTGCCTCCTTACTATCAAATTGTAGGAAAATCCGGAATAAGTCGCTAAGACCTCGGTACTACCAAAAATTCGGAATACGTCGCTAAGACCTCGGTACTACCAAAAATTCGGAATACGTCGCTAAGACCTCGGTACTACCCAAAATCCGGAATACGTCGCTAAGACCCCGGTACCCCCTTTTGAGAGAGGAATCAAGAGATCAACGAAAGTTGTAACCCCAAATTCTAAAATAAATATATGTTTACCATTTTTTTCTCGCCTTCTATATATTTTGCAGGTGATTAAATTTATTGGTTAACAAATTGGCACGCCCGGTGAGACGATTTTCACTCTTCATCTCCTCTCTCTAAGGATATTCGTAGAATTTCATGGGGGCATGTCAAATTCACCTTCGGGGGCATGTCAAATCACCTTTGGAGTTTTACATAAAGATTTCAAGATCAAGTTGCAGCCGACACATGTCTCTACAACAGGTCTCGAGGTGGCATTTGTAGACACTTAAATTTGATTAAATTTAATAGTGTCATATATTTGTTATAATCCTGATTTTGGAGATAAAAATATAAAATAATATCTCCAAGATTTGAGATTATATTTTCCTTTTTGAAATTATCTTTTCCTTACTTAGATATTTGAGAATATTCTTTTCTTTTGAGAATATTCTTTCTTGTTTCCTAAGTCGTTGATCTCTTATAATTAGGAGAGTCGAAATAGAATTTTAATAGGTCATAAGTCATATGGAATAAGTCACTAATGACCCCATTGCCTCCTTACTACCAAATTGTAGGAAAATCCGGAATAAGTCGCTAAGACCCCGGTACTACCAAAAAATCCGAATACGTCGCTAAGACCCCGGTACTACCCAAAATCCGAAATGCGTCGCTAAGACCCCGATACCCCCTTTAGAGAGAGGAATCAAGAGATCAACGAAAGTTGTAACCCCAAATTCTAAATAAATATATGTTTACCATTTTTTTCTCGCATTCTATATGTTTTGCAGGTGATTAAATTTATTAGTTAACACCCTCGTCTACTCTACTAACTCGTAGTAAGGGGTCGATCCACAGAGAGCGTAGAATAATTATTGTGCATCACGATTGTATTTAATGAAGACATACTTAAAAAACAAATAGGGTGGGTTTCAATTAATTTTATAACTACTACCTAAAATAATAAATCACTACGAAACTAACAATTATTTTAAAGATGGAATTCAATAATAAAAGGCATTTCAATTCACAATTCATTAATCCCTCAACTTTAATATTGTTAACTGAATGTAACGTTTACTCTATTTAACTATAGGATTAATGTCCCTCAGTAGTCAACAAGCTCTGACTACCGGTTTTATCCCTTAATTATATTCAATTGAAACAAGTTTTTCAACGATTCTTTTTAACTGAACAGTCTAGATACGATCAAAATTTAATCCAGCAAAAGCATTAGGCACTAGGATAAAGGATAAACAAATTCCCAATACACAAGCTCGATTTGAAAGAACCCGATTTTAATCACCCTAGCAAATTACTAGTTGCTACCAATTGTCATAAATCTGCAACAATTACGGATTACAAATTTATGAACTAGCTAACATACAAGAATAATCTAATCTAGGTGGCCAAACCAAATTAAACATCCAAGTATGTTGAAAGTTAGAATAGATGAAATAAATAATCTCAAGATAAATATTGTAAACATCACGAAATCAATAAACAAACATTAAAATACGAGTTCAGAAATCCCTAGTATTGGAATAAGAATACTAGCTAAACAAAAGTTGTCTCCTCTCAAAACTCACGTATAAAAAGAAAACAAATAAGGGATTTTCTATGGTCAAGAACGTCTTCGCCCTTCTTAACGTCAGAAAATCATTTGATTGCAGTTGGATCAACTTTAAATGATTTCGTTTTGCACTAGTGCGTTTGCAATGTGCATACTGCAATCGCACTACATCGTCCTACTAATAAATTAAATTAATATTTATAAAATGATGAAATTATCCAGGACCAGGAACGAACCCACCCTGACCCGGATCAGACCCGGACCGCACTGGACCCGAACACTGATCGGACCCGCTTAGACCCAGACACGGACCTAGTCCCGAACCCAGACTCATACACGGACCCGGACCGAACCCTACTACCCTCGCACGACCACGGCCCTAACCAGAGCGGACCAGACGGATTCGCCCGCACCCGGACATAGACCGGACGGACCCAACCCGGACCAACCAGGCCGGACTCGGACCAGATCCGACCTTGACTCAAGACCGGGATCAGAATAACCCCTGCCCGCACCAGACAACCTGGCCAGGCCTTGGACTCAAGACGGACCCCACACCCAAACAGACTGGACCCAAACCCTGGCTAGGACTCGGACTCGGATTCGACCCGGACCCGAATCCGACTCAGGTCGATGAGGGGTTGGGGAGGGTCGCGCTTGGGTGAGTTCGGACTAAAAAATTTAAATTTATGAATATTGTATTTTTTTAATTAAAAAATATTATAAGGATATTTTAATAATTTTATCATTTTTATTAAAAATATAATTATTTAGTTTTATGGCGAAACAGTATCGCTAATGGCGAAGTTAAATGAAGTGACAACCTTTTATTAGACGTCTAACGTCAGGAAAGACAAAGTCGTTCCTGACCGTAAAAAAACCCAACAAGGAATGAAGTTATTTTTTTCTTGAATACCTCCCCCACCCTGACAAAGTTGTCGTGCACTCCCTTTTAATTATTCTCCAAGTAAAATCCACGGACCCAATCTTAGTAAAATATATAAGATTTATACATATCTTTCTATCTAATATAATGTGAATAATATCTCTTTTTTCTCAACTAAATTCATCCCATAGTCCACCACAAATCACACGCAATAAGCAAAAAAATAATTAACACCGTTCTCCGAGAACGGCGCCCAAAATTTGACCGCACTGTCGAGGTTTGACAAAAATAAATATCCTCATCTACTCTACTAACTCATAGTAGTGGTAAGCAATGGATCGATCCACATAATCAATAACTTAATATCTTGTATAGATCCTTCAAATCTTTTTCTTAATTTGTGTATCTTTGACTCCAAATAATTCCACCGATTAAATTTTGGGCTGTAGAATAAAAAATCTTGTATGGACTTGAAGATTGGGATTTTGGGCCTATCTCGGGCCTCCAAATTGTGGTCCAATGTATTTAAAATCGCCCATGAACATTTAGTAAGTGGTTCGGCCCTTCAAATTGCACTCCAACACTCCAAAAAGTTTCTATCTTTCATCCAAAAACATAAGATATAGATCAAGCATGGAATATTATCATCAAAACACACATAAATAATTAATCATGTCATCTTCATACAAATGAATCCATTAAATTGCACTCTAATCTATTAAAAATATGCATAATTTACTACTTACCAATTTGCATTGATTTTTTTGTGTTACTCACACTTGCTTGATTGGGGGGTGGTGGGCAAATACTTAAATCGTTTAGCTCTTCTCAAATGGTGTTACACTAATATTTACTGAGATTTCCTTCGTGATAATGTGTGATGCATATTTGCTACTAATTTGAACTAGGGTTTTTAGTTTGTTAGGCTTATTTGTGTTTTTTTTAGTATATTATACTCGGCTCCCGTAGTAGAGTTACTAGTAAGTATTGTTGATTTTGAGTTATTTAGATGTATATCCAGATTTAGTGTATTTTTATACATATTGTTGTTACACATTTCTTAATCTTTCAAAAAAATTGTCCATGAGTTCTAGGTTGTATGAATGTTCACCATCCTCAAGCTTATACTCCGCCTCTTGGATAACTTTACCTATTGATTCAATAATTCATACGGGAATTGAAGTCTCAGAGGAGGAGGATGTGTTCAAATGTTACTATCATGGGTCCAGTCTGGACTTAAGGTCTATGGACATTTTAGTTTTTATATGCTCTTGATGTCAATGTAAAACTTGTAGGAAAGGGTTCATATAATGAACACATGATACTCGATTAAGTTATCTATTTGCTTTTATTTTCCTGTAGAAAAATTATGTACTGGTATTGGTTTTGGTTTCCATAGGAATCTCTATGAAAATATTACTTATTTCTTGTTTATATCTCAACTTTTGTTCTTCAGATGCAGTGGCATGATTTATAAAATGGGATTTCTACATAATCGTTTCAAGAAGTTTTTGTTTCTATGTTGGTATGTTCAACAAAATTTCATGCATGACAATTTGTAGTTTGGTTTCATTAAGCTATAGCAATCCAACATAAGATGTACTTATTTTAGTGAAATGATATACTCTGATCAATCCAACTTAAAATGTACTTGTTTTAGTGAAATGATAGACATTGATGTTGTAATACACTACAGCAAAGCTATGTTGGATGCTCTAATTTATATATAAAATAATAATTTAAAAAATAACTTGTATATGCATAGCAGATTCAAATTTATTTCCAAAACCACTAGAAACCAGTCAAACGCTGCAAGAAAAAACTTTCAATCTAACTTCTCACATTATTCACTGTAAGGAATCAAAAGTTACATGAACTGACTAATCAAAATTTTTGACTAAGATATAGTTTTATCAAGATTGTATTGACCAATTACTTGTTCATTTTCAAACTAGACTACAATATGTGGCAATAATAACAACAATATCTTGGTCTATAAATAAGTTTCTCCCCTATTTCTACAATATGTTAAGTTTCTTCCCTATTTCTACAATAAAAGATAATGGCCAACAACTCCTCGTTTTACCAAGGTCGCTTTTTTTTAATGACACAACATGATCCAAGGAACTTACTATTTTTTCTTGTTGACCAATTACTTATTCATTTTCAAACTAGACTACAATATGTGTCAATAATAACAACAATATCTTGGTCTATAAATAAGGGGAATGGAATATGTTTCTTCCCTATTTCTACAATAAAAGATAATGGCCAACAACTCCTCGTTTTACCAAGGTCGCTTTTTTTTAATGACACAACATGATCCAAGGAACTTACTATTTTTGAATAAGAAAAATAGTGAGAGTTGGGGAATGGAATGTCCAGAACATGAATGCCTTTGCAAGGCGCATCAATGCTTTCTTCAACATAAGGTTCGATCTGACAAAGGTTCATCATCGACTCCGGTGACTGAGAAACAGGTTTCGTAGCTTTAAACATATAATACACCACTCGTGTGTTTATTGGTAGTGGCGGTGGCACATATTGTAGGAGGGGCCATGGCCCCCCTCAATATTTCTAAATTTTCTTTCTATTATATATGCATATGGAAGGTGCATATTTAAATAGAGAAATTACTAGTTATTGTTTCCACTTATATTTAGTTTCAGTTATTAGTTTGTTTGTTACTTTAATTTATTTGAGTGTCATACTATTTTTTTTCCATGATATTCTTTTATTTATTTTTTGCAAATATAAATTCACGCGTATATGATTATTTAGATGTAAGAGAAACGTTTTGAGATTCAATATATGAATGTAAATTAGGTAATGATGCATATTTTGATTCTTATTACTAACGAGTATATAGTGTTGTGATTGATGTATTTATGCACCATTTGTTTTAAATTTGAACTGCTACAACTGGTTCGCATTAACCTCTTTATAATTGTCAATAATAATATAAGGATTTTTTAAGAAGATTTTTATTCAATATTGTATTTTTTTTAGAATCAAACTTCCATACTGCAAATTATATTACTGTATTTTACGAAGTTGTACAAGTTGTTTGTGATCAATCTGGCTTCATGTATTCATACCTCTATTTTTTAATTAAAATATTTGATTTGAAGGTGTTATCGTAATTATAATTACCACGTGGATAATCTTGTTCTTTTCTCTAAGAAGAATATTTACACATCGAAATAGATCATTAATTCCGGACAAACTTGAACATTGAATTGAATACCATAAAAATAGAAAATATTACTACCCTAATTTTGCGCAGAAGGTGTCTTTTTAAAGTTAAAATTGTGTTTCCAATTATTTATTTATTTTAGTTATACTTCCTAATTTTTCTCAATTTACCTCATCTAAAAGATCTTTTAGTATCTTCCCCTCCCAAAAAAAAATATCGTTTATTATCTTTTAATAAAAGATAATTTTTTTCTTCATTTCATACTATCAATTCTTCATTAGCTCGTATATATTTTTATGAGTAAGTTTCGGTGAAATTTATTAATAATATGAAAGTTCAAGAATTAACACAATAAAATAGGTGTCACAACTTACAATGATTTGCTGTTAAAAGTTAATAATGAAAGGTGAGGAGTATTTCTCAGGCATAGAGTAATAATCACAGTGTTTTGCTTCAAGTTCCCAGTAAAAGCTTGTAAAATCCAAAGTGGAACCAAATTTAGATTTTGAAATCCCAAATCCATATGTTTGTGACTACCATTTTATTTGTTGCAAGTGTCCATGTCTCTTTCTTTCACTTATCATCCTTGAATCCCAAATCTTCACTCCATCAGAATTAATCAAACATGACTATGTCAAACATACTGTGACGGTAAATGTAGACAGTAGAAGTAACAAGTCAAAGAAAGTAAATTCATTAAACTGAAACTACATTCATCTCGCTCCACTACACACTTTTTTATATTGCTAATACCAAACGGATATATTTAGAAACAATATCCAGAAACATCCCATAAGAAATAATGAAAATGGACTGCTAATAATTGCTCACCATGCCAAACTTGGAGAAACCTAACTTACTTACTTTGCATAAAGCTTGGAATTCATTACCCATTCAATCCTCAAAACATAGTCCTTAGATCCATATATGCTTTCGTCTCTAAGAGCATATCTACCTATCTGGTTTGTTGCTACTCAACCATTCCCGAAGGTGTTATGGCATTTCGCATTTCGACTTGTCTTCGAGTCAAAATTTCTGGGCGAACTGTGTTTTTCTATTGGGGTTATACGTGAAAGTATGTTTTTACTTTGTATAATCTATGTATTAAACACTTATTTACTGAAATAAATTGTTTATCATTGTTGCTTTAAATATGATTGAATGTTATATATATTTATCGCAAACCGTTCATAACACGCATTACATTGTAGTTAACGTGGTGATACCAGATCACAGAAGATCGCGTTAACAGTACCTTGTAAACGAGTGCGTGTTTCACAACTTAGATAGATCTGAACAATCTATTGGTAGAAGTTGATGTGTAAGGCTCAGATTGACTTGTCTTGACCAAGAGATTACACTAGTGCATTCGATGAGCTGAAGCGGACATGCAGAGAGGATAAACTCATTCGCACTGACTTAAGGGATGAAGAGTTAGACCTCAGTGGCTGTTGATTTCTTAATCTCTGTCACTTAATAAGAACTGTGTGTGAATAATAGTTATTGCTTTGACTTATAAATGAGAAGAGAATCATTGCGACTTCGATACCCTATATCTTGGACAATAATATTAATTGCACGACAGTTGCTAAATTAATACAGAGAATCGTGTGCTTGCAATGTCTTGCATGATTGGTCCCCTTGGTGGGCCCGGAACCTTTATCATACCAAATCTTGCAAGTGAAATAAATTTTCCGGTGTGGATAATAAAGTTGGGTTGTCCTTACTCCAAGGATAAAGATATTAATTAATATAAAGCTTTTCAGTGGCTTAATTAATTAATGAACTAAATAATCTTAAACACGGGAAATAATAACCGAAAGTCATATTACCGTAATATGGGTTAAGTTGGATAATGCAATATTAATTATATAGTGGCATTAATTAATATTAATGGACTGAATTATATTGTGGCTCAATATTGGAATTCAGAAGCCCATTGGAAGGTTCATCTTAATTCTCTTAAAGGTCCCTCAAGTAGCCCAATTATAGTCCAATAAATAAAAGATGCTTAAAATAAAATAAATTATTGGTGCATTATATTTCCTCATTTTTTTCGAAAATATTAAAGAAAAGAGGGAGATGAATTTTCTTGAAAAGATTTTATGGAAAGGAGATAATGTATTCTTGGAATACAAGGTTATCCCATAAATTCAAGAAATCTCTCACTTCGCTTCTTTAAGAGGATTTTTCGAAGGGAAGAAAGATTTTCTTGATTTTCTTGGAAAGATATTATGGAGAAATATATGTATTATTGGAATACAAGAATATCTCATAAATTCAAGAAAGATTCAATCTTGCAAATCTTCTTGTAATTTTCGAAAATTAAGGCTAAATAAGGGTGTGAGATTTTTATGAAAAAATACACATGGAAAGAAGAATATATTGGATATATTCAAGATTTCTTGGAGGTCAAGAAAAAATCTTTCATAGCCCTAATTTGTCTTGAAATTTTTGAACCCTCCCTCACTTATAAATATGGGTGAATTTTTCATCCCCAACTAGTGTTCCATGCGTTGGAAATATTAGAAATTCACAAAGGTGGTGCAACAATATTTTTATTTTCCTTTGTTTTATAAATCGTTCATTGGAGAACCTTCCACCGGGGTTATTGGACGAGGACTTTGGAATACTTGAGAATGACTTTTGGTGGGTATCCAGATACTTGATCCTGTCTGTCTCAGATCGTCTCTCAAACGGGTACGTTTACGTAAACTCCTAAAAATTCTGCATGCTATGATCTTTTACGTGAAATATTATTTGCATGTTTTTGTTGGATTAATTATTATTTGAATTCACTTAGGTAACTTCATGCTAGTAATAATTGTTAATTTAAATTTGTGTTTATGAGGTCATCCCGATAAATCCTGGCATATGTTATCCCAATATTTTCATCAGAACACTGCAATTGGAGACGTGAACAACATCGATTGTAGATTGTCTTTCACATGAACTGCAACCCAATACAATAAGTAAGACATAATTTACGAATTACCAATTAGCTGCACATTTAGAAACACTCAAATTTTAACTAATGATGCAAACCAATATCAACCTATAAAAACTTATTATTCTCCTCAAGCATGCATAAAAGTGAGACATTAACACAATAAATTGCACATTTTGAAGACTATAAAAAATTACAAGCAGACCTAAAAGTTTTTCCTTTGAATGTATCGAAATGCCAACAACCATAAGATCATCTTATTTATCACTTGCAACATGTTACATCATGTAATGACAGAATCTGCATATATGATGTATTGAACTTCCAAAAGCTTGATATGATATATAATATAAGCACCGATTATACAATGCTTTGTACGAAGGTGGAAGATCGGTCATGACTAAAAGACATTATAAACTTGCACTCTCACCGCCAAGAAAGAAATCATGAATTAAACATAATACTAAAAATAAAATTATGCAAAAAATATTGCCAATCTAATTAGTGAAAAACATAATAACGATCTATCTCAAGAAAAGGGGTAAGTGGTACAGTGACGGGAAATATGATTACCTGCAACACTTACACCGAACACAACTTTTGGAAGATGTATTTCAGAGTGGATAGCCCTTATCAACTTTTGGATCATAGCCGAAACAGTTATGTAAATAATGCTCCAATGAACTAGAACTAAAAAACACACACATTTGAACATAAAAAAACCATCTAAATCATCAACATTTTTCCAAGTTATAGAAACGAAAACAAAATTTGAAATTACAGCTTAACTACTCATAATCTGAAAGATACACATTAAAGCCTATTAGTGAATAAAGCAAATCAATAGAACTAAAAAAAAAATATAGATTCCACTTGAATAAGAACTAATATTTTTCTTCCCTTGTTCTTTTCCCCAATTTCCCTAAATATCCAAACAGAAGAAAAAATAAGTGAATGAATACGCATATCGAATTGATTAGAAAAAAAATACATCACACGAAACTCAAAAAAAAAAACGAATCATTTGGTTTTACCTCTTCAATTAACAAATTAAACTGATCACTAAATTTTAAAAAGAAAATAGATCAATAAATATGAAAAGCGTTCAAATATCACAAAGAAAAAAACACACTTACCTCACTTACATGAATATCAGATGACAGTGATTACCTAGTTAAGGCTGACAACGGCATCCTACACGGAGACGACGGCGGAGGAGCAAGGTGGCGGCAATCTGGGGGTGCATGGAGACAGCTAATACGGGACTGACAACGAACAACGACGACGCTGATCGGATGTTATGGTGCACACCTACGTATCTAGAAGGGCGGTTGACAAAGGAATCAGAGCAATGAAAAATTGGAATAGGAAGGGCGAGGAGTTTGAGAGATGTTGTAATTGGTTTATATTTAAGCCAATATAACAATAATTCTTGGTTAATTCACTGAAAATAGGTGATCAAAACAGGAAATGGACACAAGGATTTGTTACTCAGTTCGTCTTGTAAGAAAGACTACGTCTGGGGGCGACCAAGCCAGGTATTTGTATAATATATGTGCCTAAGGTTCTAAGATTTTTCAACCTCTTACAAATGTGGTCGTATAGGCCTATTTATACTACGATTCTCCCCACTTGGGTCGAGGTTTACATAAGGAAATGTCCTCTAAAAGGGGCTTCAATCTCGGGAGCCGCCGATTCTGCCTTGCCGGGTCAGAGGTCGCCCTCTTTAATGTGCGCCAATCGTGGGGCACACTTCGGGGCTTGTCGCGTGTCGCCTCCGACCTGAGAAGGATTGGAATGTAAGTCGCCTCACGACTTGTGGAGATATTGGGCGTAGTCGTCCAGCGACCAGCGGAGGGCTTGGAAGTAAGTCGCCTCGTGACTTACCATCTTTATGACTGGGATCGAGTGCACTTGGGCATGGCATAATGATGGTTACAAGTGGTCCCTCCTGTTCTTTGGGTCCCAGGTTGCATCAATACAGATGGTCGGCGGGTGACTTGTCGCTAACGTTGCTAAACTGGAGGTCGGGTATATTCATGTTACAACAATTACCCCTCAAGTTGAGGTCGCGTGTTGTGCATCGGGGCCTTGACTTGATTTTTATCCCTCCAACCTGCGGTAAGTCGACCTAGGGAATCGTTCTGGGTGGTTTGCCATCCTTGGGCAGGTGAAAAGTCACCTCAATTATGTGAATCGGCGAGACAGACTGCCTCCAGATTTACTGAATCGATGTGATTGATTGACAGGATGATGATGCAGGGCACTGCGAGTCGTTCCAATGGAAAATCGCGGTATTGACCACGCGCGATTTCCGCAACTTTATTGACGGGGTGGGCTTAAAGTTTGACTTAATTTCACTTCGACCCCTCCCCTCTTCTATAAATAAGCAGGGCCATTAGGTTTAAAAACCCCTTCTTTGTTTTTGCAACAATCATCTTGAATATCCACGACCTTTGATAGATTTTCCAGAGTTCAGCGAGGATCGATTCAGGTAAATTCCTAGTTTCTTCGCCTTTTTTCAATGGATACTAGTTCTCGTTCGATTCCCGTCGCCTCTCAGCTCATGGTATTGTCATCCTCGAATAAAGACAATGTTGTTATTGCTCAACTATGTCGCCATCACGGCTCCAGCTCCGCCGCCGCCAATGTGGGAGGACCCTCGACTACTGGGGCCCCGGGTGATAACTGGGATGACGATGGTAATGATGAGGGTGACGACGAACAATTTTTGGAGGAATTGGCAGAGATTACCTATCTTCCTCCATTAAATGTCAGTCCTCTCTGTACCGTCGTACCAGAGAAGATGAAGGCGGTGGGTCCCTCTGCCCCGGCCATAGATTATGGGGCCTTCGAGCGGGCTTTTGATTATACCACCTAAGAGGCTCGAGCTCCATACAAGCGACCTAAGCGTCAATATCGAAAGTCGGTCAAGTTGGATTTTGTGGCATCCGACGAAATATACCGGTCAGTTTTGTCCGATCGGTACGTGCGTTCGCTTCGTCGTTTATACAAGGTGCCCCGAGACGTACACTTTTATGGTACGACCTATGATGAAAGCTCGACCAGCCTCTGCCAGGGATGATAGTGGTGAATGAGCAGACCATGGAGGTTGGGATTCGGTTTCCATTACATCCGGCTATATCTCACTTGCTTGCGGCTTGGAATCAAAGCCTTACGCAGATTACCCTAAATGGGTGGAGTAACATTATCTCCACCATGACCGTATTTGGGCAGGCTGGATTGTATCGGTTGCCGAATCCAGGCGAGATTTCATATGTGATGACACCCGTTGCTCAGGCCGGAGGCTATAATGTCGTGCGACTTCGCAAGGGTAAGGAACTCGTGAGTGGAATTCCCAATAAGATTGATGGTTGGCATCAGAAATGGTGGTTCATCGGAGGGGCGTGGGAGTCTTTGGACCCTTCGAGCACGTTGCCCATACACGTTCCAATGGACTATGGTATCCGAGTCAAAAATGGTAAATCTTACGTCTTTATTTTTGAAGTCGTACTGATCTAATTCTCTTTTTATCTTGCAGTGTTTGCACCCCGGCCTGCCGAGCTGTATTGGGATTTTTTAGAGGCGTTCAATTTGGCTCGCGACACTCCCCCGAGTTGGTGAGATGTCAATGCTCTCAACTCCGAGCTCGATCGACTTAAGGTCGACTTGTATACATATCCCCATCATCTCAAGATTCCCTGTAAGTTTTCTTGTTAGTACTTCGTTGATAGCGACATGGGACCTGACTGACTGGATTTCCTCTGTGTGGACAGTTCCTAACATCCCAGTTTACCTACGTCAACCATCAGCTTCCGTGATGGCATCCCGAAAGAAATATGTGCTCAGCCTGATGAAGCACGTTGTGGCCACCGATGTCCCTCCTCCAAGTCCGACCCCTACTAGTCCTTCTGCCGCCGAAAAGGGGAAGAAGAAGTCCAAGGGGCCAACTCCGTCAGACTCCGAGCCCGCTCGGAAGAGGAGAGGGAGGAGATAGGTACATACCGGTCGGAGATAAACCGGAGGATAGAAAGGTCACCGCTTCGTTCGACCTCACAGCCCACCTCTGCCCTAGAAGGAGGTCGTCATCCGGAGGACGACTCCTGTTGAGTTGGGACGAAGATCGGGTCAATGAGTAAGTCTGGTCACACATGTTTTCCTTGATTTTTCTCATTCTGCTTTGCTAACGACTCAAATATTTATGTAGCCCGGACGTCACGCCGGTCAAATTCTCTCCGGAGGTATTGAGCTTCCTGAGGTCGTGCGAGATTACTCCGGAAGGGGTCCCTGAAGGCTGGCCTTCTTATATCTCAAGGGCCTTGCAGAATCTGCCCCGGGGTTGGACGAAGGAAGACCATGCCAATGCCCACCGTCAGAGAGTGACGGGTAACTCGTACTCGGCCCTGGTCCATTCCCAAAAGGCGGCACTCTTCTTGGAGAAATCCAGCGCTCAGTTGGAGACCGAGCTCAAGAACCTGAGGAAGGCGCAGGAAAGGGTTGCTGATCAGGCCAAGTCGATACTTTTTGCGGCCGAGATCCAGAAAAGACTGGAGACGTCTAACTCCGAGCTGACCCAGCGAATTTCGAATCATGAGGGTCGCTTGGGGGATATTGAGGGCATGCTCGCGGTGGAGAAATTGACTGTTGTTCGGGTTAAGGGTGAGCTGGTCGAGGCCAAGAAGGAATTGGCCGCCACGGAGGCGCAGTTTAAGAAGGTCATTTAAGAAGGTCGAGGAGTTGAACACCAACTTTGCTTATGGGATGGAATTCGTGGGGGCTATTCGAATCTTCCACAATACGACCCATCGGTGACCTCAGCGGGTTTGTTACTGAGTTGACCGATTATGTTCGTGACAACCCTCCCGCCCCTAACGTCCTGCTGGAGATCAAAGATCTGGAGAGTATAGGCGTCGACCTCTCCTTCTTTCCCAACCAGAGCAGGATTGTGTATCCCACTCCCGACCCCGACAAGACACAACTGGGGTTTACTGATACGGTCCTTGAGACCCAACTTGAAGAGATCCGGCCTCCACCGGAAGTCGCAGGGGGGAAGTCATCGAGAAGTCGAGCGCTGATCTTGCTGGGGTGGTTATCATTCTCGGCCTCTGAGGAAGATACTTACCAGCTGCAGATTATATAGATGGGTTGTCTGCCAAGCTATGCTGAGTGTTATTCAACAACAATTAGGTGGACAACCTTTGAACATAGTCAGTGGTGCTGCTGATGGGATTTTGGTTGTTCTTAAGAATGATAACATCAAGAATCCCGATAAGAAAAAGGAGATTGAGAAGTTGTTGAACTCCATCCCCAACAATAGTATTGATCAGCCAACTTTGAAACCGGAGACTACGTAAAAATTGTAGGGATGTCGAGTAGTAATAAGTAGTTGATATCAGAATTGGTGACTTGATGTATTTAGTTATGTATTGGTTTTGAAACCACTTGATGTAATCAGCCTTTGGGCTCTCTATTGTATCGACATTCGGGCCTTTGTCATTAATGAAATTTTCCTTTTTCCTTCCTTTATTGTGTCGACCTGATTTCCTTATACGAACTTAATATTTACTTTTGTTCTTTTCATCGTCTTATTGTCAATGCGATTTATTTTGAACCTTGCTTAGTCGTCTTACAAAGTCGGGGGAGGATTGTACCACTTTGGGTGGCGATCTCGCCACCAGTATGTCGAAAGTCGTACTTCGAGAGGTCGATGTTTTACATATGCGACCTCTCTCGGTTTAAACACAGGAATTTTGAAAAGAACAAATGACATTATTAATGACTGGCCGAATTGTTACAGGTGTGCAATTCTGAACCTGCTGATAATATTTCTTCAGGTGAGTTACATTCCAAGGGTACTGAGCCTTCTTGCCATTCGGACTTTGGAGCTCGTAGGCTCCATTAAACAAGACTCTTGACACCTTGAATGGACCTTCCCAGTTTGGACCGAAAGCCCCTTTAGATACACCCATTATATTTTTTAATACCAAGTCTCCTTCTTTGAAATGTCGAAGTCGCACTTTAGAATTGTAGTACCTCTCCGACTGTTGTTATACCTCGCATTTCTCATGTTGGCTTCTAGCCGCTTCTCCTCAAGTAGATCTAGGTTTCTGGCTAAAGCCTCGTCATTGTGGTCGATCGCGACCTGACTTGTGCGGAGACTAGGGAAATCGACCTCTGAAGGTATGACCGCCTCGGTTCCAAAAGCCAAAGAGTAGGGAGTCTCCCCTGTTGAGTTTCGACAAGTTATTCTATACGACCATAACACGTCTGGTAGCTAGCTAGCCCACTTCCCTTTTCCTCCCTCAATCTTGGCCTTTAGGGTATGCTTGATAATTTTATTAACGGCTTCGACCTGGCCATTTGATTGAGGGTGGTTTGGACTAGAAAAGAGTTTGGTGATCTTCTACTTTTTGAATAAACTATCGATCTTAAAGCCATCAAATTGTTTTCCATTATCCGATATGATCGCTTGTGGCAAACCGAAGCTGCAAATGATATTTCGCTATACGAATTTGATGACGTGGTCTTGATCTATGGTCGCCAAAGCCTCAGCCTCGGCCCATTTTGTGAAGTAATCCACAGCGACCAGGGCGTATTTGACCGAGCTTGGGGCCGTTGGGAGTGGCCCAATAATATCTATCCCCCACTTTGCAAAGGGCCAAGGACCGAGGATGCTGGTGAGTTCTTCTGGAGCGACCTTAATCGATGGTGCATAAATTTGGCATTTATGGCACTTAGGGTGAAGATGATGGCATCTGCCCTCAAAGTTGACCAAAAATATCCCTGCCTTGTGGTTTTGTGAGTCAATGATTGTCCCCCGACGTGGTTTCCGCACACACCTTCATATATCTCCCTCAGGATAGCTTACCCCTATTCTGGTGTGATACATCGGAGCAGCGGTGTGCTGAAACCTCGTTAATATAACATGTCGTTGATCAGGGCGTACCGTGCGACTCGTAATTGCAATTGCTGAGCTTGAACCCTATTTTGTGGCAGGATGCCACTCCTCAGATATTCGAAGATGGGTGTCATCCAGCTCTCTTGTGGGGTGTCTAGGGTCGCGATCACTATGTTTATAGTGAAGGGATGAGAGAGCCTCGTGACGGTGATATCCTTCATTTTTGTTGGCCCCTCTGAAGTCACTAGTCGAGCCAGAGCATCAGCTCGTGAGTTCAGATCCCTTGGAACTAATTTAACGTGGATTTGTTTGAACTTCTGACATAATATCTTGACCACCTCTTGGTAGGCCGCCATTCTATCATATCGGGCCTCATATTCCCCCGAAACCTGGTAGTCCACGATCTGAGAGTTCGTGTGTACCTACAGCCTCTTGATACCCATTGTTGTTGACATCTCTAGGCAGCTGATGAGTGCCTCATATTCGGCTTCGTTGTTTGTCGCTGGGAAGTCGAAAGTGATGGCATTCTGAAATGAAGTGCCCTCCGGACTTATCAGGACTACCCCAGCACCTGACTTGTGGGAAGTCACTGACCTATCTACGAACAACTGCCAAGGTGGGCTGGCTGAATTGCCGACTTCTGAAGAGAAAGTAAGTTCGATGATGAAATCGGCTAGCGCCTGAGCTTTAATCGCGGGTCGAGGTACGTACTTTACTCCGTATTGCCTGACCTCAATAGCCCACTTGAGGCATCAACCTGTCGTATCAGGTCGGTGAAGCACGTTCCTTAGGGGCAAGGAAGTAAGGACTTCGACTTGGTGGTCGAAAAAGTACGGTCTCAACTTCCTCACACTCATGACTAGTGCATATGCCAACTTTTCTAGTAATGGATAACGCTGCTCGATCTCGTTTAGTGTCTGGTTGACAAAGTAGATAGGAAAATGACTCTGACCTTCTACCCGAACGAGCACTGCATTTAAAGCGGTTTCTGAGGCCGCAAGATATAGAAAAAGTTTTTCTCCCGGGACAGGTTTGGATAGAATGCTCACGTCTGCTAGATAAGCTTTGATTTTATCGAAGGCTTCCTGGCTTTCTGGTGTCCATTTGAACTTCGATTTCTTTCTAATTGTGTCAAACATTGGCTTGCATTTATCCCCCATTCGGGAGATGAACCTATTCATGGCGGCCAGACAACCTGTAAGTTTTTGTACTTCTTTCACGCTTCGAGGTGCTCCCATATCAATAATGGCCTTGACCTTTGCTGGATTTGCCTCTATTCCTCGCTTGCTGACCAAATGGCCCAGGAATTTCTCCGACTCAACTCCAAAATTGCACTTTTTGGGATTGAGCCTCATGTTGAACTTCCTTAGGATATCGAGGTTTGTGCAAGGTGGGTTAGGTGATCCTCCTTCTTCAGGTTCTTGATGACTATGTCGTCTACATAAACTTCCACCGACTTGCCAATTTGATCAGCAAACATGTGGTTGACCAATCTTTGATACATAGCCCCCGCGTTCTTCAGGTCAAATGGCATTCTCTTCCAGCAATAGAGGTTCTTCTCTGTCAGGAAAGAGGTGTGTTGTCGATCTGGTTCGTGCATTGCTATCTGATGATGGCCTGCGAAGGCGTCCATGAACAATATCATCTCATGACCAGTCGTGTTGTCTATCAGGTGGTTGATGTGAGGCATGGGGAAGAAATCCTTTGGGCAAGCTTTGTTGAGGTAGGTAAAATCAATGCAAAGCCGCCAGGTTTCATTTGATTTTTTTCACCAACACCGCATTGGCCACCCATTGTGGCTGGTCGGCATGCATAATCAGGTCGTTATCCAGCAACTTCTTCACTTCTTCAGCAAGTGTTGCATATTTTTCTGGGCTGAATTTTTGTCTTTTTTGTGCTATCGGCCTCCGAGTTGGATCGATATGTAACCGATGGCATGCAACTTTTGGATCTATACCTATCATATCCTTGTGTGACCATGCGAAAACATCCAAGTTCTTTTTGAGAAAGCCGATGACTTTTTCCTTCAGGTCGCCTGGTATCTTGGAGCCTATGATGACTTCTAGATCTGGCCGAGTTGGGTTTACTTTGACTTTCTCGAGCTCTTCCCCCGGGATGGCCCTTAGGCCATCTTGATGGGGATCGTCGATCTCAGCCTCAAGTAGAAACTCTTCAGGTTCCGGTCCCATTCTTGGATCGAGGTCATCGTGGCTTCTCTTCTTGTTCGCCTTCTCATTGTTTAATTCTTTACATTGTGTTTCACTATCTATTACAAATATTTGTTTGCTAGATACTAATGCTGAATTGAAACGAGATGAAGAATAAACCAAATAACCTCTTGCATCCACCTGTTCGCCCTTAACGGTGCCGACGAACCCACTCTTGGTGGGGAATTTTACACAGAAATAAAAGGTAGAGGACACAACCTCAAACTCATGCTCAAATGGCCTCCAGAGAAAACCATTATAGGAACTCGGGAGGTCGATAACAAGGAAATCTAATAGTCTAGTGGCCCTAACCTTATCTTCTAGGGTAGACACTAGTTCGATAGCCAGACGGATCATGCCAGATGGCTTCACAGCCACATCCCCGAAGCCTTTTACGACGTGGTCGCACAGGGTGATGTAAGCATCATAGTCCCTGAGCTGGCCTAAGGTCTTCTTAAAGAGGATGTTGCAGAAAGCCCCTCCATCCACCAGCATCCGGCATACAGTGGTCCCCGTGATGTTAGCCTTGATCACTAGGGGGTTGACATTCGGGTAGATTATCCCAGCTTTATCCTTTTTGCCGAACTCGATTTTATTGGTTTCCTCAGCCACAGTGAAGACTGGTAGTACCATTTTTCTGGTATTCTCCATTTCCCTGATTTTGGCCTTCATTTGCCGTTTTGATGAGGATGTCGAAGAAAGTCCCCCTACTTCCCCAAGTGGAGAGAGGGTGTGTATGACACGACCTCCCGCATCCTCGGGCCTAGGTGGGACGGGTCGCTCCCCTTGCACGGCCCCTGGATTGGGATTCCCTTGGGCCTGTTCCGCCTGTCTGGAATGATTGCCTTGTTGGCGACCTCTTGGATTAGGCTCGTGGTTTCCTTGAGGTCACTTGAGATATTCGTCCAGCAACCTATCTTCGTACATCCTCCAGAGTTGTGGGAGCAGGTCTCTACACTAGCTCGTGTAGTGTCCTACCTGTTCGTGGAAATGACAGAACTTGTTAGGGTTCTGCTTACCCTTATTTTTTATAGGGCGAGGTGGGAGGAGTAGCTCCCTGTTAGTGTTAGTGTCCTAGAGACAATTTATTGTAAGGACATAATACTCGATGATATTCAGTTTGATTTAATATTATAGTTCACTTAATATTAATGTATGTCAATACACTTGTTTGAATATTATGTTTGATTGTTTGCATTAATTCATAAAAGTGATCCCATGAGTCATTGTTATCATTGAGGTTGTGAGAACTCAAATGACTTAAGCATGATTCTCAAATGGCCCCGATCAAGGATCATCAAGAAAGGGATATTGATGATGCAATTGAGATTGGTGTGTGATCTGCATCATACTCTTAGAGAGTGTAGTAAGATCTCACTTACTACGAGATACTAGATATCTCATGATGGATGCACAAATACCTTAGAGGGTATTGGTATACCCATGCGAGAAACCGTTTGATGTATTTCCACTACGATACTCCTTTGACTTGAGGTCAATACGCATGACATGTGTGGAGTGATGAACTTTGACCATGACCAACGCTTGCACCCTTCCATGGGTAGATATGGCTTGGATTGGGTTCATCACGAAGTGCATATGCGTGGTAGTTGAGCCAAGAATAGGATCCATTCCTCAATGTGGATTTAGAGAGAATACTCATCTTCTCATCATAATTGGATCAAAGTCATCGGTCGATGCACGTCAACTTAGACTTTCTAGCTAAGTGTGACATACATGATCAATTAGTGATTAGAGATAATATGATTAAGTTATTTGAATAGACACTTCATCATGTTCAAGACTTAATCGAGTGTTCGCGAATGAAAGGAGGAAATCGTAATAGGCCATGTTTCAGTTACAGGTAGTTGCACGTTTCTCGCAACGTACCTCATATATTGTGAATGTCTGATTTATTGTCTAGGGTTCAATGAAGACCGTTAGTTTGACTAATCATTCGATATATGAGGGTCTATGGGTCACACAACAAGTGGTTTCCTTTTACGGATTATAGTTGGTTGATTAAATGTTAAATTGGATTTAATATTTAATTTATGGAGAATTAATTAATAATAGATTAATTTGGAATTAATTATTATTAATGTTTAATTAAATTGGATTTAATGAAATAGGATTCCCAATAATAATATATGGAATATTATTATAGGATTTAATATATATGGAATCAAATCCGTAAAGATTTGATATACATGGGAATTAAATCCGTAGAGATTTTATATGTGGGAAATAAATCTAAGAGATTTATTTAAATAAAGATTAGGGATTTTATTTCCCAATCAGGTTAGCTTAAGATTTAAGCTGGGTCTCTCATATATATATGAGCTCTTGGGAATCCATAATACGGTTGTTCAAATTCTCTCCATAAAATCTAGAGTTAGAATTTTCCTAGCAAATTCATCTCGGGATTCAACACTGGAAAATCCGTGCAAGTCCGTGATTGGGGATTACGTGGATACCATAGTTGAGAAATCTGCTCTCGAGTTACTGTAAGATTTCTTGTTATGATTATTGTAATCGTTTATGCAAATATATGTTCGTTGTTGGTGAACTGTTTAATTCCGCTGCGTATGTATTACGTGTTTACG
Source organism: Stenogyne calaminthoides (assembly GCA_037126765.1). Classification (NCBI taxonomy): domain Eukaryota; kingdom Viridiplantae; phylum Streptophyta; class Magnoliopsida; order Lamiales; family Lamiaceae; genus Stenogyne; species Stenogyne calaminthoides. The sequence goes on from JBBCBC010000020.1 coordinate 16,734,776, forward strand.
TGCCTCTAAATTACAACACTCACGTCCTTTGATCTGAGTGTAGACATGACCAGGTGTCATGCCTAACACCTCCATCAGCTTCACTGGGATGGTTTCTTCGAACGGCTTGAAGCTGCCGGGTGCCTTGTAGTGACCCCCGATTTTCTTGGAACCCTTCTTTATGTCCACGACTTTCTTATTCTTAGAGAGTCGGGATTCCAGCAGTTCCGACGTATGAATCAGGTCGCTAGCCCGCCTTCAGAAGTCGATATAGCTAGTCAGGTATTCGGCGGTCATGCGCCGCCATAACTTGGTCCCTTTTCTGAGGTCGGAGACGGCCCCAAGCAGTTTTGCCTCATCCCCTATGGGATCTCCTTCAAGGATGAGCCTGTCGATCATTTCAACGTAGGATCGGTCCGACTCCATTTCGCCTTGTATAGTGTTCATGAGGTGCTGCCAGGTAGCAGGTCAGGGTGTCAGTGTCGTGAAATGGCTCAAGAACATCCTAGTGAGTTGTTCAAAAGTGTTCACCGAGAAAGGTGGCAACGAGGTGAACCACTTGTGAGTCTGGTCGCTCAAGGTCAGTGAGAATAACCTGCACTTGGTAGCGTCGGATGCGCCCATGGTGGCCAATGGCCATGTAGGAATTGTACTTCGCCACATGGACTTTTGGGTCCGAGCTTCCATTTTAGTGATCTAAGGCCGCTATGCTGATTTTTCTCTGGGTAGGCGCCAGAGTGACCATGGTCCCGAGTGGAGAATCTGGGATGACGAGGTTATTTTCTGTCCTCGCCAGCCCATTTTGATTCTCCACTCATTCGAGAAGTTGTTGGACCGTCTGGGCCAACGCCGCAACCTGAACATCGTGATGGTCCCCAGTAGGGAAGGCCACCTGTCAGTCGTCGTGGTGGACAGCCGAGCCTCTCGGCAATTCGTCATGATGTATGTTCAAAGCCAATGCGAGGTCGTGCTCCACCTGGTCTGCGTGTTGGGGCTGAGACTGAGCCTCATCCTCGACGACCATTGGAATATTTTGAGCCCCCTGGTTCTCGAGACAGTCGAACATGGTGTCCGACCCCGCAGGTTTCTCCAGGAGTCGGCAATTTCGGACGATGGCGTGTTATGCTGGGTCGTAAACCAGTTGGCCTATTGACCATCCCTTTTCGATCAAGGTGCCCTTACCCTTAGAGATTCCAACGTCGTGGGCGGCCTTTTTGACCGGAGGCTACCCCTCCTGGCCGTCGAAGGCGAGGCGTTTCTTGTTGAGAATGGTCATTATGGCCTTTGCATCTTCTGGTGTTTGAACTAGGTTCCACCAGTCAGGAGTGACCGTCAAGGCTGCGGGGCGGGTATGTTGTGAGCTCAGGGAAGCCCCGACACCATCGCGGGCTTCCATTTCATGTCTGGTAGTGTTACCTTGATTGATCGCCATTGCCAAATGAGTGAGATCGAGTGGGTCTTCTTAAGAATTTACGAACAATTCAACAGAAATGTTTCCCACAGACGACGCCAATTGTTGTAATTGGTTTATATTTAAGCCAATATAACAATAATTCTTGGTTAATTCACTGAAAATAGGTGATCAAAACAGGAAATGGACACAAGGATTTGTTACCCAGTTCGTCTTGTAAGGAAGACTACGTCTGGGGGCGACCAAGTCAGGTATTTGTATAATATATGTGCCTAAGGTTCTAAAATTTTTCAACCTCTTACAAATGTGGCCATATAGGCCTATTTATACTACGATTCTCGCCTCTTGGGCTGAGGTTTACATAAGGAAATGTGCTCTAAAAGGGGCTTCAATCTCGGGAGCCACCGATTCCGCCTTGCCGGGTCAGAGGTCGCCCTTTTTAATGTGCGCCAATCGTGGGGCAAACTTCAGGGCTTATCGGGTGCTTCCTTTGACTACCGAGATACGTGAGCTCGATTTGACGTAAGTCACCTCCGACCTGAGAAGGATTAGAATGTAAGTCACCTCGCGACTTGTGGAGATATTGGACGTAATCGTCCCGCGATCAGCGGAGGGCTTGGAAGTAAGTAGCCTCGCGACTTACCATCTTTATGACTGGGATCGAGTGCACTTGGACATGGCGTAATGATGGTTACAAGTGGTCCCTCCTGTTCTTTGGGTCCCAAGTTGCATCAATACAGATGGTCGGCGGGCGACTTGCCGATAACGTTGCTAAACTGGGGTCGGGTATATTCATGTTACAACAAGAGACACCCAACTTTTAAAATTCTTATATTTAATCAGTTTTTTTTCATCACCAACACCGAACAGTCATTCTTTCAATTTTATATAATAAGATTTTTTATATAAATAAATATAAGAACAAAAATATAAGATGACACACGTTAGATGCTGGAGGGTGACACTTGTCAAGATATGGTGAGGATGACGCGTGGAATAATAAAAAATATCCAACGAACCACCGTACCCTGGGTCCATGTGTTAAAAATTCAGAAGGGTGAAACACAAATGGAATACGAAAAGTGGAAACAGGGAGAATCGAACCGACGTGGGATTGTTGGGGAACATATAACCCCAACAGGGATGGGTGCGGGTACCCTAATGTTAGATGAGACCTCGGGTGTCACTGCATCAACCTCGTTTGCTTGATCAATGAACTCCATAACATGTTCAATTGCAGGAGAGCTAAATAGCAAACACAATGAATCGTACAACAGATCACCTTGATACGTGTAAGCCTTCGCCATAGGATTATTCTTGTTGGAATTTAGAGTCACGTAAACACGTAAAATATGCGCAACGGAATTAAACAGCTTACCAACAACGTACGTATTATTGCATAATTGAAATATGGATAAACATAAACAGGATACTTACAGTGCTTCGTACACGAATTCATCTGCTATGGTATCCACGTAACAATCGTTCACTTATTCGCACCGATTCGCTAGTGTTGAATTTCGAGATGAATTTGCTAGGAAAATTCTAACTATAGATTTTATGGAGAAATAAGTTTCTTGGTTTATTCTGGATCCCAATGACTCATATATATATGAAAGACTTGGCTTAAATCTTAATCAATTTACAATTAGGAAAAATATCCAAGTATATCTTTAATCAAATCCCATATACATGATTTCCATATATATATATATATATATATATATATATATTCCTACAATAATATTTCATATATTATTATTGGGAATCATATTTAATTAAATCCAATTTAATTAAATAATAATAATAATTAATTCTAAATATAATTATTATTATATTCTCCACAAATTAAATATTAATATCTAATATAATATTTAATCAACCAACTATAATCGGTAAACAACTGTTACTTGTTGTGTGACCCTTAGAACCTCGTATATCGAGCGATTAGTCAAACTAACGGTCTTAATTGAACCCTAGACAATAAATCAGACATTTTCAATATACGAGGTACATTGCGAGGAATTCTACAACTACCTGTAATACGTAGGCTATTGTGATATCTTCTTGAGGCTTCTGATACAACAATGTGCTCAACTTCGGTTGTTGAATCTGTTGTTGACTCTTGATTGGAACTATTCCAACTGACCGCCCCACCATTGAGAGTGAAGACATAACCTGACCATGATTTGAAATCATCACGGTCTAATTGGAAACTTGCGTCAGCATAACCAGTTACTACTAGTTTTGACTGTCCACCGTAGACAAGGAAACATTATTTAGTTTGTCTAAGATACTTCAGAATGGTCTTGAAAGCAATCCAGTGAGACTCACCTGGATTCTGTTGGTATTTACCAGTGATGCTGACACCGTAGGACACATCGGGCCTAGTGCAAGTCATGGCGTACATGATTGACCCAATTGCAGATGCATATGGGACATCCTTCATGTGCTTAATATCAGCCTCACCAGCAGGATAATCCTTCTTTGACAGCTTTATCCCATGATTTGCCTGCAGAGCCATCTCTTAGAGTTCTCCATTGCAAAATGCTTCAACACCTTATCTACATAGGTGGACTGTGATAGCCCCAACATCCTCTTGGATCTATCCCTATGGATGTTGATCCCTAGGATGTAGCAGACCTCACAAAGATCCTTCATCATGAAGGTCTTTAACAACCAATCTTTAATGGACTGCATTAATGGGATATTGTTTTCCAAAATCAATGTGTCGTCTACATATACAATTATGAAGACAATATTCTTCCCATTGCATTTATGATAAACGCAAGGATCTTTCGAATTTCTGATGAAGTCAAAAGACTTGATAGCTTTATCAAATCGAATATTCCAACTCCTAGAAGCTTGCTTCAATCCATAGATGGATCTCTTTAGCTTGCATACTAGATTAGAATTTGGCTTAGATATAAAACCTTCCGGTTGAGTCATAAACACTTTGTTTGTCCCGGTGAAAAACCCATGAAATGCGGAAAAATCATGAAATGCATATAAAACAGGGGTGAAGGAATGGTGATTCCAGTTTTTTGCTTTTAAGTCCATGTGTTGTGTTTTGCTTATAACCAAATGCATATGACAAGATAAGAACATAAAGCAATAAAGAACACAACAAAGTATAGTGGTTCGGAGACTCAAGCTCCTACATCCACTCTCTCCTGTTCCTAGGGAAATTCCTTCAAATGGGACTTATCTCCCTCCACGGGATTGTCTACAGATATTTAACGAGCTCTCACTCAAACTGGACTTATCACCCTCTCGGGCTCGCCTCGGGACTTATCACCATCCACGGGATTGCCTACAAGCTTTCAGGCTGACTCACTGCAGCTTACTCACTTTTCTACCTTGAGTTTTCTGGCTGACTCACTGCAGCTTACTAACTCTTTACAACTCCACACAAACTACCTAACAATAGAGTTTGGGTTTGGTTGGTGTCTCCAACTAGGTTGAGATTTTCCCTTACATTTGTTTAGCCTCAATGCTAAGGTTGGAAAAATCTCTCTAAGCTTATGATATATCGTGGGTTGCTTAGATTGGGTTTAAGAACACTCTTGAACATATTTGTATATCTACAGACTTGTGTTCTATGGTGGGAATGCTTGAGTATGTATCTTCTTGGCTCTGTAGCATCTTTTGCCACATTCTCCACACTCTCCACACTTTAGAATGATGAAAGACCTTGTGTTTATAGTGTGGATTTGAATGTTACCATTGGAGAGAATCACATTCAAATCCATACTATTCTGTAAGTTCTGCAGCTTCTTCAGGCTGGTTGTCTTCCTCTCATTGGTCCACGTCAGCTGAATCTAACAGCTATATTCTTTAGTTTCTCTGAGTCTTCAGGTTTCTCTGAGTCTCAAGTTTCTTGATTCATCAAACCTTGTCTGATCAGTCATACTGACACTCAGGCTTACTGAGTTCAGCTCTTCTGACTTCAGACATCCTGACCCTCAGGTCACTTGACTCAGGCTATCTGATTTCTTCTTGCCTGATCTGATCAGCCCGACTGATCGGATCAACACATCTTCAGGTCAACATACCAGGATAGCATCAGGTCAGTACATCAGGTTAGCATATCAGGTTATCTTATCTGATCTCGATCACGTCTGATCTTGATCAGTCTCATCTGCTCCTCTTCTGATCTGCAACCTTCTCTTCTGATCTTCTGGTCAGTTTCTTTCTGATCAGCTTGACTGTTCTTCTGATCACCATATCAGCTCGATTGTTCTTCTGATCATCATATCAGCTCGACTGTTCTGGTCATCTGATCTTCTGATCAGCTGGCTTAGCTTTTCTTCTCTTCTGATTTTGCACAGCTCATCAGTTAACTCGAAAACTCATCTAACTCATCTGATCTTGATCAGCCTCGTCTACAGCCTCGTCTGATCTCGATCATCTTCTTCTGATTTTGTGAGTTCCCCCTCAACTTGTTCTCTCGTTCCCCCTCAACTTGTTATCTGTAAATTAGCTTCAAAAACACAAGTTGATAATGTTTTGGCATAATTCATCAAAACTAAAATATCCCAACACACTTCCTTATCAATGTTTCTATTGAGAAAAACTGTTTTGGCGTCCATCTGCCAAATCTCATAATCATAGTGTGGCTGCTATCACAAGTAAAATTCGAATGGACTTGATCTTTGCAGCTGGTGAGAAGGTCTCGTCATAGTCAATGCCTTCACATTGAATATAACCCTTTGCCACCAACCTAGCTTTGTAGGTTTGTACTTTACCTTTTGCGTCAGTCTTACGCTTGAAGACTCATTTGCAACCTATGGGTCTAACCCCTTTAGGCAACTCAACCAAGTCCCAGACTTGATTCGTACATCGAGTCCATCTCGGATTTCATGGCTTCATGTCACTTCCCTGAATCAATATCTGATATTGCTTCTGAGTAAGTATTACGATCATCCTTATCCTGTATGTCCACATTATCGAGTTCCTCCAAGAGGTAAATGTATCTAATGGGCAGATTACGATTCCTAATTAACTTACGGAGCTGTGGTTGTGCAGGTTGTACATTCTGATCATGAAAATTTTGTGGTGCAGCGATTTCATCGTTGACCGGAGAGTCCTCAAGAGTGACACTTTCAAATGTCTTTTGGGTTGGAGTTTGAACTATGTTGTTCTCATTCAGCCCATTTGGAGTTTGTTGCGAAGTGCAATACAACTCCAATTACGCTCCCACTGGCTGAAAGAGGATCACTTAGTGATAAACTTCCACCATGAGAGTTGTCGAATGCTTCCACTGGATTCTTTATTATGTTGCTTTGATGAATCACCAGTCTCTACGTTAATCTGTAGCACTTGAATTTCTTCAAGTTCTATCTTATTACGACCCTGTTCCTTAAAGACATAGTCTTCTTTGAGGAACATGTCCTGCCTAAAAACAATCATTGTTTGTTTCTCAGGTAGATAGAAGTAATATCCTCTAGTTTCCTTAGGATATCCCACAAAGTAACACTTTTCACCTTTGGATTCCAACTTATCGGTAAGCATCTTTTTCACAATCGCGGGGCAACCCCACGTTTTGACGTGTGTAAAAGTTGGCTTCTTGCCACACCATAGTTCATATGGCGTATGCTCAACCGATTTAGATGGAATCCTATTCAGAATGTAAATTGAGGTTTGTAACGTGTATCCCCATAAGAATGTTGGAAGAGAAGAAAAGCTCATCATGGACCTCACCATGTCTAACAAGGTTTGGTTTCTCCTTTCGAACACACCATTCATCTAAGGTGTTTCGGGAGGAGTCCATTATGATTGGATTCCATGCAACTTCAGGTAATCAGTGAATTCATGACTAAGGTATTCACCTCCTCGATCTTATCGAAAAGTCTTAATACTCTTACCAAGATGCTTCTCTACTTCAACTTTATACTCCTTGAACTTCTCAAAAGATTCAGATTTGTGTCTCATAAAATACACATATCCGTATCTCGAGAAAACATCAGTAAAAGTGATGAAGTAACCGAAGTGACCCCTTGTTAGAGTGGGCAAATGATCCACATTCATCACTGTGGATTAACTCTAGAACTTCTTTGGCACGCACCCCTTTCCCGAAAAAGGGGCTCCGTTGATCATTTTGCCCTTGAGACAAGATTCGCAATTACCATAAGACTCAAATTCAAATGGGGTTAAGTAGTCCAACTTCCTTAACCTTGCAATTTTTTTCTCGTTTGCATGACCAAATCTACAATGTCATAAGTAAGCTGGGTTTTCATGATTACTAAGCTTGAGTCTTTTATTTTGTTTATTAAGAATGTTATATCCACAATTCAACAAGCATGAACCATTCACTAAAGGGGCATTCCCATAAACCACATCATTTAACGTGAAATAACAATTATTATCACTAAAATTGAAGGAAAACCCTCAATGTTTATCATAGGAATGGAATAATGTTGCGAGTAATAGAAGGAACAGAATGACAATCATTAAGTTCTCATCTAAAAAACCAAAGGGTAAGTCTAAAACAAAAGTCCCCACACGTTCAGTAGCAACTCTTGCTCCATTTCCACGTGTAAGACGACTTCACCCGGCCTAACTGCTCTAAGACACATGAGGCCCTTTACATTCGTACAAATGTGTGAGCCACATCCGGTATCTAATACCCAACAGTTAGCGCTATTAGTGGACATATTTATCTCAATAACAAACATACATGTTTTAGTGCCAGAAGCACCTAGTGCCTTCCTTTCTGCAACCATAATCTTACAGTCATTCTTCCAGTGCCCTCTTATATTTACAGTAGAAGGCACACATCCTTGTCTACCCGCTCCTTCTTTTGAACATCATCTTAGTGGTAGTGAAATCAAAAGTCTTGAGCATATTATGGAGCTTCAGCATGGTCGCTTCCATCTTATTCATATTAAAATTTACTACGAAATTCGAATATGAATCGGAAAGAGACTGGAGAATATCATAGACCGAGATATTGTTCTTAAGCTCAATGCCTAAACGACCAAGTTTCTCGATCAAGCCTATCATCTTAAGCACATGAGGTGAAATCTTCCCTCCTCCCGCCAACCGGCATCTGAACAAATCTCTCATCACTTCATAAATCTCGGAACGAGACTCAGAATCAAAGAGATCCTTCAGATGCTTGAGCATCTCGAAGGAGCCCATTTTCTCATGTTGCCTTTGAAATTCGGGAGTCATGCCGAGCAACATAACACATTGAGCCTGGGAAGCTGCTTCTTTTGAGCTGCTACTTCAAACGTGGCTGCCTCAGGGAACCAGTTGCAGGGGTAACCGGGATTGACATGTCCAACACGTATTTAATCTTTTCTTACCTTAGCACCAAACACACATTTCGATGCCAGTCCAGAAAGTTTGGCCCAGCCAATTTGTTCGTTTCCAGAACACATCTCAATGAAAATTATACATTTCAACAACCAAGAGAAATAAAATAAAATGGGAATTAAACACACAATTCCTATCAATATTCAGCAATCAAAATAAACATGACCTTTTAATTTATTTTGTCTCCATTATTTTCACATATTCAACGACCTCACCAGAAGAATACAAATGTTATATCTAATATAAATCTTAATGGACTAGGATCCACATTCCTATTATTACAATATCTACTTGGGCTGATTATTGCAATAATAGAACTGGTAGGTTCCAAACGAGTTGCAAAACTGCAATTCCTAGTTGATTGAACCTAGTTCAATCGGATGCCCCTTGACTTTCATTTCCCTGCTTGGACTGGTGAAACAAAGTTAAGTTGATTTACAACCATCAAGCGGCGACACTTATGTCCTTATAACAGTCCCGTTAGATGTAGATCCGAGCAAAAGACTTGGGCTCTTAAATACTCATTGGAATAAAATCTCCGGTTTACTCTTAACTTTGATGGAAGGCATCGTTCAATTTAATAAAAATCATATTTTAGTGAGGAACGTTTCTAAAGGCGGAGTATTAATTGCTTAATCGAGATCCAACATGTTAATCTACATCATATTTGGGAAATTATTGGGCGCCGCCCACCCAAACATGATTTCATACGGACTAACACTTATATGGGCGTCGTCTACCCAAACAATTAATACGGTCCGACAATTATTGGGCGCCGCCTACCCAAACAATTATAATGCGGACTATAAATGCGTTAACGAATTATTAAATAAGTTAACTAAGTGGGATTTAATAACCATTAAATTTATCAAATTAAATTCTCAAAAATCAAGTTTGCAAAACTGCCCTCATACATCACCGCCCAAATCCGACAACATCCAATTTGTAATTTGGGACATCCAATTTCCAAAATCCAAACCCCAATTGGCATTCAACATCAACAATTCGACATAAAGAAAAAAATCAACCAACATCGAACAATATTGAAGAACGAGGGACGAATTTTGTCAAAAATCAGAACGGTAGCGATGCAAGGAACAGAAACGCGCCGAACACGACAAAACCAGAATGGAAATGCCGCATCCAGAGACGGTATCCAGATGAGCTGCCGCCGCCGCAACCGTGTGGGCGAGTTGCCGATGCTGCTAGGCGCGTGCGAACGACTCGCCCTCTTGGCCATTCAAAACGCGTAGAGCAATGCTTCGATGAGCATCGAATCAGGTCCGATTCGACCTCGATTTTGATGGCACAAGCAGAATCACCGCCGCACATGACGACATCGACCCAAAACGAAGCCTTTATCAGCGCAATAGAACGTGAAGCAGGTGAACATAACTAGAACGACGGAGCACCGCCGATCGATTAACGCGAGCGTGCATCGCCACCGCATTATCTCAATCAATGTGAAGCGTCGCGATGTGGAGTCGAGGGCGCCGCCAACTGCATAGCCGACGCGGTGATACGCGATCGTCGCGAGGTGCAGGGTGAGCCGTCGTCTCGAGCGACGCATCGCGGTATCCACCGCTGGCGGCGACGCTTCTTGCATGGGTTCGAAACCCTAGAACGGTGATGGAGACGATAACCCAACAAAGAAGACGAAGATGGGATTGTAACAAAGCCAAGCAAATAAACCCCCAAAAAGTTGATTTCAATAGGTGCGGTCAAAATCAAATTGGCCGTACCAAGTTTATAAAAAAAATTCATAAACAAATCAACAAATTCAATTAAGCAATTAAATCAAGAGTCTGAGTTCTGATACCACTGTTGGAATTTAGAGGCACGTAAATACGTAAAACATGCGCAGCGGAATTAAATAGTTCACCAACAACGAACTTATAAGTGCATAATTGAAATACGGATAAACATAAATAGAATCCTTACAGTGCTTCGTACACGGGTTCCTCCATGTAACAATTGTTCACCAATTCGCACTGATTCGCCAGTGTTGAATCCCGAGATGAATTTATTAGGAAAATTCTAACTAGAGATTTTATGGAGAAATAAGTTACTTGTGTTTATTCTGGATCTCAAGGACTCATATATATAGGAAAGGCATGGCTTAAATCTTAAGCAATTTCCAATTAGGAAAAAGATCCAAGTATATCTTTAATCAAATCTTATAGATATAATTTCCATATATATATTTTTCTACAATAATATTCCATATATTATTATTGGGAATCTTATTTAATTAAATTCAATTTAATTAAATAATAATAATAATAACAATTAATTCTAAATATAATAATTGTTATATTCTTCACAAATTAAATATTAATATCTAATATAATATTTAATCAACCAACTATAATCGGTAAACAACTGTTACTTGTTGTGTGACCCATAGGCCCTCGTATATCGAGCGATTAGTCAATTAAGGGTCTTAATTGAACCCTAGACAATAAATCAGACATTCTCAATATACGAGGTACGTTGCGAGAAATTCTGCAACTACCTGTAATACATAGGCTATTGTGATATCTTCTCTTCATTCGTGAATACTCAATTAAGTCTTGAACATAATGAAGTGTCTATTCAAATAACTTAATCATATCATCTTTAATCACTAATTGATCATGTATGTCACACTTGGCCACAAAGTCCAAGCTGACGTGCATCGGCCGGATGGCTTAGATCCAATTATGATGAGAAGATGAGTAATCTCTCTAAATCCACATCGAGAAATGAATCCTATTCTTGGCTCAACTACCACGCACATGCATTTCGTGATGAACCCAATCCAAGTCATATCTACCCATGGAAGGGTACAAGCGTCGGTCATGGTCAAAGTTCATCACTCCACACATGTCGTGCGTATTGACCTCAAGTCAAAGAAGTATCACATTGCTCCCACTAACCGAGACACCCGTAGACACATATTGTTGAATTACATCAAATGATTGGGTATACCAATACCCTCTAAGGTATTTGTGCATCCATCATGAGATACTCAGTATCTCGTAGTAAGTGAGATCTTACTACACTCTCTAAGAGTATGATGCAGATCGCACACCAATCTCAATTGCATCATCAATATCTCATTCTTGATGATCCTTGATCGGGGCTATTTGAGAATCATGTTTAAGTCATTTGAGTTCTCACATCCTCAGTAACAACAATGATTCATTGGAACACAAATAAGAATAAATGCAAACAATCAAACATAATATTCAAACAAGTGTATTGCCATACACTAATATTAAATGAACTATAATATTAAATCAATCTGAATATCATCGAGTATTATATCCTTACAAATGATTATCTCTAGAACACTAATACTAACAATTCTAACACCAAATAATTGTGAGAGATACATGGTGTTAGGAGAAAACTATCTAAAAAAATAAAGAAAAACAATATATATTATGAACTAGATATTTATCCAACACTTACATGTTTACGTAGTTCCCAAGTAGCAGGTGATGCACGAACAATGTTGTTATCAATCATCCCAATAAACAAGGGCGGAGCCAAGATTGGATCGAGAAGGGGGCCGAAAATCAAGTAGTGACTAATTTTATAATGCTATTATAAAATTTATCTATCAACTAATAATATATAATATCAAGACACATCTGCGTTGGATGATCTCTCAGTAAGATGCAACATAGTTTGGGCACGACACTTTAATATTTTGAAAGAGGTGCGTGTTGATTTGTGCTAATCTATACCTCATCTCATATATGAGATTGTCTCATACAAGTTTTTTTTTAGTATGAAAATCTTATTATATAAAATCGATTCCCATGTTCCACTTTTTATATTCCATTGGTGTTTCACTCTTCTGAATTTTTAACACATGGACCCAGGGTATGGTGGTTCGTTGGATATTTTTTATTATTCCACGTGTTATTCATCCATACTATGGAATACAAAGTGAAACACAAATTATGGAATAGGTGGTCTCATTCCATCCCACGTCTATATACCATGAATCCTAATTTTGTCATTTTGAACTAATACGATGAGGACAATGATAGCTCCACATCTTCTTGAAGTAGTACTCTTCAAGTGATAAAAATTTCAAGGCTGTCGTCAATTGAATCGACTTATTCGACATTATTTCAAGTCTAATGTTCTTAATATGTTATAATATGTCTTAGGTTGTTGCACTAGTTTATATATATATTTTTTCTATTGTAATTTTAATTATGTTGATGTTTACAAACTTGTGTTTTTATTCATTTTAATGCTAATATGTAGTAACTACGTATTCTACCATGATATTGTGTGTTGAATGGTGGACGATATTCAACATTTTATAGATGTATGGATTTTGTATCTATATATGAATTTATCTTTTGATACATTTACTTACGTTCATTAAAAACAATCTGCATGTAATACATTTTGTAATTTACATGACAAATTAAATATTATGGCTAATTGTTTTTATGGAATACATATTATAAAAATAAATGAATATGCCTACAATACACATTAAACGCCAAGAAATTTAGGAGAATTACTGATGTAGAAATGTTTTTCATCATTATTTTTTTATTAGTTTTGGCTTTTAACTCAGTTTTTATTTATGTGGGTTTCTAAGTATATTTTTTTTATATGGGCTTCCAAATGTGATTAATGAGCTCGAATGTGTTACCTTTCGACGCGAATATAAAGAGGGAGCTAAGGCACGTCAATTCCCGTGTTGTAAAAGCATTCACCTTTGAAAGAAACGATAAACTAGGGCAGCTGATTTTCCATTATCTTACATTTGGAAATTTTCTTCTCCAACATCTATTGAATATGTATTTTTTTTTCTACAATAGTCACTCATCACAAGTGTGGATAGCTCAAGTGGTTAGGTCTACTACCTGAGACCCCGAGGCCTTAGGTTCGAGACACGAAGAAGGAATATTTATTTCCTTTTGTGATGGTCTCCCTCTTGGGGGGTTCTTGATTCTGATTTGAGATTCTGATTTGGGTGATTCCCCTCTTTTGGTGGTTCTGCGATTTACATTCTGTTGAGATGAAATGATGTTTCCATATGTCCGGTGGTAGAATGAATTATTGTAATTGATTACCTTTCAAAAAAAAAATTTATTGTGTTTGGTTGAAAAGACCTGTCGACGAGGAAGAGACAATGGCGTATATCTCAGTCAAGTACCTTGAATTATTTTTTTGCATGAGTGTTACATTTTTTAATGGGTGATGTTTGCCATACTTTAGATTTTTTGTTTGATTTTTTTACCATGAGATTTTTGCAAACTTTATTTAGTGTAAAATTTGAATATGTAATGCACCATCTTGCTAGTTTTACTGCTTTCAACCCAAAGTGTGATAATTATATATTGAATTATATGTCCATTGTTTACTGAATGCTTAACTTTATTTAGACTTATTTGCAGTAATCGGATTATTTCTAAAATTTGTTGGTTACACTTAACTTTGCAATTGCAACAGATATTGATGTTCGACTGCAGAGTTTTTGAAGCGTGGCTAATAGATTTACATGTTTCGAAAATCTAAACTTTTGTTTCCATTAAATTTGACGTGCGTGTTTGCAAATATGTGGATGTTGGCTTTAATTAAAGTCTTTGAATTTGTGTTCCACAGTCATTTGGAACAATGGATGACGGGGTTGAGATTGTACTTTTGGCGGCTTTTGGACTTATAGATAAACTATAACTAATGTTAATGCATTTGTGATTCTCATGACATATGTGTTGAAATTTTTGAGGTGAATGAAAAAGTCATCTTGAAATGGTGTGTATTAGATAAAGAGATGAGTGAAATGGTGTATGAAATAAGTGAAGGGTTATTCAAATATTGCACCTATTCACGAATCGATACCTATAAATCTATAAATACACCCTCCTCATTCCACAATTATCACCAATTGAACTCTCATTCATTCAATCATTAATTGATTCTTGAGTCTGGTCATTTGAGGTCGAAGTTTTTATATTGTCTTCCCTCATTTTCGTGTTCCTGAGAGAGCTCGGAATATTGTTTGGTTCGCCGATAATTTTCGATTCGTAGTGCAGTGTTCGGAAAATTTTAAAGTCATTGTATCTTGGGGGCGATTGTCGTGGAACCGTATTGCACCAGGGTATGGGACAATATCGTCTTACGGAAAGAGAGTCTAACTCTTGCCTCGACTTATTCCGTGTTTGTTTTCCATAGCCATTTTCGTCTACACACCAAATTAATTTTTTTCCAACGATAGTAAGACGATATTAAAGAATGGCTATTACCATTACTGCAGCACCAGTCCCTGTCCGACGAAATTTGCCATTTCAGGGAAGTTCAACTTAACTTCTTGTGTGATTTTTTTTTCTTAATTGAATTTCTGAAATTCATTTATGATAAATTATTGAAGGTAGGCAATATTAATGCAAGCCCAAATCACGTGGACTTTGGGTGCACGCTCAAGATTGAGTCCTTTGTGAATTGATGGATGGTGCGTCAAACCCCATGAAAAGAAGACAAAGCCATCGATCTGTATATTCTGGAAAGAATAAGAAACCGACTCTCTATTTCCTCTTCACCAATGAAATGGTGCCTCGTTTTTTTTTTAATCGCACCTCTTCAAAGAGATTCGAGAGAAACGCCTTGGTGGCACCGAAATAATGTTGGAATTTTGGTTTTGAGAGTGTTCTAGCACTCAAGGTCGACCAAATTATTGAGGAATTAAAACATTGATTTTTTGTAAATTAAACGTTACGAGATTGTTCTACTCGCGGAGTAGATGATCGTGACATATTTAATATCTCAAAACCTAATTTCGGTGAGTGAGAAATTAATTAAAGAAGATGAGACATTAATGCTCTAGTGAGAGAGTAATTGGTGGGTGAATAATGACCAAGTATAGTCTTCCCACTCATCCCACATTGGAAACAAAAAGGAAAGTTTCATAGTATAAATAGAAGCTTATGGTCATGTTCTCCAATATGGTGCATGGGGACCTTAACCATGAACCACACACGCGCGCGCGCCCCGGCCCGAATCCTGGTTCGTGGTTCTTGGCAATTGGGCTTTGGAGCCCATCTATCTTTTTGGAGACCCAAAAACTCTAAATGAGCCAATTAATTTTTGGACCCCCCATCCGGATTTGGGTCGGCCCAGGAGTCAAGACTTAAACTTATTCAGGATTCAAAATTTGAATCATAGGTTCAACGAACCTGGACAGTCTCATGCGGTCAAAACCGCCCCGCTGAATTCGTGCGGTCATAACCGACCACGAAATTCGTGGGCTTCCCACGTTTTCCTCAACTCCCCTTCAGAATTTCGTATATATATACTGACCCTCAGAATTCCTCTCAGTCACTTTTCGAACCCTACGAAAAACAACTCTGCAATTCTGCGTACATATCTTCTTCTCATCTCTCTGCTCATACTCCGATATAGTTCGACAATAGTATTATTTCAGTGGTGCTACTGATATAATACTTGAACTGTTTTACCTTTTGGGACAATTACGCACGATCCTATGAGCACTATCCAGGGCGTATTTTGTCTTGCGGGGAAAAGGATTTATCCTTGACTCGGTTCGCTTTTGTTTTTGCACTTACGTTTTTTCGCCACTGTAGCATTATTAACAATTGCAAGACAAAATATAATTTAATACTGCTATGTCGAACGAACAACAACAAAACGTTGATGTGATTGTTAACACCGGCGTCACTGATGACGTCACTGATGGTGTTAACAACACGAACCCTGGTTTAGCTACGGCTACTCCTTACTACTCGGAGGTTTCCAGTGCACTGCTACTCCGTTCTTCGGACTAGGTGCGCCTACTCCTGCTAACACGAACACTCAGTATCGATCTGATGTTCAAATGACTGGTGGTCCGTTTGCCTTCACTAGATTTGGAATGCCCCTTACTGGTAACCAGTATGCTGGAATGTCAGCAAATGCTTCTGGGAGCCAATTTGTTGGGAATACGGTTAATCTGTTTGCTGGATTGTACTCTGGAAATCCTTTTCTGGAAGGCCTCAGAGCAATTCTTTTGTGGATAACTCCGGTGGAAATCCTTTCATTGGAGGAAACCAGTTTGTGAGCACGTGGGTCCAATGTTTCAAGCCTCTCAACCAGGGACTGTAAGGCCTTTGCTGGCGCAGGCAGAAAAACCCGAGAATTTTTTGGGTGCCGATTTTAAGAGGTGACAGAATAAGATGGAGTTCTACCTGACCACCTTGTCTGTGGTGAAGTACTTTGTCGCGAGTCGTTTCGGTTGATGAATATTATGTGGCTAATTTAATTACAACTCACAAACAAAACATATACGTGTAAAATAAACAGTAAATAAGATGAATTTGTTGACCCGGTTAAAATATATGACTACTCCGGGGCATACCAAGCCGGATGTAGTATTATGAGCTTTACATCGCAGTTCTTGATACATCTTACGAAGATGAATCGTCTGAGTTATCGAATGAGTTCTAGGGTTTTTCATATATGTGGATGAACACTCTAATTTTTCTATTCCTCACCTCTCAGGGGATTTTTGTAGGCTATCTTTCTGGGATTATTTTAGGAACCAACCCTTTTCTCTTCTTTTTTCTTCCATTTATCGTACTTCGTCAAGCATGAGCTGGATTGGTAAAGCATGTGCTGGATTCTTTGGATCATGCAAGAACTCCGGTGGTGTTGCCACGTTTCTGACTTCATCTTCTAGATTGATCTTTGAGCAAACGTCGTCAATCGTCAGAATTAATCTTTTGTTCGGTTGGACTTTCTGTTCGTCGCTTTTAAGACAGTTCTTCAGGAGATTTGAGTTCGAACATACTGACCTAGTTATGTTTGTTCGGTAGGCTGGCCGAGCAATTCTGATCAGTTGGCGAACAAAAAGTAACTCATCCACCGGGCATGATTATTATATTCAAACATTACACGTGTCACTCTTTGATGTTCGATTAATTCTGATTTATTATATCGAACACAACAATACCCCCCAGCCGTCGCTTTGTATTCTACATTGGGCCCGGGGCTGTTAAAATCTGATTGGGCCATGTTTGGCATCGCTTCGAATTCCGCGCTGAAACTTCGAATTAGTACCCGGTGTCTATTTAAATCTTATTTCTCCACTTTAAAAATTTTTCCTTTCTCCTCTACTTTTCTATCGTCTTCCGCATTCGAAAGTTTCCGGCGAAGGATTCATTGTTCCGGCGAAGAAAATCATTCGAATTCTTCCCATTCTTCTTCTTCTACTTTATAATCATGGCCTCTTGCTCGAATTCCTCTGTTCAATCCGACCATTATAGTTCCCCTTCGCCTTCCCCCATTAGTAGAATCTCCCGTAATAATGTAAGTACATCGGAGGCAAATGCCTCGAATTCGGGATTCCGTTGGCAATTTCGGCAACCTTTTACCGTTCTTTCTTCTGACTCCGATAAAGCCCAAACGGAGTCGGATAGGGGTTTGTCCCGTAATGATTCGTCGGACGATTCTGATTATAATTCTTCGCCCCAAATTCAAATTAGGTCTATGGCTATTGATAATGTTGATGTAGATAGAAATAATACTGCTGTGAGGGGGGAAATTTTAGCAACTGCAAATTTAGTCGAATCGAACATAGGTGTAGATGGTGGGCAAAACTCCGAACTTGGTATACCTGTTGGTGTTCCTCACAGTCCAACATATAGCGAGTATAATGCTCGTTATAATTTTGGCTTGCCCGAACAACCTCATAGGATTAGTGTAGAGAACGAGTACCCAGCGAGCAAAATGGCGAGCATAATTGATGTAGATATGCTCGCTCAGCTGCATAGAATTTATGAAACCCCTAAGGATGTCTTTTTCTGGGCACCCGGTCCTGATGAGCGAGCCGACCAACCCCCTGAGGGTTGTGTTGCCGTGAATTTGGACACCATGGAGGCTGGACTTCGATTTCCTCTCCATCCGGCAATTACCCGTTTGCTCGTGGAATGGAATATCTCCATTACACAACTCAAACCGAATGGATGGCATATGGTCATGAGTTTTTTGACGTTGTTCGGCAAAATGAAACCAAGGTATTATCCTTCGGCAGCTGAACTTGCTCGGTTAGTGCACTTGACTCGTCCGAGGGGCGAACATGGGTGGTTGTTTATGCAAGCTAACGCCAAGTGCAAAATTATCGAGGATGTGCCGAACAAAATCAGTGACTGGAAAGAGAAATTCTGGTTCGTAGGGGGCGATTGGAAAAGCCCGGCCTCTGGAAGCGAGCCAAATGCTCGTTTGGATATCCCCAACCGACTTGGAGTGTACCGGTAAGTGATTTCGTAAATTTTCATTCTTCAATTTGAACTGATTTTAACTCACTTTTTATTTCAGGGATTCCAGCCGCGACGGATAAGGAGACAAACGACGGCTATTTCAGCAGCGTTTGGCAGATCGATCTAGAACCTCGTTCAGAAAGATCCGTGATAACTTTGAACACTGCCGAACAGAGAAAGAAAGGAGGTTTGTTAGCCCTCCTCATCATCTTGTTCTTTGTTGATCCTTCCTAGAAGGATTATCTTTTGTTTTTGTACAAGTCTTGTGTCTTTTTGTTCGCTGTCACTCGTTGATTCTGATTTCGCTTTATCTATAGCTTTTCCAGCTGTGACCATCGCTGTGAGTACGTCTGAACACACTGAGATGGCTCGAAGAAAAAGGCCACGAGAACTTGCTTTCGATTCAAGCCGGCGAAAGCTCAAATGAACGTTAGAGGGAGGCGGCGGGGCCAAAACGACCCTCATCCGGTCTGGAGAATCAAGTCGAGCATAGAGGGGCTCCGTTCGGTTTGAGCATAGGGGTTGCGAACAAACTCCACCACCGAAAAAGACCAAGGGTGGAGATCGTGACGAGGGCCAAAAGCGAACAGGACCCGGCGAACAAGGGCGTCGAGCGAGGGGCAATAGAGCAAACTCAAACAAGCACCGATCTTGGTCGGTCGACTCCGGACCCCTACCGTCGAGGCGATCGGGCGGCCGCCATTGTTGTTGGTCCCATTTAGCAGTTAGTCGAAATGGAAGTTGCACATCTTCTCCTCCTCGGTGGACCTCGATCTTGGACTCGATAGACTCAGAACTCTGATCTCCGAAGATAAGTCATTCTGGGATGGGATCCGAAGCTCGGCGTGGGCGGTACATTTTGCTCGCTCTTCTGTACACCTTTTGGTTTCTGTCGATATCTCTATTCTCACTTAGTCAAATATGTGTATCTTGTAGGTTGAGCGGGGTTGTAGCCCTTAATGCCCGACCTAAAGAATTACTTTTGCTTTCGCCGAGTGTTAAGTAAAGTTCGAGCGTCTTGGGAGCATGTTCAAAAAGCTTGTCGGACTCGCTTCGGCGTGGACTCTTGATCTGGAGGAGTCTCTTACGGGTCCCACCCCCTTGGAAACTATCGTTTGGGGCTGGTGCTTGAGTCGATCTTTGGTCGCTCTTGAAAAGCTTATGCTCGGTCCGCTAACATCGAAGCCAATTATTTGGCTTTGATTAGAACTTCCGAAGACAAAGTGATCGAGTGAGCAGGGGTCGAGGATGATTTGAAATTGGCTCGAGAGCAAACTGTTTTCGGCCTGTTGGCGCCAATGCTCTTTCGGGGAGGATGCTTTCGCCAATTTCAAGAGGATGCTCGCCTAGCTCAAGAGGATGCTCGTCAAACAAAAGAGGCAATTGAATCGGTCTCGGGGAGGAGGTGATCAATATCTGAAGGGCTCAAGAAGAAATGAATCTTGAGCCGTAAACTTGGTTGGTGTTGAAAAAATGGAAAGTGAGAGGGGCGAACTTGGCCAACAACTCATCGTTCTTTGAAGAGACTAACACTCGTTTAGGCCTTGAAAACTCTAAAATTTGCATGACGACGCGAATACATTGACTCCATGTCTAATTTCTCGTATATTTTAACGCTTTTGCTTGGATGTTGTTCGATCTGTTAGCCACACACTCAACAAATGAGCAAATTGCCCCCCTCATATCCGACTTTTCGGCGAAGACGGTTGATAACCCTCCGGATCGCAACCTCCCAATGTCGATTTGAATGGTGCGTGTGACTTTTCCGTTCTTCCCGAAGGGATCAAAATTGACGATCCAATTAGGATGAAGAGGAGAACTTCGGACATTATTACTCTTTGAGGTTGCCGATCAAAATCTTCATCTTGGATCCGGGATCAATCAAGCACAGATTTGCAAGAACCTCCCCAGAATCGAAAGCAAAATCGCCTCCCCAATGAGCATCGATACCCCTGACATCCTGAAGGCATTTGAGGGGGACCGAACATAATGTGTTCGACATTTCTCTTCCATCTACCCCTAATTTTGACTTTATGCCTTGATGTCTTTTTTTCTTTGCAAGACTTGTGTAATTTTGTCTTCTTCACTTTTTAATTCAACAATATATCTTTAGTTTGTTTCTTGTTGATACTTCTTCTTTTTTTGTCCAATATTTCGTCAATTGAACAAATGAATTTCATATTGAATTGTTTCCTCTAACCCGCTTTGTTTGTTGAGGATGAATGTTGATACTTGTGTTGCCACGATATTTTCTTTCTTTGCTTTACGTTAAACTTTATTGCTTTCCGGTTTTTGCCTCTTTTCTTGAATGAATTCGAACATTGGGTTTTGCCTATGCCCGCTCCCCCTCGACTTCTTTTCGGTTTTGATTGTCTTATTGACGTTACAATCGGTTGATCATCTTATTTAGGTGCGACGGATGGGTTACTTTATGAACCCCCTTTCTTGGTCTTGCGATCGTCTTATTTAGGTCGCGATCACTTAGTACTTTCGGGCCGTCTTATTTAGTTGCGACCACGTATTTAAATCACCCGCTTTCGTCTTCTGGTATCTATAAGTACTAGTCGGCTTATCACATTGCTGCAGCGTACCCATTACTAAGCTTTTTTTGTGCGGGGAATCGAAATCTGAATTCGTTCATCGGTGAACATAGACTGGGCTCGTTCGTCTTTGTTCGGTCGTCCGGCTTAGGTGCGACCTCAAATAGGCTTTGAACTAGAAAATCTTTAGCGAACAAAAGTACATATATCATTCTTTTTCTTTTGCAACACTTTGTATTCTATTACATCGTTCATAGTTTGAAGAAGACTATCTATTACACAACTATTGTTATCGGACCGGGGGTTTTGAATTTAAATCTGTCTTGAGTAGACACCTAACCGCCTCACCTTGTCCGCGGAATTGATGTTGACAAGGATGTGCACATCAGTCGTTTACCCTTTCTTCTTTTGTAACATGCTCAAGCGGCAAAGAAGAAGATAAACTTTTGTCCCTCCCCGGACAAGTTGTGGTTATCTTGGTGACGCGGCATGAGCATGTGGCGCGCATTCCTGCTCGCCTAAAATAGGTGAGAGCAAAACTTTCACTCGCACCATTCCGTCCCCTCCAAGGAGATGCCTGGAGCATCGGCATCGGCATCTTATTTTGGGTGGACTCTATGACATCCCTCCCTTCAGAGGAGATTTTGGGGATTCATAGGGGACTCATGGCTTTATTCTGCGCGTGGCGATAAATAACGTGGAGTGGCAACCATGACTCTTCCGAGCATCTTGAGTCCGGGAACGGGCTTCAACCTGTGCTCGCAACGAATGTGAGGTAAAAAGCTCGTATCCGGACAGATGCTCAATTCAGCTAATTGACTGCTGAATCGAGAGCTGGATTCTTCTACGTCTGGGGGCATACTAAACCGTCTTCCTTCTGAGAATCGCAGTATTTTTCCTTTTTTCTTCTTCATCTTCTTTCTTTCTTTTTTCCTGCTTTTCTTAAGTATAAGTATGCCCCTATTTATAGAACTGTCCCAAGCTAGTGCTGGCATAGATAGTTGGTGCTAGCTCTCTTATTTTTGCTCTCCTTTTGACATCTGTTAGGGGCTTTTTGGCGACTCTTGCTTAAAAATTAACTTATCCTGCATGGCTGCCACCACTTGTCAACTCGCCCCGACACGTATCTTCTATTGACAACTCGTTGTGACATGTCTTCTTTGTCTGTCAATAGTGCTGTCCAGCATTTTTCTTGAAGATAAGTATCGAAAATAATATATTCTTCTTTTATGATCATCTTACTTCGTTTTGGCCCGAATGGTTGATTGTGTTCGGTCAACAATATGCTCGCCTTTATTGATAATATTTTTTTCAAATTTGACGCGTTCCACGAAATAAGACAATGGGACTCCATTCAGTCCTCCAAGTCATATGCCCCGTTTGGTAAACGTTACGTGACTCTGAAAGGACCTTCCCATGCTCGACCGAACACACCACTTGGGTACCCCCCATCGATCGCCTTAAAACCAAATTTCGCCCACATTGAACTGCGCATTCGGACTTTGGAATTATAAAACTTCTCGATCTCTTTTTGTACATAGCATTCTTGAAATCACCCTCCGCCCTTCTTTCTTCCAACAGTCCGAATTCAGAGCGGCGCTGGTCATTAATATGCTCTCCAAAAGTCATTGTTCGATGACTTGGAACTTTGATTCTCGGGTATAATAACCTCCGCACCAAAAAAGCTAAAAGCAAAAGGGTCTCTGCAGTTGATGTTCGAAAGTTGTTGGTAAGCCCACAATATTTCAGTGATCTATAATAGTATATCGAGCGGTCAGTCTGAGGCGAGTAGCTTGTGCTTTATTTTCGCGGAGAAGTCCCTTTTGTAAATAACTCATTATTGAGTCATCCAAGTTTCTTGTTAAACATTTTATCGTGCGTCGCAATCTCGGAAGCGATGGCGTATAGGTCGTGGACGATCACAATGTACATTGTGTTAAATCCTCCTTCTATTTGTTGCCGAAGCGTGCGTGCAAGCATCGTGAATCGAATTACCCAATCGTGGTAATTGTTCAATGAATACTTGGTCAAAATGCTCGAGCAATTCTTTTGCTAGTTGTTGATATTGTGCCATTTGTTAGCCTCGGGCCTCATACTACTTTGTTACTTGATAAACGATTACACGAGAATCGCTATAGATCATCGACCTCTGAATTCCCATTGTCATTGCCATCGTAGTCCAAATGATCAAAGCTTCATATTCACCTCATTATTTGTAGTTTGGAAAATCAAATCGAATGGTCATTTGTAAACGTTTGCCTAGTTGGGTGATGAGAACTACGCCGCTCTCGGCTCTTGAACTTGTTGATGATCCATCAACATACATGTGCCATGGTTGATCGACAATTTAAATCGAGAATTTGTGGATATGTCAACTCAACCATGAAATCGGCCATAGCTTGGCCTTCATTCTTTGTTAGGAGGGGCGAAAGTAATGCCGAATCGCCCTAACTCCACCGCCCATTTGAGCAATCGCCCCAAGTATCCGGTCGTCGGGAGGACTTCAACGCAATGGAAACGCAATCGATACCTCAAATCGAGTGGTCGAAAAAATATGGTCGCAATTTTTTTGGCACACTCATTCGGGGGCGTATGCTAATTTTTCCAACGGAGGATCTGGGAGCTCGAGCTTTTTAGCACTTGGCTAACATAATAAATGGGTAAATGTGTTGTCTCTTACGCGCGTCAGACGAGCACAACACCGATCGCATGTTCGGATCTTGACAAGATACAAATAGAGTTGTTACGCTGGGATAGGCTTAGCGATTAATTCGAGTATCTGCAAGGTATTGCTTTAATGATTCAAATGCATTTCAGCAATGCTCGGTCCATCAAATTTCCCTTCTTTAATGCATCAAAGAAAGGTTTACATTTGTCCCCATTTCGTGATATAAACCGACTTCGGAAGTTAATCGTCCGGTTAACTTTTGACCCTCTTTCACATTTACGGGGGCTTGCATATCGAGCATTGCTTGAATCTTTGATGGGTTTGCATCAATCCCCGCTGACTAACCATATGTCCGAGGAATTTTCTGAATGAATCCCAAAACCGCATTTCTTGGGATTTAACTTCATATTATACTTCCTCAATATATCAATCGTTTGTGCGAGGTGGGTGATGTGGTCTTCTTTATGTTCGCTCTTTACCACAATATCATCGATATATACCTCGATTGTTCGGCCGATGTGTTCGCGAACATCTTGTTCACCAAACGTTGATCGTTGCTCGGCATTCTTTAATCCGAATGGCATGCGTTATAACGAAGACATGTTCTTTTCCTTTGCGAGAATCTTTGTATTCTTTTGATCGTCCGGATGCATTGGTATTTGGTGATAACCAAATGAACGCATCCATAAATGTCATGAGTTCATGGCCCATTTGTATTATCAACCAAATAATCAATGTGGGGCATCGGAAAATTATCTTTTGGACATGCCTTATTCAAATCAGTGAAATCGATACACAATCTCCAAGATCCATTTGGTTTGCGAACGAGTACAGGGTTCGCAAGCCATCTTGGGCATTTTACCTCTCGGATCAGTTTGTTGTCGAGCAACTTTTTGATTTCACTATTCATCGCCACATATTTTTCCGGACTAAATTTTCTACGTTTTTGGACAACTGGAGCTTGTATTGGATCAAGGTTGAGGGAGTGGCAGGCATGCTCTGGATCTATTCCAACCATGTCCTCGTGTGACCATGCGAACACATCTAAATTTGCTTGAAGGAAAGTAATTATTTCTGTTCGGACTGGTTCGGGTAATTCTGAACCAACGAACACTTCTAACTCAGTGTCCGTTTCGTCGACATCTTGATTGGTTCCAATTGTTCAACAGAGTCGCTTTGCTTTTTTTTTTTGCTTCCACCAGGGTCTTGAATGGATCCTCGGGGCTCATCATCAACCTCCATGGGTTCAAAACCTATGCGAGGCTCTAGGTCCGATTGCTCGTTCGGCTGATCAATATTCATTTGATCTAGGAGATCGGGGGAATTAGTTGTCTCCCCGAAGTTTATGTTCGTGCCTTCTGTGCTCGCACGAATGGTTATGCTCGTCGAACTTATGTTCGTCGGAAGATCTTTCGGTGAGATATTTGCTCGCTGGCTAGGCTTATCAATCTCCCGTGTTCGCTCCATCATATTGACGATACTTTGTCTTTCTGGTACGCACGATAGCAAACAATCTCGAGCCTTCTTTTGATCTCCTTTTACACTCCCCCGTTCCATCTTGTGTCGGAAATTTAACACAATAATGTCGTGGAACAGGCCGCTTTGAATTCCTGAATAAACGGGCGACCTAGAAACCCGTTATAAGTGGACTGAACATCGACGATTACAAAATCTAACATTCTAGTTCGTCTAATGTCCGGATTCAAAGTTGATTCTAGCTCGACTCCTAACCTAATCATACCATAGGGTCGGGTTACAGATTCCCCAAAACCCATTATAGTATGATTACATGGTTCAATATAACTGCTCAAATCCCCAACTTGTTTTTCCATCTGGCGAAGGGTATTAACGAACAAAATGTTTGCATAAGCCCCAGTATCAACTAAGAGGCGATGTACCTTCAACCCAAGGAGACGAGCACTGATGGTTAAGGAGTCGTTATGGGGAGTTATAATCCCGTCGAGATCGTCCTCCGAGAAAATGATTTGGTGTGTAGGTGGGGAACTGGATGATGTGCTCGCCACCTTTACCTGATGGATGTTCTGCATGGCACGCATCTCCATCTTTTTACGTCTGTTAGATAACGTTGGCGCCTGGTAACATCCACCCACAGGACCATATTCAGGACGAATCATTTGGATTTCTTGACTTTCTCGACCTCTTCCAATAGTAGGAGGCCCTCTTTTGACGCGTTTGGATCTCTTGCGTGATTCTTGAGATCATTTGTCAAATGTTTGTTCGGCCTTTTAAGCTTTCCCCCTTCGGTCTTACGTCCTTTTCGTTCGCGAATCCCTCGTTATTTGGCTTTTCTAAGAACCTGGGAAGACGATTTTCTTCATATAGCTTCCAAAGTTGGCGAAGTAAATCGCGGCAATTTTACGTATTGTGCCGATGTACTCGTGATAATTACAGTATTTGGAAGCGTTGAGTCGACGCTTATCCATTACAATTCTTCTTGGCCTGTCCAACATGTCCCGATCTTTGATTTGATTAAAGATAGTTTCTGTAAACGCCCAAAAAAAGACTTAAATGGGGCATTTGTACGCTCTTTGTTCAAAAGGTTTGAAAGAGGTTTGGGGATCATGCCCCTTCATTCATTGTTTTCTTTTAAAAGCTTTCCTAGCGATAGGCTCTGTCTCAATTGTGATTGTCTTGAGCAAATCTTGCATGGCTATAATTTTAGCTCGCTTTCGCTCTCTAAACTCTGATACGAGTTCGCCAATCTTGATGCATGGCCTTCCACATGTCTCACAGTATTTAAAGTCGGGGCCTCCGACCACCGCGAGGATCTTAGCATCCTCTTCAATGGGGCTCCATCATATAAACATTTATCAAATCTTTCTATGTATGATCGATCGGACTCACCTTTTAATTGGGAAAAAATCATGAACCTTTGTTTTTTGGTAGCAGGCGCAGCACACATGGACGAGAAATGGGACAAAAATTGCCGTCCCAGTTGTGCGAAAGATGTGATGGATGCAGCGGGTAAAGTGGTAAACCACCTATGTGCTCGATCACCCAAAGTCATGGGGAATGATCGGCACTGCGTCGCGTCTGTAGCCCCCATCGCGATCATAAAGTCTGAAAATTTGCTGAGATGGACATGAGGATCCGACTCAGCGTCGAAAATAGGAATTGGTGGTCGGGTCTTTGCGACTTTCTCTTGGACTTCGGCCGCCATGATCGCTGGAGATAATGGCGAACAAAGGTCTGATGTGCTTGTTCGAGGGTAGCTCTTAGTCGCGGCCAGATCGGCTTGTAATTCCACGATGGCTTTTTGCATTTCTGCAAATTTCGCGGGACTGATAAACTTAGATTGGGGCTGTTTCCCATCATGAGGATCTCGTGGATCATGCTCGTGATGGGGCGATCCCCTCTCCAAGTTTGTCCTTGACTACCCAATCGGTGATGGATAGACAACTTTGTTCCCGCCGATATTTGTTCGGTTATCACGGATGCTTTTGAAGATCTGAATCTTGGGCACCTCTATTGGATGTCTCTTTCCTGGATCCTGTCGCCTATTATTGCCGATTCGGTCTTTGGCGGAGAGCCTCAAACGTCCAAACGCCGATGGTCTAGACCCTTGAGGCTGTTCGTCATCCGACATATCATCGGCTTTTTTACTAGTCCGCTTTGCAGTTTTCTTTTTAGCTTGCTTGATGTCGGATGTATGTGAGTGTTGCTCTTCCCGCTTTTGAGCCTCTAACCGCTTGATTCTTTTTTTCGCCCTCTCTTTTCACGTGCTCGTAGCAAGAAAGTGATTGCTTTAGTAGTAGCCAGGATTATTGGCTATATCCTCAAGATTAATAGTTTCCTTTTGCTGATCTTTATGAGGTTTGTATTTGGGCCTCTTTTTAGGTCATATAATTCGGCTTTGTTCCGACCTCTCCGTTTGGGTGTTCTAGATTGAGGCATTATATTTCTTTTTTACGCCTCGGCTAACTAGGGGTTTGTGTATGGGTTGGTTTTTGGATCCGATTCGAAAATTACCCTCCTTCTAGCGCCAATTATCGCGAGTCGTTTGGTTGATGAATATTATGTGGCTAATTTAATTACAACTCACAAACAAAACATATCGTGTAAAATAAACGATAAATAAGATGAATTTGTTGACCCAGTTAAATAATATATGACTACTCTGGGGGCATACCAAGCCGGGATGTAGTATTATGAGCTTTACACGTCAGATTCTTGATACATCTTACGAAGATGAATCGTCTGAGTTATCGAATGAGTTCTAGGGTTTTTCATATATGTGGATGAACACTCTAATTTTTCTATTCCTCACCTCTCGGGGATTTTTTTGTAGGCTATCTTTACGGGATTATTTTAGAAACCAACCCTTTTCTCTTCTTTTTTTTTTCCATTTATCGTGCTTCGCCAAGCATGAGCCGGATTGGTAAAGCATGTGCTTGGATTCTTTGGATCATGCAAGAACTCCGTTGGTGTTGCCCCGTTTTGGACTTCATCTTCTAGATTGATCTTTGAGCAAACGTCGTCAATCATCGAATTAATCTTTTGTTCGGTTGGACTTTACGTTAAATCGCTTTTAAGACAGTTCTTGAAATTTGAGTTCGAACATCTTGACCGGTTATGTTTGTTCTTTGAGGTCGCCGAGCAATTACGATCGGTTATAACAAAAAGTAACTCATCCACCGGGCATGATTATTATATTCAAACATTACACGTGTCACTCTTTGATGTTCGATTAATTCTGATTTATTATATCGAACACAACATACCTCAAGGAGGACTGTCCGAAAATCCCTGATGATAATGTTGATCAGGTAACGAGGATGAGTTATGACCTCTGGATCAGTGGGGATTACTTGTGCCGGAATTATATTCTGGGTGGACTGAGTGACGCTCTGTACAAAATCTACGTTCAACACAAGACTGCCAAAGAAATGTGGGCTTCTTTGGAGAAGAAGTACAAGACAGAAGATGCAGGAACGAAGAAGTTCGTCGTTGCTGCATTGTACGACTTCAAGATGGAAGACAACAAGCCGGTTGTCGACCAAGTTCAAAAGTTGCAGCTGATTTTCCATAACATTACTGCAAAAGGAATTGAGCTGCTAGAACAGTTTATGGTGGCAACTGTGATTGAAAAACTGCCTGCATCTTGGAAGGAGTTTAAATCTTACCTCAAACACAAGCGAAAGGAGATTAGCTTGGAGGATTTGATTGTCCGGTTTCGAATTGAAGAAGATGGCCGGAAAAGAGAAAGGAAGGTCTCGACTTCTGCAGTCGAGGCCAAGGCAAATTTGATGGAAAAAAAAGATTCATCAAATAAGAGAAAACGCCCCAACGACAAGGACATCAAGGGGAAGTCTGCTGCTCCTACCACAAAGCATAAATTTGTGTTCTCTGGAAAATGCTACAACTGTGCAAACCCAATCAACGGGCAAGTGATTGTAAATAACCCAAGAAAGACTCTACGAACGTGGATGAACGGGAAGTCATGGAGGCTGATTTGTCTGCTGTGGTGACTGAAACCAACATGGTGGACAGCAAGAATGAATGGTTTGTGGACACTGGGGCCACTTGCCATGTCTGCTCGGAGAATTCTGCATTCTCCACCTATTCTCCTGCTAAGGGGAGAAAACTGTTTATGGGCAACCAGGCCTCTTCTGAAGAGGCTGGTGTTGGAACGGTTGTGCTGAAGCTGACCTCAGGGATGGAGCTGAAGCTGAATGATGTGCTGCATGTCCCAGACATCTGGAAGAACTTGATCTCTGGCTCGTTGTTAGTTAGTCACAAGTTTAAGTTAGTGTTTGAGTCTACCAAAGTTGTATTGAGTAAGTTTGGTACTTTTCTCGGGAAAGGTTATCTCGAGAATGGTTTATTCAAAATGTCAGTCATGGTTGTAAGCCGTAAAGGCAAAAACACTACTATTAATGAGAAAGCTTCTACTTCTGTTTATATCGTTGAGTGTTCCTCTTTATGGCATTTTAGATTAGGACATGTTAATTTAAAAACTATAAAGCGTTTAGTAAATTTGAATTTACTTAATGTTGGGATATTTTTGTTTTGATGAATTATGCCAAAACATTATCAACTTGTGTTATTTAAATTAATCTACAGATAACAAGTTTAGGGGGAACGAGAGAACAAGTTAAGGGGGAACTCATGAAATTAGACAAAGATGATCGAGATCAGACGAGGCTGTAGACGAGGCTGATCAAGATCAGATGAGTAGGATTGAGTTCCGAGTTAACTGATGAGTTGAAAAAGAAGAAGCATGCTGATTTGTGAGGAAGAAAAACTGATGTAATGCTGAGAAGAAATCAAAAATCAGAAGAAGAAATGCGATCTGGTCAGGTAGGGTGCGATCTGATCAGGTAGCGTGCGATCTGATCAAGAAGCGGGCAATCTGTCAAGTAGCGTGCGATCTGATCAGGAAGAGTGCAATCTGTCAGGTAGCGTGTGATCTGATCAGGTACCCTGCGATCTGATCAAGTATCGTGCGATCTGATCAAGTAGCGTGCAGACCAGATCAGACAACCAGATCAGGCGACCAGAATCAGAAGAGATGAACAGTAATCAGGCGAGCTGAAATCAGAAGAGATGAACAGTGAAATCAGAAGAGATGAACAGTGAAATCAGAAGTGATGAACAGTGAAATCAGCACACAAAAAGCTGGTCAATAAGAAGATGACAACACATATATGGATGTGACATAAAGTTGCAAGCAACAGTGCAAAAAGACAAAGAAAAGCTGAAAGACTATTAGTATGAATTTGAATTTACTCTCCAACGGTAATATTCAAATACACACTATAAATACATTGTACTATCTTCAAAAGAAGAAAATGGAGGATGCTGCAAAGTGAAGATTAAAGCCAAATATTCAAGCATCTCCATTCAAGAACACAGAGCATTAATATCCAAATTTACCCAAGAGTGTTCTTCATTTTTATCTAAGCATAAATGTCATATCCTAAACTTAGAGAGATTTTCTCAACCTTAGCTTAAAGGCTAAAACAATGTAAGGAAAAATCTCACCTAGTTGGAAATAACACCAAACCCAAACCCTTTCTTGAGAGAGAATTAGTGGTTAAGTAAGGTAGTTAATATACAATCCCGTGATGGAGATAAGTCCCGAGAGAGTGAGAACTCATTAAACATCTATAGGCTATCCCGTGAGGGAGATAAGTCCCGTTGAGTGAGAGCTCCATAAATATATGTTGGTTTAGTTGGTGCCCCATGACGGGAAGAGTGGATGTAGGAGTTGGACTCCGAACCACTATAAAAATATGTGTGTTCTTATTTGCTTTCATATTAATTGTCATACATACTTTAGCAAATCTGTATAACACATTCGCAGCAAAAATTTTAAAGTCACCTCCCATTGAGATTTTACGAGTTTTAAATCGGGTTTTTTCGGGACCAACACTTAACATTGCAAGCGTTGATACATCCAAAAGATGTGAGATGTGTGTAGAAGCAAAAATGGCTAAATTACCATTTAAATCTGTTGAAAGGAACACAACCCCTCTAGAATTAATTCACACGGATGTATGTGATTTAAAATTTGTGCAAACTAGAGGTGGAAAAAAGTACTTTATTACTTTTATTGATGATTGCACTAGATTCTGCTACGTTTATCTTTTACAAAGTAAAGATGAAGCAATTGAAGCGTTTAAACGTTACAAAACTGAAGTAGAGAATCAATTGAACACTAGAATTAAAACAATTCGTAGTGATAGAGGTGGAGAGTATGTGGCTCCGTTTGAACAGTTATGTGTTGAGTCAGGCATCATACATTAAACGACAGCCCCTTACTTACCTCAATCGAATGGTGTTGCGGAAAGAAAAAACCGAACACTAAAAGAGATGATGAACGCTATGTTAATCAGCTCGGGTTTGCCTCAGAACTTATGGGGGGAAGTTATTATGTCAGCTAACCACATTTTAAATAAGATTCCACTTAAAAATACGGATGAAACTCCTTATGAGATGTGGAAAAAACGCAAACCATCTTACAAACACCTCAAAGTGTGGGGGTGTTTGGCTAAAGTTGAAGTGCCACTTCCTAAGCAAGTGAGAATCGGACCTAAAACGCTCGATTACATCTTTATAGGATACGCCCTCAACAGTAGTGCTTATCGGTTCTTGATTCACAAATCAGAGATACCCGATATGACAGAAGGCACTACAATAGAATCAAAGAATGACGTATTCTTTGAAAATGTCTTCCCTTGTAGGGATAAAGAAGAAGTGAGTTCAAACAAACGAACACACGAAGAATCAGATAACACTGCAGGTCCTTCCACTCAAGAGAGTGAAGAACCAAGACACAATAAACGAGTTAGAATTGATAAGACTTATGGTCCAGACTTCATCACTTATGTGTTGGAAGACGAACCTCAGTCTATCAAAGAAGCTATGTCCAGACCGGATGCTCCGCTCTGGAAAGAAGCTATTAATAGCGAATATGATTCAATTCTACAAAATCACACGTGGGAGTTGGTTGACCACCCCAAAGGTTGCAAGACCTTAGGATGTAAGTGGATCCTTAAAAGAAAATACAAAGCAGATGGATCAGTTGAAAAATATAAAGCCCGGTTGGTTGCTAAGGGTTTTAAACAAAAGGAAGGGTATGATTTCTTTGACACATATTCACCTGTTACGAGGATTACATCAATTCGTGTACTTATCGCGATTGCTGCCCAACACAATCTTGAAATACATCAGATGGATGTAAAGACTGTGTTTCTTAATGGTGAGATAGATGCTGAAATTTACATGGATCAACCTAAGGGTTACATTACACCTGGAAACGAGAAAAAGGTATGTAAACTCGTTCGATCACTGTATGGACTTAAACAAGCTCCAAAGCAGTGGCATTTAAAGTTTGACAACATCATGTTGTCAAATGGGTTTCGAATTAACGAATGTGATAAGTGTGTTTATGTGAAGGAAACACCAAATGGTTTTGTTATCGTATGTTTATATGTCCATGACATGGTAATCATGGGTAACAATCACAATGTGATCGTGAATACGAAAAACATGTTAAATCAAAATTTTGACATGAAAGACATGGGATTAGCAGATGTGACTCTTGGAATCATAATTGAGAGAACATCAAATGGAATCTCTTTGACACAATCTCATTACGTTGAGAGAGTGTTGAAGAAGTTCAATGCATTTGATGATCCACCTGCTAAAACACCTCTGGAACACAATCTTCATCTGAAGAAGAACAGAGGAGAACCTGTGGCTCCGTTAGAATATGCAAGGATCATTGGAAGCGTGATGTACATTACAAATTACACACATCCTGATCTTGCATGTGCAGTGAACAAGCTGAGCAGGTACACGAGCAATCCAAGTCACGATCATTGGAAAGCTCTTAGAAGGGTTTTAAGGTACTTAAAGTACACCCTTGACCTTGGGTTATATTACACGAGGTGTTCAGCTGTACTTGAAGGGTACATCGATGTTAATTGGATATCAGATACAAAAGACTCATTTTCCACTAGTGGATATGTGTTCACTATTGGAGGAGCTACAATATAGTGGAAATCCACAAAACAGATGTGTATTGCTCGTTCCACAATGGAATCAGAATTCATCGCTTTAGATCAAGCTGGTGAAGAAGCAGAATGACTTCGTAATTTTCTGGAAGACATTCCTTGTTGGAACAAACCAGTACCGTCGATAATGGTACATTGTGACTGTCAAGCTATTATAGGTAGAGCTTCGAACAATATGTATAACGGAAAGTCGAGACATATCCGTCGTCGACATAACTCTGTTAGACATTTGATCTCAATTAGGGTTATAACCATTGATTATGTAAGGTCAAAGGACAACATAGCGGCTCACGAAGAGCATATGCCGAGATCAAATGAATAAGTTGATAGAGGGAATGAGTCTGATATCCACAAAGAAAAACTGAAACAGTGGAAACCCAACCATGATGACTGGAGATCCCAAGAACTTGGTTCAAAAGGGAAAATCAAACTGTGAATATTAGTTGTACAACACTTGAAAATCATGATCATTCTTGACAGCACTAAGTCAAGTGTTAAGCACCTGTAAATGTGGTAAACGTTAAGTCTTTAACTTTTAATGATTCCTAAAGGTCCAGACGGGACTGAGTACGACGGGATACTCGAGAGGAGATCACCTATGTAAATGAGAAGTGAGGGCCGCTTCGACCAAACACTTATGAACACACAAAAGGGCGTCCATGGCCAAAACGGACAAAACTATGAGAACGAATCGGAGTCGAGACTGACTTGTGTCTGCACTGCCTGTAAGGTATACACGAAGGTGGATTAGTTCAAGGCACCGTGTCCACTAAGCCGCCATATACCCGACAGTGCTGGGCTACGAAAAGTTCAAAGCCCCAAGCTACTTATCCGGAAGCAACTAAGTCTCAAATGAGCGGAATGATGATCCTAAATCCATATAGATGCAATTTTCACTCATGTGGGGGATTGTTGGAAATTTGGCTTTGAGAGTGTTCTAGCACTCAAGATTGACCAAATTATTGAAGAATTAAAACATTGATTTTTTGTAAATTAAACGTGAAAAGATTGTTCTACTCGCGGAGTAGATAATCGTGGTATATTTAATATCTCAAAACTTAATTTCGGTGAGTGGGAAATTAATTAAAGAAAATGAGACATTAATGCTCCAGTGAGAGAGTAATTGTGGGTGAGTGTTGACCAAGTGTAGTCTTCTCACTCATCCCACATTGGAAACAAGAAGGAAAGTTTCATAGTATAAATAGAAGCTTATGGTCATGTTCTCCAAAATGGTGCATGGGGACCCTAACCATGAACCACACACGCGCGTGCGCGCGTGCCCCGCCTCGGCCCGGGTCTGGGTTCATGGTTCTTGGCAATTGACAATTGGGCTTTGGGTGAACTTTGGGGCACATCTATCTTTTTGGAGACCCAAAAATTCTAAATGGGCCAATTAATTTTTGGACCCAATGAATTGGGATGCCCATCCGGATTTGGGTCGGCCCAGGAGTCAAGACTTAAGCTTATTCAGGATTTGAAATTTGAATCATAGGTTCAACGAACCTGGACGGTCTCATGCGGTCAAAACCGCCTCGCTGAATTCGTGCAGTCATAACCGACCACGAAATTCGTGGTCTTCTCATGTTTTCCTCAACTCCCCTTCAGAATTCCATCTATATACACTGACCCTCAGAATTCCTCTCAGTCACTTTTCGAACCCTACGAAAAATAACTCTGCAATTATGCGTACATATCTTCTTCCCATCTCTCTGCACATACTCCGATATAATTCGACGATAGTATTATTTCAGTGGTGCTACTGATATAATACTTGAACCGTTTTACCTTTTGAGACAATTACGCACGATCCTATAAGCACTATCCAGGACGTATTTTGTCTTGTGGGGAAAATGATTTATCCTTGACTCGATTTTGTTTTTGCACTTACATTTTTTCGCCACTGCAATATTATTAACAAATAAAGCAGTGGCCCTAGATCTCCTTGAAAGAGTGGGTTGCGTTCGATGACGGATTCAAACAACCTTGAACGCACGACACTGCGATTGGGGATTCCAATCGTCATCTCCTTTGCGAGGGGAAACATGAACGTATATGAATCTGCGTTTCGACGGAGAAACCGCAAGCAGTGGAGGCGGCGGTGCGACCGCGCCGGCGAAGGCGGCGATGCAGCCGTGCCTCCAATGCTATATAATTCAGAAGCCCCTTTTTCTGATTTCCGATGCGCTCCACGCCTCGCGATGATGGCTTGCGGACGGCTCGGCCGTGGGTCACCAGCCTATGGCGACAGGTCTAGCGGTGGTAGCCTGATTTTGGGATACGTTGTACACCGCCAAGGCACCGTTTTGCGTGTGCCGGTGAGAAGCCGTGTTGACGGCGGGGTATGGGCGATGAAAAATCGCGCCTCCCACCGCGGGCTAGTCAGAGCGACCGTGCCTCCCTTTGCGAAAGAAGTCGCACCTCCCGCTGGTAATTTGAAACGGCGGTAAGACCGCTCCTCTTACCGCAGGTATTCAGGCCGGCAGACCAACGGAGCAGACCTCGTTTAGGGTGTGCAGGTGGCCGGTTGCGAAGCGTAGCGGGTGGGTGATGAGAATTGGAGAAATGAGTTATTTTCTTCTCCTTTTAATCACTGCTCCGTTCATCTTGATCAATAAAATGGATCAATTTTGACTTTGGGCAAATTTTATGAATTAGGCCTAAGTCAAAAGCATTGAGCCCGTTGCTCTCAACCACAAGAGCACAGAGAATGGGATTTGGCCATTAAATCACATTTTAATGGAGAATGGATCAATTTATTAAAATGGGTTTTTTAATTGTTGTCTTGGGTCATCCAAGATATAAATGACCAATGTCATTACATTGGCAGATTGGGGTCATTACTGACCAGTGGCTTAAGCCTTCCATTATGAATAAATTAGGCCACTTGAGGAAAAGTGGTCAATTCTTAGTCCATATGGATAATAGACAATTGTGCTTCAGAGCGTATATTGTGTTGGATTTTAATCCAATGGTTTTAACTCGTATTAATTCACTTGAGAATTATTGACGATTAAATGGTGGCAACTGAGGCCCCATTTGAAAAGGTGTTTGAGATGACTCGTATAATTCATTTGAGAATTATTCACAAGTTAAATGGTGTCAATTAAGGCCTCATTTAAAATTGTGTTTATCAAAAAAGAATTGTTAACTTGTATAATTCAATGAAGAATTATTTGAAAGTCAAGGGTGACAATCGCGGACCCACTTGTAATTGTATTTAATTTTGGTATTTTGATCATTATTAAATCAAAGTTTCAAACTCGGATTTGTTGGGACTTAACAAAATTACAGATTTTAAGGTCCAACAAAATTTGAATTTAATAGTAATTCAAAGTGTGGTTTTTCAATTCATTTCGAAATTGTGTTCAAATTAATATTTAGTGAACATTAATAGAAGGACAAGTAATTCGAATGTGGAAGATGAAGTCTAGTGGAATGTTTTCCACAAGTGATACAGATTTGTTCAATCATGTTATTGGAAAGTCACCACACAAGGAGATAAGATCATGAAGAAAGGATAAAGTGGTCCTACAATTATCTCAAAGTGTGGGGGGGTGACTTGAAAAGATTCAAGCACTAGTAGTGCTTATCGATCCATAATGAACAAATAGTATGTGTTCCTAAAATGGACACGAAATATCCCGACGTGTTGAAAGGATACACATCAGTAAAACTGGATATTTTGACACAGACTCCAAGCCCATCAGTGAAAATATGGGGGAGTAGTGTCATAAAAATCCTCTAAACAAATATGCAATGAATTGAAATATTATTGCATTTGGATAAAAACCCGACCAGTTAAAGGTGAGATGTTTATGAGGATATTGGGTAAGAGGAATGGAGCTAAAACCCACACATAAAAGGGTGTTCATAGCGGTAACTCATCCATGATGACTGGAGGATCCCAAAAACTTGGTTCAATGAGACAACTAAGTTATGAAGCACTCAATCATGCACTTGAAAAATACTTTTCAAGCTCATTCTCGAATCCCTTCAAGTGCAAATTGCACCCTCAGGTGGTAAGGTTAAGCTTAACAACTTTTAATGATTCATATACATATAAAAGGTGGGGTATTGCAGGGTACTCTTGATGGGAGATCACCTGTATAAGTGTGAAGTGAGGCCACTTCAACTGACATTTCAGTACACACTTATGAATCCTAGATATGGTCAACGACCAAAATGGACAACAACGTGAGAACCAAAAATATTAGGAAGGTTATTGTGTTTTTGCTATTGTCTTGGTATACAAAAAAAAAAAAAAATGCTCAGTTCAAGACATCGCGTTCACTGAGCCGCGAGTATATCCTATAGTATTCAACTAGGAAAGGTTCAAAGCGACAAGCTACCTTTCCCGATGCAATAACTGACCGCTTTGAGATCTCTTCCTTGTCCGTGTCAAACCTCGTGTTGTTTTGTGAACTCTTTATTTGAGTCAACTTTGTCCATTCATGTGGGGGATTGTTGGAATTTTTGAGGTGAATGGAAAAGTCATCTTGAAATGGTGTGTATTAGATAAAGAGGTATGAGTGAAATGGTGTATGAAATAAGTGAAGTGTTATTTCAAAGATTGCACCTATTCACGAATCGATACCTAGAAATCTATAAATACACCCTCCTCATTCCACAATTATCACCAATTGAACTCTCATTCATTCAATCACTAATTGATTCTTGAGTCTGGTCATTTGAGGTCGAAGTTTTTATATTGTCTTCTCTCATTTTCGTGTTCCGAAGAGAGCTCAGAATATTGTTTGGTTCGCCGATAATTTCCGATTCGTAGTGCAGCGTTCGGAAAATTTTAAAGTCGTTGTATCTTGGGGGCGATTGCCATGGAACCGTATTGCACCAGGGTACGGGGAAATATCGTCTTACGGAAAGAGAGTCTAACTCTTGCTTCGACTTATTCAGTGTTTGTTTTCCATAGCAATTTTCGTCTACACACCAAATTAATTTTTTTCCTACAATATGCCTATATAAGAATACGTAAACAAACTAGGCAATATAGAAATCGTGGGAGACGCTATAGCATTAAGGCGAATCTTACACGTTAGCTATACAATATGCATTATTTGGTAAAATTTAGTGATGAAACATGTAAGGGTCACCTTTGGATGAATAGAGATTGTTTCAAACGTTTGTGCTACCTTTTATAAAATGTAGGCGGGCTTACACCTACACGCCATGTAACAATTGCTGAACAAGTTGCTATATTTGTCTCATCACACTAAAAATCGAGTTATGAAACTAGGAGACGTGGGATCGAGTTCCTTTCCCTTCAAAGACCAAATATTTTCTAATATTTTTGCTTAATCCGTTTTTCATTAAAATTTCAAATCTCTTCTAAATTTTTAAAAAACCCAATCTTTCCCAATATTTTTCTAAATCCAAATATTTCATCACATTAATGTCGTCTAACTTTTTCTTAACTATTTTTTTATTATTTTCTAATATTTATATCTCAAAATCGTTCTTATGCATCTTATGTCTAAGATTTGACGAACATTCTGAGAAAAGATTTATCATTTTCCTAATAAGGCACTTTTAATTATAGATTTCTTATTATAATTTTTACTACATAATTTGTTTTTTTATAAATTTATTTTATTATTTTCTTAAATTGACTTCTACTTTTTATTTAGTTTTAATATTTAATTGAAGTTTCGGGAATTGAGATGCTTTCCCATCGAAAATATCATTTTCTACAAAAAATAAAATAAGATTGAAACTAAAAAAGGGGCACTAAATAGATATTGACAAAAACTTGTGTGAATCCAAGTTCACCGTGGACTCGATTTTTTTAGTATCACTGTTATGTATAAAAATTATAATTGTTATGCATAAAAACTATCACTGTTATGTACAAAAACTATTACTGTATATAAAATGGTTTATATTTTAAAACCGTTTTATGCATAACAGTGAGAGTTTTTGTACATAACAATGATATAATTCATATATAGACCTGGTTCACAAAAATTACTCATAGATCATTTATTGTGATAGAAAAAAAAATATTTGTTATTTGAAGATTCATAAAAAGAACAATAATTTATGCAATATACGATGGACCAATTTTTTTATTTTTTTGTGCACCGGATCCTTCAAATTGTTGGGACGACCCCACTATGGAATGCACGGTTCACCTGGTGCATACAAGATTTAGCCATTGTGAATCACCCTATATTCATATAAATCATCTATTTCAAAATCCTGCAATTCTATAAAGAGTTATTTATGGTATAATACTATGAAAAGTTATATATGATATATTATTTAATTTTCAAAATCTATACCGTTCATTTTTCTTCATTCATATATGCCATTAAATTTTATAAGTTTGACTTATTTATGATATAATTTTTAATCTCGCCATTCATTTCTTTAATTTAATCTATACCATTAAAATTTTCTAAATTATTATTTTTTTTCCAAATTTTTTTTCACGTCTTTTTTTCTTCTCCAATTTTTCCCGCTTCTTTATGGTTCTGAGTTTTTCGCATAACTTACGTCTTTTATCCATCATTCTTATTTGCACATAAACATTATATTAAATACATATTATAGAATTTATAATATAGAATAAAAAGTGAATGGAAATATGACATGCAAAGAAAATAAAATTATTT
Organism: Stenogyne calaminthoides; assembly: GCA_037126765.1. Taxonomy (NCBI): domain Eukaryota; kingdom Viridiplantae; phylum Streptophyta; class Magnoliopsida; order Lamiales; family Lamiaceae; genus Stenogyne; species Stenogyne calaminthoides. Next base: position 16,775,133 of record JBBCBC010000020.1, read on the forward strand.
ATATAATTGCATTAATCAAACTAATTAAATATTTAAAGTATTTAATTTAAAATCAATAATACAAAAACTATTTTCAATCTGCAAAAAATGCTAATTAAGTGCCAATTGCTATTAATTTTTAAAAAATCTTAATCCTCTAAATGAGCTCATAATTATTCGAGATAACTCTGGCGATCTCATCTCCATCAATTTTCCATTTGCAATCATATATCGAAGAAGAATCATATATAGACTTTAAAAAATTGAGCAAACCGGGCACCCCATCATCTTTATCCCTTGTTTGCTTGTTTAATGAATCTAACAACGTATGATCATTTTTTTTCATTTAATTGATTTTAGTCGAGTTCTATTACAAGATTAGTAATTGAACCCGTGTGAGTGATGCACGATTATATTTGCATAATTATTTTGTATTAAATTATTAATATTAATATTCATATTATAAAAACACGATATTTTTTTATTGATGATATTTTTTTTTATAAAGAAAATATTATTCTCTCTGAAAATTTAAAGTTAATATAAGTATGTGGAAATATACTACATATTTTTTCCAAATATATTTTACAATTTTTTTTGAAAGATTTTTCTCAATCCGTTATAATTAATTAATATTTATTCTATACATATTTATTCCAAAGATTTTTCTCATATTCCAAAGATTCGTTTGCCAATTTACTATTCCAAAATATACATACTATATATTTCAAAGATTTTTATCCAATCAATTATTATTTGTTAATATTTATTCTAAAAAAAATTTCCAATAATATTCTGTACGATATATTCCAAAGATTTTTACCCAATCAATTATTATTTGTTAATATTTATTCTAAAGGTTTTTACCAATAATATACTATATACATGTTTCAAAGATTTTTTCCAATTCAAAATTATTTGTAAATATTTATTCCAAAGATTCGTTTCCCAATTTGGCAATAACTTTGACAGGAATATCCATTGGGTTCAAAATTTAGGTGGATTTATGCTATTATATATATAGAGTGGGTCTCATGTGCACCCCGGTGCACCGTGCACTCATAGTGCATTTTAGAAGCGTGCAACTATACAAACAGAAACATGCAACTATTCCAAACAGAAACATGCAACTATGTTCCCATATTAACAATTGCACTTTTCTATGTAAATAAATCACACTTTTCAACATAACAACTTGCATGCTTCTAAAATGCACTATGAGTACACGGTACACCCGGGTGCACATAAGACCTAGCCATATATAGATACATATATTTGTTAAAATATTTATTCCAAATGTTTATTCTATTTTTTTTCAAAGAATTTTTCTCAATTCATTATTATTTTTTAATTTTTTTCAAAGATTCGTTTCTTAATTTAAAAAAAAAATTGCCAAAGACAATTTGGCAAAAGATTTTAATTTTTTCCCAAGGATTAAGATTTTTCCACATTATTATTTGTTAATATTTATTTCAAACAATTTTTCTATTTTTTTTCAAAGTTTTTTTTTAATTCATTATTATTTGTTAATATTTTTTTCAAAGATTCGTTTTTCAATTTGGCAATAATTTTTAGCGGAAAAATTCAATAATTTTAAAAAATTGGCAATAACTTTTAACGAAAAAATCTAATAATTTCAAATCTCATTATTGTCATCATTAAGTTCGATTATGAAGAATTAAAGCGTGAGATTCCTCCTTCATTGTGTAATTCATGGTCAATGGAAAGTTAATTAAAATTGAAATCCATGGAGTTGTGGAGAATTGATAGACTTAATCATCATATTTATTGACGACACTTGGACACTAATTCAAAAAATATTCCAAAAATTTGAAATTGGAATTGTGTTCTTGTCTATTGTCTTGAATTTTTGCTCCAATTTTGTGGATATGATTGGTCGATTTTGACTCTCAGCAAAAACAGTGTGGAAGGATCGGGTTCTGCCTTTGTTATTGTGCGACTACTTAATTAATTATCATTAATTAGGGTTAATTTTGGTATAAAAATGACATTAAATTATGTGATGAAACTCAGAATGACGTCTTATGAAAAAGGGAGGAGTAATAAATTATCGATAAAATGTTATATGTATCAGGTGCACTGTGCAATTCAAATGCATTTTTAAAACATGTAATTTGTTTTCTTAAAACGTTTAACTTGCTTACGCTGAAACGTTCAACGTATTTTACACTGAACAAATTGAACGTTTCAGTGTAATTAAATTAAATATTTTAAAAAACACAAATTGAATGTTTAAAAAATACAATTAAAATTACATAGTTGCATACTCAAAATTATCTAATATTGCAATCATTCAAAACACAGTATCCCATTAACTAAAAGAAGTAAATTAGTATTATTTGGATATAAAATTTCATCAATCTACTATCCTTCTATATCAAATTATAATACAAATTTATTATCCTCATCCACTCTATTTTCCAATCCAAAATTACCCCACCCATAAAAGCTCACAAGGCCTGAAAAAGACGATAATTAATTCCATGTTGCTATTTCAGTCGTTGCAAAATTGGTCAAATGATTCCCACTTACATTTGTCCAAATATTGAACAAGAAAATACCAATTTATCCATCCACAGTTCCACTACCAATATTATATTATTATAGAATGGATTTTTTATACCTTAAATTCACGGTGAATTCTATATTATATTTTAAAAATATATAATTTTTATACTGAAACATACAAATTATACGTTTTATTATAACAAATTATATATTTTAATGAATAAATTGTATATTTTAAAAATACAATGTGAATTGCATTATGTATCCGGTGTATACAACACTTTGATTAAATTTTGTATGTATTCAGATTCATAATACATTCATAATATATTTTGGAATCATGCAACTTTTTATATTAAAAGATCCAACTTATTTACACTGAATTGTGTAATTATTAATATAAAAAAATAATTACACAGTTCAGTGTAAATAAATTGTATTTTTCATAATAAGTTGCATGACCCTAAAATGTATTATGAATGGACGGTTCATCTGGATGCAAATGAGGTCCACCCGAACACCCTGATATTATTATATTATCAATAAAAAATGAAAAATTATGAAAATAAAATATCCACATGATCTTATCCAACACGTTTCAAGCCGCGTTAATCCCCCAGTCACGCCCGGATCACGAGGAAAATCCACACCGAAGCACTCTCTCTTATTTAAAAACAAACTTTTGAAAAAAAAGATAACATTGTTTAATTGTCCAATTTGGAAATTTGCGTTGCTTTTTGTCTTTGGATGAAGATAAGGCCTTTCACGATCAATATCCTCTCGCTCTTCTCTCTCTCTCGTTTCTCTCTCCGCCTATACACACACGTGGTATACGGATCTATAGAGGAAACTTCTCGATCAGTGCGGCGGTTATGTCGATTGCGTTGGAGCGGAATAACTCCGGCGGCGGTCACGGGATCGAAGGCCCAGGGTTTGCTCGCAGCGATTTGGCGCGCGTTTCGTCGATATTCGATTCGCCGGAGTTCTCCGCCGCGGCGGAGGAGGATCGGAGCGGTTCGTTGTCTTCGTCGTCATCGAGTTCTTCAATCGGAAAAAACAGCGACGAGCATCCGGGGAGCGGCAGCGTTGAGGAGGATGAGGTGCAGAGTGAGTATAAAGGAGGACCGTTGGATAGTTTGGAATCGCTGGAGGAAGTTTTACCTATAAAGTGAGTAATCTTGTTTGTTTGTTCTTTGAAAAAAATAGTTACGAACTGGTGGATAGTATAATTATTGTGTCAATTAATTTTAGTATTAATTAATAAACTAGAACTGAAGTTTTGTGATTTAGGACTTTAGCTTTTCTGCGACTGGGGAATAGAGTCTATTTATTTGTTAGGAATTGCAATACAAAAATTGGCCATTACAACTTGTTTTAACGGACAATTAACCTTTGTGTTGGTTGAGCAACACTTAAACTATTACTACTTTAAATTGAATCTGCTAGTCAAATAAATGTTTATATTCTATGAGGTTTTTGCTTTTGGAAAACTGAATCTGCTAGTCAAGAAATGATTATATCCTTTGACGAGTTGTTTTGTTTAGTTTCGGATTGAAATATATACTGCTAGGTTTGCATAGATCAATTCTTTAAAATAGATACCTTAACTTCATTTGCCTACAGTGTTCTTAAATCACTGTGAGAGTTGCTACCTTATTGTTGAGGAGGGATGGAATCTTTTTGTTGTTGGTGGAATTGAGTAGTTTTTTGTTACTGAATTTGTCTAATTGTTAATTGTAATGAAATCAATTTAAATGTGGGTTTTTTTTGGCAGATTGGAATATTTTTGTCAGATTTAAGTGCGTCTTGAATTGGATATATGTAGAACTTATGAGTACATATAAAAATTTATAAATGAGAAATATAAAATATATTCTAACAAGAGATTATACCAAGTAAAATTACAATATAAAGATTAATCAAATGATTCATTATTCAAACTAAAATTAGTAAGTATTAGTTAAATTAGAAACACACACATATACAAACACAGGCAATTATATATATATATATATATATATATATGTGTGTGTGTGTGTGTGTGTGTGTGTGTGTGTGTATAATGATTCATAAAAACAAAATGTTAAATCTGAAATGTTAATTTTTTTGTTGTGGATTTTAGTTTGTTATTCATGAATATGAGTATTTGAAATTTTTAGTGAATTTGGCTATTCGTGGTGGGTTTGGTCTATAGTATGAAATTTTAAAACGAAAAATTATTAAATATATTCTAGATAAGAAACCATACTTGATAAAACTTCAGATATAAAAGTTGCTAAGTTAGTCAACATACCTTTTTATTCTATTAAAAATAATAAAAAATTAGATAATTGAAAATCTTCTTATGTTTTTAAAAAAAGGTATATTCATCTTATTTTATTTATTTTTTAAAATCTTAGTTATATTCTATAATCTATACCATTGATAAACAGATGAGCTTATAATACAATTGAGAGAAATTCTAGGGCTGTGAATATCGCAACAAGTTTTGGGGAGGATGATATTTAGTCAAAAACCTTAAACATTTGATATAAATAACAATGTGAAAAAACTTACAAATGTTAATTACTTCTTGACATAATTAAGGCTTGAACTAATACATTTTTACATCGTTGAAGTTAGAACTCATATGTAGTAGACTGAATTAATTGATTAATAGATAACTATCATTGTATGACATCAACGGTGCTTGCGAGCCTGTTGTGCCTCTAATCTATACACTATTGATTTCATTCTTTTAGATTAAGTTTTTGAAAACATAACTTCATTCAACATAACAAAAATGAGTAATAAAGTTTATAGTTGTTTTAATTTATAATACAAGCCGTTTATTGTAGTAATACACTTGTTTGATAGAAACTAAGGTCACAATATTTCATTTATAAATTTTTTTGGGAATTGGATCACATAGAAATGGTTTTAGCAGTACGAGACAGGAGTAGTTTTATAGCGCTTTTATTTATATGTGTTTTGTTAATCTGTAGTCTATGTTTGAGATCATCTCAGATCTCACCAATAAATGATCATCTTAGTATGAAAAGGTTTTTTGTATAACAGTCATTTGAATGTTTATAGTCTGGAAATGAGTTGTATACAAGGAAGTAATCTATTTTCTTTTTCTTGTTGGTTCTCTTGTGTATGATTTCATGTGCTGCTTTTTCAATAAGGCACAATGCTAAAGAGTGTTTCATTTTCTTTTAAGGCTATCTTCCTCTGAATGATGACTTTGTTGTGCTTCATATGTAATTCTTCTGGGAGTATATTTGATGGCATTTGAGTTATATGTATAATTATTTTTTTAGGAAAAGCATATCAAGTTTCTACAGTGGTAAATCCAAATCATTTACCAGTCTATCTGATGCTGCATTATGCCCCTCAATTCAAGAGATCACTAAACCAGAAAATGCTTACACAAGGAAACGTAAGAACTTGCTAGCATTCAATTACTTATGGGAGAAGAACCATAATAACATTTCGAGGAATCGCAATGGCGGAATATCAAAAAGGCCAACCAACTCCAGAAGTATGCTGAATGTGAAGGGCTGTGAGAGTAACAGTGGGGAAACCTCGAACTCCAATTCATCATCACCTGGTTGCTGCCTTCCTCCTTTACCCCCTCAGGCCAGAAGAAATATGAACAGTGAAATTTCATCATTGCCCCCAGCTGATAGGCTATCTTCATTTCGCTCTTTCTCCTTGTCTGATCTGCATGGTGCGGCTGCTGCTGCTGCTGCTGCTGACAAATGTTGCAATGTATGAGTTGTACCTTCAGTTGCTGTCACCCTATGAATCTAAATTATGATAGATGCTCATGGAGGTGGAGATGCTTGTACCATCTTCTTGCTATGTTCTCGTGCTTTTGCCCTCATAGTTGTTTAGGCATTACATGTTCTCCTTTTTTTTTTTTTTTCAGAATGTACTCACTGAAATATATATTAGAGTTTGCTTCTGACTTTGTTTTGTTATATATCTGAATAAAATTATTAAAGTCCCAAGAGATGGAACTATATATATATTTTTCTAAATACCATGTGTATCCAACTGTTATGTTCATGGGCAGGCAACTATTATTGCCTGGGGAAAGCTGCTTCACTAGAATTCTCAAAAATGTCTTTCAGTTCCATTGGTTCCTGAGCTGAAAGGGGTGGAATTGTAGCCTGCTTGGTCATAGGGAAGTTCTACCTTTCTGACCTAATTTCTTAAATTTGATCATATGTAGGTTGAATTAGAATCTTCTTGTTTTTCTTCAGTTGATTTCAATATTCTGTTGTGTAGGTTTATGACAAGTTAAGGGAGACGTGGTTGAGTCACAACCATAGATTGCTGGTTGGCATACCCAAGGTATTCTTTTAAAGCCTAGCTTTGACAAAATATTCGAGTTCGTATTATACTAAAACAATCAGCGAATACAAAGGGTGTTCTTTCTTTTACTCCGTCCTTCACATTTTAATTGTCATTGATGTACCACACGAATTAAGATAGTCATTATATAGTGACGAATATGTGTAATGCGACAGTTTTACCCTTTTATTTACCTGCATGGAGTGAATTTGCTTAATTAATGCATACTAACATAAAAAGCCAGTAGAAGGACAAATTTGGAATATGATATTTAATTCTCAAAGATTAGTGCAAAATGACAATTGTTTCGGGATGAAATTCGTCTATAGAAAGAGAATTAAAATGGGATGAAGGGAGTAGTATATAAGGTGACCACTTCTTATCTCTAAAGTTTAGAGTTCTATTATGTAACTCCTTTAAATTTGATCATTTTAATTTAAAAAATGTCGCCCTTAGAAGCTTAATCATCTTATTTTATCCAATTTTAACATCTTATTTTCAATTAATTGACATACTAGCAGCTCTGAGAACATCTTATAAGATGTAAGAGCTTATAATATGTTTTAACTAAGTTCAGCCAAATGCCTCTCAGTCTGCTTTAATATATTGACATTTTTGTTCACACTCATCTTGGTTGCTCAAATGTGTTCTCATGCTTTTAAAAATCTTCTTGTCTTGATTAAGTTGTGCAACTCTTTCCCGCTTCGGGATGTACATTTAACCGTTTTAGTAACATTCTTTTAGCTGATGAGTTTTACAGATGTACTGCAAATTTATGGTCTTTGAGTGTGCGAATTTGGTTAGTTAATGAAACTTTATGTTGGTGTATATACTATGAATGTTGAAATCATACTTTCTCTGTATGCTATACCACCTCCATACTGCTAAGGTAGGCTTCTTTCAATTTTCAGGTGTCCCAAATTATAGGCTTGTTTTCTTATTGAAGCATTAAATATTCTTCAATTGACCAAAATGTCCCTATTTAAATACACTTTTAACAAAAAATCAATGAACATTATTTTTTTTGTCATCTTGTGCAAGGGTAAAATAGAAGAATGTGGGAAAAATTATAATTCCAGTAACATTTAACATGTCTTCATAATCTCTGTGAAAATTTGTCGAAGTCTATCTTAGTGGTGAGGAGGCAGTTATATTGATACACATGGCTTTCAATGTAAAAAACAGGAATATTGTTTCATTTATGAATTAAATCGAATCTATTTTTCCGGACTTTCCGTTATGCATCAACTGTATGCGATTTTTGCGATTATACTTTGTCGTTTATGTACTTGCTTAAATCATTTGCTGCACATAAATAACACCGTTTAACGACAAATCAAGTAAGCCTGATGACGTACATAAGATCCTATGTAGATTTTTTAGACAAAAACGACAAACCATAACAAGCCCGCATTTGTGCTGTCGTTAATTGTGCGGAATTCTGCGAGTCTACATTGTATTTAAGTGCTTGCCAAATCATTTACTAGTCATAAATAACGGACCGTATAACGACAAATCAAGTCGGCCTAACGTCGTACATAGGATACTATTTAGATTTTCTAGTTGAATACAACCAATTGTAGATACCCGTGCTTGCCGTTAATTGTACGGAATTGCAGGAATCTATGTTGTCGTTTACGTTCTTGAAATTATTTACTGTGCATAAATAACAGACCATATAACGACAAATCAAGTCAGCCTAATGTCGTACATAGGATCTTATGTAGATTTTATAGTTAATATTCATTAGTGTGAGAACATGCCTGCAGTTGTGCTTGCTGTTAATTATACGGAATTCCTGCGATTCTATGTTGTCGTTTACGTGCTCGCTAAATCATTTACTGCGCATAAATGATACTGTATAACGACAAAACAAGTCAGCCTAATCTCATACACAAGATCCTTTATAGACTTTTTTAATGAAAAATGACATATTGTAGATAAATTATCTGTAGTTTTTTTTTTCTTGGCACTATTTATCAATATCTCTGGCCCAAGTGGTTAACTAAGCTAGAAGTTTAATCTCCACATTGCAGTAATATGTTTATCACCTTTATTTATTGACTGTTCAATGATATGCTTCTTAATATCATATAACAAGACAAGGTTTGTTAGAAATGATTTTTTTGGCAAAATTTAGTGTTTGGAGAGGAGATGCTTCTAGATAAGGTTTATATTTTTGTTTAGGGTTTAATTGTGTGCTTTTGAATAATACTCCTAGCAGCAACATAGAAATATTGGATTTTTAAGAGAAGTTTTATGGTGCTTGTATTTCATCTCACCTTTCTCTGTTATGGATGAATTAGAAAAATGAATAGAAAAGGCTTACTTATTAATGAGATATGATATTCAACTTTTAAGAAAAGTTTTATGGTGCTTGTATGTCATCTCTCACCTCTCTCTTTTATGGGCAAATTAGAAAAATAAAAAAGTAAAGGCTTATTAATGACAAATGTCACTCATTTTTCTTAGGTTCTTTTCTACAGGTTATAATGTGACAAAGTCTTGTATGCCGGGTGCACAGTGCAACTCAAGTGCATTTTCAAATGGAATTGTTGTTTTCCCTGAACAACGTTAGTTGATCAGTAGTAGTTGTTTTCACTGATAAGTATCAGTTTTGTACAACAGTTGCATCGTGCAATTGGTGTACAAGAGAATTACTCCCCTTAGATTACTAGAACTTCTCAGTGAGCCAAGTTTGAAATGATTTTTGTTTTTTTGGTCACCAAATAGACAACAGAGGGAAAGGTAACTTGACCATACGGTCCTTCGGATGGCTTTGCAGCTTTCCACCTTTTATGATATCATGATTCCTGTAATCCCCTGGTTTTATGGTCATATTGGTAGCAATTTTCTTCACAGAAACTACTTTCTTCACTTTTGACGTGTGTGCTCATTTCCAAGGGGCAGATGGTTCAACGCAAAATCATGCAGGTTTCAAGGATTCCTTGCTGTAATCCCGGCTATTAATTACCACCTGCCAAAGTTGATTTCCACTGTAAGGTGATTCTACCCCACCATAATTATTGTTTGTGTTTTTTTGTGTAACTGCAAGATAAGAATGCCTTCATTGCTTTAGGTGGATACCTCGCCTCGACAGCCTATATAATGGGGTGCCTGAGTTGTAAGCAATATCATCATTTCCACTGATAGTCTCCTTCAGGTTTTCCTTTTCACTCTCCTTTTAGAGCTGTCATAAGTATCTGGGGTTTCACCTTCCTTAATAAATATCCCAAATTCAGCCCCTGTTAAGAATTAAGATTTGGACACAAATTGTGTTCATTCTTTCTTTTGACAGGAGCCATTTTCTATCAGCCATTTCAGAATTTCAGTCATGATGTTCATTTTTTCCCTTCATTTTCTCTTTGTACTTTTGTATATGTTATGTCCCTTTACTACTTTTTTGTGCTAATTTTCAGTTTTGGGCTTATGCTTTCTGAAGCAAATTCATAGTAATTCAATCTGTTTCTGCCAAATTAAGGTGGTGTTTGCAAACTCAACGATGAGGGCCAGAATAGAATCACTTTTTTCCATAAGCTACTCCTTACAGCTTTTTGAAAAAAAGTTATTCTGAAAGCTATCAGTCGATTTGCATACACACCCAAAGCTACCAGTTTCTCAATTAAAAAAAGGAAATCCCAGTTGTGGCTGCTGTTCTGTGGTTGTTACATATGCTTATACTGGCTTCACTAAAATTATACTTAACTCATTTTGTCCTTATTTATTTAATTTGTCTCTGATATACTCCTTAATTTCCCTTATCAATTATTTATAACACTTTTTTCAATCTTCAATACTTTTTTTTAACAAATCGCAACATATACTCTTTCAAATTGACTGTTTACAATCTCGCCCCAATTTTTATTTCTCTCCTGCCATATTGATCCTTTTTTTTTTTCAAAATCTCGCAGTGGTATTGTTGTAGCTACTGGGTAATGTTTGTTTTGAGACTATTTTGGACAGACTTTGAACTTTGTAATCTCAATATATTTTTATTTTGAAACTTAAAGTAAGTATTTTGAAATCCCCTTTATTATCACTGTACTTTATCACCTATCATTACTCTCTTTTTTATCATCTACATTTTTATTTTTCTAAGATCAATCAATTTTTCTACTATACTACCCTATAAAATTTCAAAACAAAAATACATTTTTAAGTTTTTAATTATTCATCAGGATTTTAAAATTAATAAATTTCAAAGTTAAGAATTTCCCCCACCGTATAAGCCCAAAACAAACATAGAGATTTTGGGACTATATATAATAGTTTTTGAGTTCTCACTAATTACAAAATTATCGATTAATTTAGAGTCGGCTTGGTATGACTAGGGAATGGTAATGATAATGAGTATCATTGATGAGTCATCATTAAGAGTTATTAATTGCATTGTTATTGTTTGGTTAGAATGTGAACAATGGACATGTGAGGTGGGTTGAGTAGGTAGGGACAATTCAATTGTTTACTTCTATTTTCATTACTTGTGTATCAAAACTACCAAACAACATTAATAGAAGTGATTTCCATTATCCATTTTCATTACCCAAAACAAGCGGCTCTTAGTTCTTTCTTTGTATGTCACTTCATGCAATGAACAAAGAACAAAGGCCACTCTTTAATCGTTAGAAACTTGCTTTCTCGCCGGAAAAAAGAACAAAATTTTAGCAAGGTTGCAAACGGTCAATTTTGAAAGAGTACATGTTGTCATTTGATAAAAAAAAATAGTATAGTAAATTAAAAAAATATATTATAATATATGTTATAAATTGATATTTATAACCATTAATTGTATGGTGCTTTTTTTTTTTTTTGAAAGGAATTGTGTGGTGCTATTACAGTATTAGGCTCAAGTGTTACTCAAAGATGGAATATTGAAAATTTCTTATAAAGGAAAATAGAGGGAAACTTTCAATTAATAAGCAAGCAAAATACTAGACTCATGAGACTAAGCTATTAAAAATAATAAATTCATGTGTGAGACAAATCCAAATAAAATGTGGTTTATCCATGTGCTGTTTTATTTATGAGTAACATTTGGATGTACCAATTGCACTGTAAATTAGTGTACAATCGATATTGTTTAATAAAACAACTAATGTTAAATAACTAATTAAGTACACTTTAGTAAAATAATTAATGTCTTTTAAAAATGCACTTGAATGTACGATGTAGCTGGTGCATAAAAATTAAAAAAAAATTATCTTATCTAAAAATTTAAATTTTCATAGAGATGTGTAATAAATTCATTTATATTAATTCCTTAAATTTAAAAGTAAAGGTAAATAGAAAGAAGTGAGGAGAATTTTAAAAGTAAATACCCTAACAGAAATATCTGCCTTTAGCTTTACCTATTAATCCTTCCTCTTTTTTCCATTTGATAAATTGATATATAATATTGGAGATAATATCATTACATTGGGCAAAAACTTGTATAAATTTGGTTCATACTATGAATTTTATTTTTAATTAATGGGGATTTGAACCTATCCAAGGTATGATACGGGTTAAGTTTAGTGGGTTAGAAAAATGTGTTGAAATGAGTGAAATAAGTTAAATAAACCAAATTCATAGCATAAATCTGGTTAATGTGTGATCAACTTCCATTATAGAGTGTTTCATTAAAAACAATTTTTTTTAAAAAAAAGGTATTAGGAGTATTCCCCTGAAGTCACAAAAATGGTTTTTCCAAAACAGTCATTGTCGATACAATCTAAACAATGACATACTTCCAAAATTTATTGCTACGTTTGTAATATTTATAATTAGTCAATGCTGATGATATATATAAATTTTGTCTAAGTATTAAATTTTAACCAATTGATCGAACATTCAAACATATCCAACCAACTTATTTATTATGAGTTTATATCAATACAAATTTCAGTTCCAAACTTTACAAGTTTTCTGAATTATGTTGTGCCCATGCGTAACTATTTAGTCCAAATCACAAATCCACCAAATTTAATTTGAAATATACTCATAAATTAATTTGTATATTATTGTGTTCTTTTGCTTTGCCAAGCAGTTTTATCTCGATTCTTATATGAGTTACCACAAATTTTAATTGTCGACCCAGTTCGATTCGCAAATGATCTGTGAATTTTTCATCTTTGTTTATACGTTTTTCTTTCTAACTCGTCATTTTTCATGAATCATTTCTTACAATCACATATCACAATATCAAAAAATTGTATTTATTTGGTAAGAGAACTTTCAATTTGGACCCCTACCCCACTTGAAACTATATATATATATATATATATATATATATTAGATTTTTTTTGCCTAATTTGAAAATGTGTTTTATTTTTCTATATAATTTTTTTTATATAAAAATTAGTATAAGACGGTATCATACATGTTAAAGCGACAATGCTTAAATTATGTTTTGTCTCACCATTAGATTGTCTCATACAAGTGTGACTCTATTTCTTATTATCCTTCAGGTGAGGAGGAGGGAGCGAAAGAGAAAAAGAGATATGTATAATTCTAATTTTAAATACGTATATATATATGTGTATTTAACTCAATTAATATAAATATATTTAGTACAAATAATTTTCAGATATACATAAAGAATTCAAAAATACATTTACTTACACTTTATTATAATTTTGGCCCCTAGGTTAAATTTCTGGTTCCGCCACTGCACAGTATCACATGTTTGTCTTTATAATAATACAAAACTCTGAACGAATTTTGCTTTTCTGCCTTTTTGCGAATTTTATTAAAAAAATTGTTTGACCCTATCTTCAAATTTTTCTCTCTGTGTTATGCACGAAATATTTCATACATTTTTTATTAATATTATTGTTAAAAAAAAGACAAATTTTATACTCCCTCCGCCCTAATTTTGATTGACCAAATACTGTAGACACGGAGATTAAGAAAAAAGTAAGAGATAATAGTATTAAATGGTGTAAAGTGGGTAAAGTGGGTTTAGTGGAGAGAAATAATAGTGTTAAATAGTATTGAAAGCTGCTTTATTACCTTATTGGAAATGGTCAAACAAAATTATGACGACTATTTATGGAAAGTGGTCAATCAAAATCAAGACGGAGGGAGTATAAATTATTTCGGAACCCTCCTAACAAGCTGAAACTACGATATGAAACATTTTTTTTCCATTTATAAAATTTTGTATTGATTGGTCCTTGTAAATACTTGGAAAATGAGTCATAATCTATATTTTAAAAGTGAAAGCGAACGTTAATACAGACATATTTGACGCTTTTGGTCGGATCAGATTCAACCGAGTCTAATCGTTTTTAAAGTGGTTGAGCCAATAAAATTACATAATATATAATTAAATATATGAATTATATTATAATTTATTTTTTCCCTTGTAATCCGGAATTAGAATATAAATTATACTACCTCCGTTCTGGAAGACTTTGCACAACTTTATGACACAAATATTAAAAAAATGTATAATAAATGGAGTGTTGAAAGACAATTTTGTAAAGTCTTATGTATAAAATAAATAAAATAGTTTGATTGAGTGTATGAGTGAGTCCCAAAACAATGATATTTTGTGTAAATATGTGAATATTGTGAAATTCAAGTTTAGTAAAGAGTTTCCCTTTTTGGGTTTGCAAAGTATTGTGAGATGTTCCAATAAGAAAAATGTGCAAAGTTTTTTGGGACAGAGGAAGGGATTATATCATTAGAATACTCACGTGAACAGAATAAAATATGGTGTATATATACTTCATCCGTCTCATTCTTAAGGAAACTCTTTCTATTTATTTTGTCTCAATCTTAAGGGATCCTTTCTTAAAATGGACATACTAACTTTATCACATATAAAATACTAATAAATAACTTTTTCTACCCCCAACTACCCAATACTTTATCACTTTATCACATAAAATACTAATAAACAACTCTTTCGACCCCCAACACTTTATCACTATTTCACTAAATCCTTATGAACAGTAAGACTTCCCTGTATGTTCGTTTTGGGCTTATAGTGAGCGTGAAAAATTCTGGACTTCAAAATTCTTGGAATTCAAAATCCTATTAAAAAAGTTGAGTATATGTTTATTGAAGATTTTATAGGATAAGACTGTGTAGGATGAAAAAAAAGTTGATTGATTTGTATTATTATATTATTATTGTAATGATTGAATGAATGTAATGTTTTGGAAATTGTGTATAATTGAGGAGAGTGTAGGGTGTAGGGTGCAGTAATAATATTAGAGGTGAATGTTGTAGGATTTCAAAATACTTTGTTTGAGTATTGAAGAAATGGGTATTTGGGATTGTATAGTCAAAGTCCGTCCGTGGTAGTCGCAAAACGAACATACCCTTAAGGATTGGGACATAGGGAGTATCATTCTTTTATTTCTTATATTAAAAATAAAACAAAATTTTGGAGCAATATTATTTGAGTAAGACTCCTGTGAACCAGGTCTATACATAAACTCTATCACTGTTATGTGCAAAAACTATCACTGTTATACACAAAAATTTTCACTGTTTCAAAATATAAAACATTTTCTAAACAATGATAATTTTTATGCATAATAGTGAGAGTTTTTATGCATAAAATTAAATTTTTTATACTTAACAGTGATATTAAGAAAATCAAGTTCACGGTTTTCGTCATATTATTTATAGGAAGTGGAAAACCAAAATTTTAAACTGACCATATATTTACAGATTTTAGGCCCCATTGAAACTGACTTCAATTTTTAGACGCCCATCGAAAGAAAGAAATAGAGTGGAGCAGACCTTGTAAACGGCGATGGAGAGCGGCGGCACCGGCACCTGGACAGAGGAGGCCGAAGACCTTGTGCGTGGCGGAGAACTCGACCGAGCTATCTCCTTTCTTGAATCCACCATCTCCAATCTTGAAAATCAATTTCAACTTAAAAATGGTGGGAAATCGCCGTCTTCCATAGCTGATCAGTTGTCCACTGCTCTTGAAGACTTATCCAAACTTTATCACGCTAAAGGTTTCTCCCTTAAAGCCGACCAAACTTTATCCCGTGCACTACAAATCAAACACGCTAATGGGTAACCCCAATTTTGATTACTCTTATTTCTTTATTGAATTCTTAAAAATGAATTATTGTATTTCTAATTCTGTTTCCGTTTGCGTAAGACGTTAATATTGTGGAGTTACTAGAACATTCTTGAATTTCTTAGAAATTTGTCTAGTTGAATTGAATTGAAGAGTGTGTTCGCAAGTTAATATTTATATACTATGTTTTCCAGGTTAGAAATTGAAGATGGACAATGCTTGGTATGATAATTATATTTAGGGTGAATGAAATAGAGATAGAGATAGATAGAGAATACTTTTTTGTACTGTTTCTTTAGTGTTGCTAAACTGATTGACACTTTGGATTAGTTGCGCTGATTCATTGTCTTTGTGGTCCTTGTTTCTTGTGTTCTTAGGGGTCCTCATATTGAAAAAGTTTCAAATTCTAATGAATTTGCGGATGCTCGGGATTCACAAGGTGAGGCTACTAGTGATGATAATGGAAAACATGGTTTGTCATATCAAACTTTTTTCCATTTCTATTGTCTGCTTCTCATGTATGCGTTTGTCACTGTCGGGGGATTCTATCATTTTGGTCTTATTAATGAGCAAGTTCATTTGGATTCTTTATGTTCTTTCGTATCATTTGCCATATTTATATCTCAAGAATTAACTAATCCTTGATTTGTTGCAAAGGCTGTGATCAGAGCTCTTTAAACTTGCATAATGATGGGTTCCCACCACAGAACAGTGAAGAAGATGGTATGTAACTTTCATTAATTTACTTTGTTGCTTACGATATTCTTCAATGTTATTTTGAATTTAATGTTTGATAACTGCCTTTTTTCTCCCTTTTGACCATATATAGAGGTCAAAGCTAAACTAATACAATGCACCAAGTTTCTTGTCTAGCACTATGATTTTTTTGTCCATTCATTAAAAGTAGTAGATCTCCTGGAATGCCTCGGATTGAAGTATCCTCCCACCTTCTATTGTTTTTGGATATGGCCTCTCGTAAACTAATTGATTGCAAGGCGTTGCTGATGCCTTTTTTGTTCATCACTTATATGTACATAATTTTACTCAGTTTTCTTTAGATCCTGCTCAGAGGCTGAAATGTCAATTGTGCACTTGATTGCTCGTTTTTGTTTGTTTAGGCTTTATGGATGTACAGGTGTTATGCTTTACATATGCACATACTTTGCCCAGATTTGATCTGCTTAGAGACCAAAATGTCAATTATATCCTCTTTTGTTCCTTCCATTTTGTAGGCTTTAGGTGTGTATTGGAAAAATTGACTAATTTAATGGAATTGTTACTCCGAATTTGCTCAAGTTTCAAATGCATGTGTTACTGATTCAGTGTTTGACAAACAACATAAAATAAGTTTAGGAGCCCTGTTAATTTTGATTGTAAGGGCTAAATATACTTATTGAATATTGAGGCTTCCACTCTTAAATGCCTTCAGTTATGCCAAGAAGAATGTTTGTGCTCCTTAATTCAGGTACACTTTGGATGTCATAAAACAATTTTTTTTCTGTTTTCTAGAAGAGGTTTCAATGTTATTGGGAATTTGTGAGTTTCATGCTTATATATCATGCTAACACAGGTTTTAGGCCTTGAGCACATTATTTTATTTGATGAATATTATTCTTTCTTGTGGTTGACTTATTCTTGACTCATTTAAATATGTATAAAAATGTCAAGCTACCTGAGTTCAATTACTAATTTGCCCAGTTATAATCCAATCAATCTTGACTTGTTTGATAGTAAAACCAAGCCAAACTCACAACTTGAGAACAAATACTAATGAAACTTGAACAATACCTGGTGAGGCTTAACTTGATTATTTTCAGCTTAGGTCTATCTACAGTAATTCATTTAGGTCTAATTGTTAGTGTTTTATGATGTTTAGATTGTGTTAGTGCTATTCCTCGATGTTCAGGAAATTTTTATTGTAAATTGTGGGTGTCAAATTGCAGATAATTTTCCTGATTATACGCAATTTTTTTTTGACCAGAATACTTTATTGATGACGATAGTTAGCGCTCACTCAGCATCTCCACTTATTTATATACTATAATTTATAAACAGTTCAACTCTCCTATAATAAGGTTTGGTTAGTTAATAGCTTCATTGAATTCATGATGGTGCTGATAAATGACGTATTTTTGGGGGATGTGATAAAAGTCTTCTCTGAATTCTAATTAACTTGTTGATAGTAAGACATCATTAAATTGTCATAAATCAGAGTTAATGCTGTTCTTTATTCTATTTTTTGGGTTTTAACAGTCAAGATCATTGAAGTATAACGAGACTGTAATATGATAAACTTTATCATCTATTACATCACTTTGAATATTATTAACTTCAACAATGTGGTATCATCAGCGAATTATCAGACTGCAGGCGATATAGGATGTTTGTGTGTTTCGTCCGATGGAAAGAAGAGTGAAGGAGTTCCATAGCTCATATTTTAATTTGAGCTGTTTACCATATAATGATTCAGATATCTTGATATTGTAGTTCATTTTACTTGCATTGATCTAGCGATAATTAAAAAAAAATGATTTTTTGCAATTATAATTGAAGTATAGTCTGCTTCAATGATCAATTTTAAGCTGATATTTTAGGCCGAAATGTTTGATATTGAGTTTATGCCATCACTTAAGATTCTCCTTCCATCACTTACAAATCCAGTGTACAATTTAAATAAATAAGGTTTCCATATATTGATGTAATTTAGTCAGCCTCATGCCAGACTAAGGCAGAGGCAATTATCAGCCTATAATTAATTAATATGCAATTCATTGCGAAAAAAAATAAATTCACACATTTTCCTTTTCTTTTGATGGGAATGCCTTGGAGTTATCCCTTACGCCCAACTGTCCACAAATCTTCAGTCCTTCCCCTGCCTTGCTGTCAACAGATTTTTTTTTCACCCATTTTGTTTTATTGGCGTGCAACACAATGAAAATGGGGCAACTTCCTTAAACTTTGGGAAAGTCCCGGTCCTTTTCCTGAAAACTTGATCTCTCAATACTAGCTCCTCTCATTTTCCTATGCATTTCTCTCTTATATTCATAAAGGGAGATTAATGTTCATTCAAGGGTTTTCTTGATGCGGGAAAATCTTATGTTGCCTCTTGTAACTGAAAAGGGTAAAATTATTCATTTAAAACATTAGCAGTGTCGATGTTATGCTATACATGTTTATATCTTCTGACCATTTAGTCCAGCTTATCTAAAGTATCATATGCTTTACATGATAAACACGAGGCAACATTTATGTGTGTTGCCCATTTTCAATCCTGTAATTACTATTTTATCCTTCATTTGACATGTTTGCCATCTCCATCAGCTTCCTAGGTTTAAATATTATTTGAAAGCCGGGCTGATGTTGTGGTATTTTTCAGACTGGGAAGCTGTTGCAGATCGTGCTCCAGAGGAGTTACTTTCCCCACAATGTTTGCCAGGGGTATCAAATCTCTCTCTGCAAGATTCAGAAGAAGATTCGAAATCTCAACACACTAAGAGGCGAGGAAGAGGAACGTTCTCATACAAAAAACAGGGCCTATACAGTGATACTCAGTCTGATGAACCTGATAATGATGATACCCAAGATACTTCTGTACACCAACTTGAAGACATGGAAAAAAGAAACTGTACGTCTATAAGCACTTCATATTTGGTGTAATTTTAGTTTAAACTCTGCAAAAGTATTCTTTCTATATTTTCACTGATTTATTCCATGATTCCAAATACTTCCCTTGGTCTTGTTTCCTTTTAGAAGTGGTACAAATATATTGGGAAAACAAGACTCTGCAATCGGTAAGGGTATGTTGGTTTATACATTAGAGTGGACATTAAATCCAGTGGGGTGGATTTGATGAATAATAGAAGGTGTATATGATTTTTTTATATGTTTGGGAGTGTGGATTTTGTAGGGTTTGATAAGATAGGATTTTAAAAAGTATGTGAGAGATGATTGATTGGGTATTGGAAATTGTGTGTAAAGCATTAGACAGAGTTTGTAAAGTAAAAAAGGAGGAGCGAGAGTGTTGAGTTGGGTAGATAATAATAACTAAAAAGTGGGTGATGAATGATTGGTAGAGTATTTTGTTTTCGAAAAAAGTAAAATAGGTGTATTATAGGTATTATAGGGTAGAATTTTAGAGGATTTGGAATCTTATACCAAAATCCGGATAAACAAATGAGTTGGATTTGAAATAAAAAAGTGGGTGGGAAATTGTAAACAAACAAGGCCCAAGTGTGGACAAGGATTTTGTGTTTTTACTTCATTCAATAAGGTTTTAGCTCTTCAATCTAAGTACTAAAATATATTGTAGCAAAACAGTAACAGGTGAGTGGATCATATATCCTACTCTCAAATCACATGTTTTCACTGCTTCAGACTTTTAATTGATGGATATATGAGTGACATAGGCTAACATGATTCACAACACAGTCCAAAGCTATGTGAGAATTCAGAAGATAAACTGAAACTTTTTTTTTGATGCCCTACTTATATTTAATTGCAACTTTTGATTGATTGCCTTAATTGAAATAAACTTTTATTGTTTCCTGATACTTTGGTAATATATATCTTAATGTACTTTGTCTTTTTATATTACATAGTTTATGAAAGGGGCATTAACCCTGTTCAGTGGTTTATCAAAATTATCAACTTACTTTCTGATGCGTGAGTGACCATAATATCAGTTAACTATGATTAGTGAATACAGTTGCTTGTTTGCTTTTTATTATTTCTGTTTATCATAAAAATTAGGGTTAATTGCAAAGCAAATCATGACCTTTTCACGTTTTATTTAATTATAATACGTTTTTAAAATTTGCAATTCGATACACGACCTTTCAAATCGTTACAATTCTATCACATGGCTATTTTGCAGGAGTCCTGCTGATGCGACATTGTATGAAATTGGAAAAAATATTGATTAAATTGAAACAATAACAAAAGTTCGTGAGTGTATTTGCAATTAAAAAAACCCGGCTGTCTCGTCAGCATTAGTCGTGATATTAATTGCAAAATTTAATAAGTCTATCAAATTACAAAGTTTAAAAAGATATGTTGTAATTGAAAAAACGTGAAAGGGTCTTGATTTTTTATGCAGTTAACCCTAGAAATTATATATTTCCTGCTTCCTGATGATCATGCGAACGATATATTTATCGACAGACTTTAATGTGTTTCTGATTTCAGCAGTGTATGGTACGAGACATGTTCTTGTTCTAGCTGATTTCCCTCCAAGCACTAGGACAACTGACCTAGAGAAGTTACTGGAGAAATTCAAAGATCGTTTTGTGATTCGTTGGGTGAATGATACAACTGCACTCGCAATATTTAGAACATCATCTGTTGGTATTGGCCATTGCTTACCTATGGCTTTTGGTTTAACTTACTGAAATTATGAAATGGATAGCCTTTTATCTTGTGGAAGAAAACATAATGGATAGGTTTACTATGATATTCTTATGATAATTGATAAGTTTTTTGGTCTCATAACTTGACACCTATCCAATTTGGTCCTAAAAATGTTAACCTTTTCATTAGTCCCAATATTAAAAATATTCTTCAATTTTGGCCCTGAAACTGCCGAAAAAAAATGGTGTCATTTTATTTCAAGCGAATGTAACCTGAGGAATTATTTTGGGGCCAAATTTGGACAGTAGATAAGTTATGACACCATTTTCAATTTTCCGGCAATTTTGGGCCAAAATTGGACATATTTTAATATTGGGACTAAATAAAAAAAAAAAGATTTTTTTGGTACCAAATTGGACTGTAGACAAGTTATTGACAAAAAAACTATTTTAATCATAATTACATGGTGTAATATGCACCTATTGTTTTTTGGATTGAACATTTCATCATTGGAGCAGATCTGGTTAATGGGTTCTTGCTACTGTCCAATCACCTTCTTTGGTTGTTTCATTTCCTTGAATCCTGTACAAATTAATGCTAACATATGCTACTGGATTCTAATAAAAGATCCACCATTGATAAATGATTAGTAGGTTTAATTGTTATTTGATTCAAGTCTTGCTGAAATCTTAAAATTAGCACTTTAAAGGCCATACAAAAGCAGTACCATCTATAGCATTTAAATTACATTAGTGTATCCTAAATTTAGTGCAAACACTTTGTGAGACTCGAATTATGATTCTAGCAGTATCTCTTCTTGCCAGCTTGTCATTAAATTTAGCATCTCGGATGGAGGCTGTAACATATAATTATTTTATTTTGTATGAAGCCTTTCTTTAGCTGTTGCTTCAAAATGATATAATGAGTGTCCCTCTCTTTTAAACACTTACCCTGGATTTATTATAAGACTCAAATGATGAGTGTATCAGCTTACTTTTAAGTTTACCGTGCAGTGTAATATTAGTTTAATTATGCTTTTAATGTCCTGATGTAGCTCTAGAGGCTATTAACTCCATCAGATGCCCATTCACAGTTCGTGTACTTGATGAGGACGAAGAACTCATGAGTAAAATTTCTCCAAAAGGTATGCAGATTCACTTTCTACTCGAGTAAGTTTCTTGTACACTAGTTATATGGTGTAACTGTACATAACTAATACTTCCTCTTTTCACAATATTTGTTCCCATGGGGATGGACACTAGTTTTAATTTGGAATATTTAGGCCAATTGGGGTGTTTCACACATTTAGGCCAATTGGGTGTTTTGTGCTAACAAATTTAGGCCATTTTATTTTTAATTTTCGTTCATTTAGGCCAATCATGAGAGCAGCAGGTGACACTTTAGTTCGAATAGGTGTGTTTCGTGCCAATTTGTCCCCAATGTGCGGAAATTAATATATAATGGCCTAAATGTGTCATCCCGCAAACATAATATGATAGAACGTAAAAACGATGGAACACGTAAACTGATAAGGGTGTAGATATTGGCGGATAAAGGACAGAAAAATAATACGAACGAAACTGAAATATACTGATAAAAGATAATCCTCAAAAGAGACCACAGAGAAATAAATCCCAGCCACAGAGAAATCTCTGCCACAAGCCAAACGGCTGCTCAATTCTATGATCAAAAGATAATAATAATTCTAGAGAGACCTCACTTAAATAGACTCAAACCCTAAACCTAACTTATGCCCTAAGAAATAAGGCACACGGCCCATTTATTTATTCTAGACTTAATTAAAAGACTAAATTTAAATTAAAAGCCAAATAACAATAATAATAATAATAAAAAGAAAATAAAGGAGAGGCGTATCATAATATCTTACAATTGCTGCCTCCAAGTTGCGTGCCTTAAAGAAAATAATATTCTCGTAAATAGCCTTTGCTCGCTGTTCCTGCATATGCATTGCATAGTAGAAGAAGAGGCCATTGAAATGAATGTTTGTGAATTAACTAAACTGTGTGTTTTTAACGAATTATATCAGATTTGGAGCCACCTCGGCAGAGGCCTCAGACATCAGCAAGAACTGCTCAGAGATTGATAGCACAGGGGATGGGAATAAAGTTGCCTTCTTCTGCATTTGGATCGAGTGAACTGAGGAAACAAGAAGAAGCCAGGAAAAAACGCATTATTTCAAGACAGAACACGAGGGATGATGCTTGGGGTGATTGATCATCCAAACTATCATTTTTTCAAACATTTTTACCAGGTCTGAATGGATGAAACTTTGAAAGTGTGTTTGATTCAAACATTGAATCTGTTAAAAGTGTTTCCTCAAATCCAAAGCCTGGCATTTCAGATTGTAAAAAGAATGTACACGTGCCAAAATTTGCGGGCTGTTTGTTCAATTGGTTTTTTCATGAAATATAGTATACATTTCAGTCTACTTTTATAAAATAATTCAAGTAATACTAAATATTACGCAAATATAAAATTTTTGGAATGAAGCAACTTTTCGTTTGTGCGTAAAGCAGTAATCTTTTGAAGTATATTTTTTATGAGAATGTTTTTTTTTTTGGGATGATTGTGTTTGAAATGGGTCGTGATATTTGTATAACAAATTCTTTAGGGTATGTTTGTTTATAGTTTTTAGGGAATTTGAAATCTTGTAGATGAGATTTTAAAGGATTTGGTATAAAGTAAAAATTGTATTTGTATTTTGTAGTATATGTTTGGGAGTGTGAATTTTATAGGATTTGATAAAGTAGGATTTTGAAAAAGTAGTTGATATAAATAATATTATATTGTAAAAAATAATGTAAAAATGATTGGATGATTGTAAAAAGTAAAAAAGGAGGAGAGTCAGAGAGTATTGAGTTGGATATATAATAATAATTGAAAAGTGTGTGATAGATGATTGATAGTGTATTGAAAATTGTGTTTGATAAAGATAAAATATGTGTATTATATGTATTATAAAGTAGAATTTTGGAGGATTTAAAATCTTATACCGAAATCCTGATAAGCAAATGAGGATTTGGGATTTGAAATCCCAAAAGCGGCTTCTCAAACCAGAAACAAACATACACTTAGTGAGTCAATGTTGTGTGAAATAGGTCAGATGAATTTAACTAGGGGTGTACAGTATGACATACCGAATTTTTTCTCGCCATACCATTATCGTATCGAAATTTTCGATACCGAAAAATATCATACCGTTATTAAATGTCGAAAATTCGGTATATCTGAAATTTCGAATCTTTGAAAGTTTCCTAATGTCAATATTATATACCGATATCTGCATCGATATTTGGTATATACCTAAATATCGAAATATTTTCAGATATCTTTGAATTTTTTAAGATTATCTAAAAATATTCAATATACCAAATATTTGGATTTTTGGTATCTTTAATTTTTTATATTTTCATACCGTTATCGTACTGAAATTTTCGGTACGGTACCATACAATACCGAAAATTTCGATAAAATTGATATATTTTGGTACGGTATGTGCGGTATACCGGTATTTTCAGTATTTTCTCCACCCCTATCTATAACTATATAAAAGTAGAAGGATAGAAGAAGTAAGGAAAGAGAAATAAAATGAACAATCATTAATGTAATAAGTGGAGTTATACTTGTTTTATGGTGTAATGGTGACTCCCCACTAAAAAAATTGACTTGATTTTAATCAAAATAAGTTATTTCTCTTTTTTTTTTATGAAGAAAGTCATTTTCTTTTAATTTTTATTTTATACCAACAATTCCAAATTTCAATAATTTTTTTAAATTTAATTTTTAAAACATTATATTTCATATAATTTATTTTTAAAGATATTTAATTTAGCATCTATATTTCTCATATAAAGCTGAAATCCAAATCTAAATATTAATTTAATAGTTTTAAGAGTTTTTTTTATTAATTTTTAATTATATGTGTTGAATTTACATATTTTCGTTTTAAATTATATAAATTTTGCTGAATTTTAATATTATTTTAGAAAAATTAGTATTAGTGGTGAAATTTAATATATTACTAATTAAATAATTGTGAGACACTTATAAATATACAATATGATTTTTACATATTAAAAAAATATTAGAAAAAAATGATAAATAAAGATTAACAGGTAGATGAATAAGAATAAATTTAATTTAATTTTTATTATTTTATTTCACATTACATAATTTTTCGTTGAAATTTAAAATATTTAATTTGTGCATCGCACATAATAAATACTAATTTTGTTAATTTGTAATTATTTCTTTTTATTAGTTAATGAATTTTTAATAGTCTCACGTGTGAGACACTGAGACTAGAGTATCTCAATTTTTATGGTCTTCTCTAATTTGCACGACACTAGTACTTTTGTAATACTTTTTATTTTTATTATGATAAATTATAGTATGAAAATTTGTATACATGATTCAAACTCGGGACTTAAATGCGAGAGGCAGGATGCCAACCACTAGACTACAACAACTTGTTGTTACAATTTCTAGTTAATACATCTAGTTTATTTGAATTTGGGCCGGGCATGGGCCAAACGCGCATCCTGCTTGGCATATTCGAACTCAGGTGAAAACATACATAATATGTAGGAATATTTACCACTATACTATATAACAATTTAGGGTTTTAGATTGAGGCTTTATTTATTTTAATTATACATGTTTATTTATTTTAATTAAATATGTATATTTAATTATTGATATATTACGATTCACAATCAATTGATAAATAAAAAACAAAGGTAACTCTAGTTAACTAGTGGATTCAAATATTTGAAGAATCTTTTTTTAATTGCTTCAATTTGCAAATTGTACATATAATGCATTTAAAATCGCATTTTTTTATTATAATATTGTTACGTTTTGCATGTAATACTATTTCGTTTTGATTAAATAATCTTGATAACTTACCTTAATTTTTCTTATGTTTAGATTTTAATATCATTATGTTTTTTCTTGTAATACTATTATATTTTCTCATGTAATACTGTTATGTTTTGTTTGTAATACTATTATATTTTTGTTTGTAATACTGTTATGTTTTATGTTTTTGTATACTATTATGTTTTTGTTTGTAATACTGTTATGTTTTATGTTTTTGCATACTTTTATGTTTTTGTTGATTATTCAAAGTGATAAATAAAAAATAAACTTCAACGGATTGAAACTTAATTGTTAAGGAGACGGAGACCGAGACGGAGACCGAGACCGTTTCAACATTCTAAAATCACAAAAGCACCATAATAATTAGCAATAAAATTAAAAATAAATACATATATACTAAACATTTTAAAAAAGACTGCCCCTCCCTAACCCCCTGGCTCCATCCTTGGTCATCTGCCACTTCCTTAAATGTGTTAATGTTGCATGTTTAATATTTTACATGAGAGTGTCTCAAATATTAATTGAAATCTTTGAAGAAAGCCTACCTTTTCCAAATATGATTATTACACGACTGTTATGAACCATATTCAATAGTCAAATAAGCCCAGCTCAAAAAGTTCACACTCAAAATCAGGGAAAAATTAAAAAAAGCAACCCTATCCATTGTCCCTCTTCACCCTCTTCCTCAGACTCTCACATCTAAGTATTTGTAAATCCATTGAAGAGTATGATTTATGTGTAAAATCTATGGATTTTCAAATCCATCCATCCAAATGGAGCCTCGTGTAAATCAGATTTATACACAACAATAATAATTTTTATGCATAAAAGTAATCCTCTATATTACTAATTGAGAGTTCATTTTGTGGTTAATTTGGATGATGTGTCATTTTAAGGTAAATTTGAATGAGGTTATCACATTTTATTGTATTGATGTGTCATTTTTCTATGGGTTTGTAGTTAATATGTGGCATCTATGTGACATTTTAATGTGTAGTTTAATTAAAAAATTGCAATAGCTAAGGTTTGAACCTTGCACCTCTTACATCATATATATGTCTAATTGCACTAAAACCACTAAACTATCACTGAAATTGTACCTAAACCACCTAACTATTTTTTGTTGCACTAAATTATACTACAAATGATTATTTTATTACATTTAAACCACCGAGCTAATTTTTCAAGCCAATATTTATCTTGATTTTATACATGTGCACCACAAGTGATTTAAAAAAAAAACATTTTCGTTAGTTTTTATATACTAAGCACAACCTTTTTTTTCCCACCCATTCTACAACTGATTTGCAAAATCTTTTTTTTTTTTTCTCAATTCTCGATTTTTTAAGTATGAAGAAAAAAAAACTCAAATTTAAGTTAGGAATTCGTGAATCAATTACAAAATAGGTAGAATTTGACACAATAATTTTATTCCAATAACTGTTTAAGCAAGTATACTAATATACACCATTAATAATTATTAATTCATGTTTAGTGCATAATTATATTTTTTATTATTAAATATATTATATATTATAAATATAATTTTTTTAATTAAAGAACCGAATACGCGGATACTAAACTAATCTTATATATTAAAAGGAGAATGCTTTTTCTCCACAAGCTGCCAAGCGACACTCTTGTTTTCTGCCACGTGTCAACATAAAATCCTGCGAAGTGTATTTCTAAATCTTATATATTTATTTATAAAAAAGGCCTTATAAAATTTATTTAATTATTAATTGCATTAATTATTCAATAAAAAACGTGAAACGTAAAACGTTTCCCCTACTCTCCATCTCATAGTCATAGCATACAAACGGCCTCCGCAATTTTCATCAATATGAATTCGTACCAAAGGAAGATAACTTCTAAGACAACAACTATATCTAAATAATTACTCAGAAAATGTATCGTCCCTGTCTGCAACGCAGAGACTCAGAGACAGGGGAACGGGCAGAGGCAATGATTCGGCCCACGAATGAGGAGGAGTGTTGTGGAAAATTAAATAAATGAATTAATTTCTACCCTCTTTACAAGTTTAGACTTTTAGATGAGACATAATTATTTTACATGGATTGCAGAAATAAAGGTGCTCAAATGTTGAATCACGTTTTAGGAGCTATGAGATGAAGAGCCCTGTTACGAACAAGTAAGGATAATTATCGCCTTTTTATTCTCTGCGAATTTATTCATAAATATTGTCTACTTATACAACTTGATTAGGTAGATATTATAAGTTCTATTATAATAATAATTGAAATTAATAAAATGGATGTATATAATACAAATTCAGATTGTCCATTTAGGTGTCGCATGTTTCCCACCGTTGTCCTCTCCTCTCCCATTAGAAGCCGTCATTTATCAATCTCCCTTTTTTGTGGGCTATGTATATATATATATATATATATATTAGATGGGGTGTGTTTTAAGATTTTGGTACACATTAACCAATAATGAAAAGAAAACAAAACAAACAAGGAATTACATAAATAATAGAAACAAAAATAAAATTAAAGAAAAGATGAAGAACATACCTATAAATAGAGTAAACAACTTAGAACAGAGTAAACAAGGATATACTATTTTTGGATTTTTTGGGTTTTATAATATACAAAATATAGGGTTATATTATAAATTTAAGGGGTAGGAGTTAACTAGATTCTAGGAATCAGAAAGAAAAATTTAAGCGGACATTGCTATAAACATTTAGTATATTATTTCGGAAGGAAGATTGCTGGTAGTTTACACTGACAAACTTCTTACATATATACAAACGGGAATCACCTAATGGTACAAATAAAAAGCTAGTCTAGATAGGCTATAAAGCAAAAGAAAAGTGGCCAACATATATTAGTGACAAACAAAGAAAATAAGAAAAAAGAATTTGGAAATTATTGCTCATATCGTCATGGCTGACGTTTTTGTTGTAGATCGTAATTGCTGACGTTTTTGAATACACGTATCTCCTCTTCGTCTTTAAATGTCTCTGTATGTTTCATCAATTGAGAGATTATCATCATTATCTGTATCTCCCTGAGAGAAATTCTGAGTGAAAAGATACAATTCATCAGTATTTTTAATATTATTTTGACAATCCAATGAATCTCATTCTCCAGAAAAGGGTAGTAAAAACTTCCAATTTTTAGGAGCCCAAATTTGTAAATAATGTCCTTCGGCTACAAGATGGAAATCATCCCATGGAAAGCTTTGGATATATTTAGATTGTTGAAAAGTTTGGATTTTCATTTTATTTTCTACTGTTCCTATTTCGTATGGCTCTCTTACTGCCAATTCCTTAAGAGAATCTTTTTCTGTAATAATAATTCTCTTTCTTGCTGGCCGGTTAGAAATTTTTGAGACTTCAGGAAGACTAGCAAAAATTTTACAATACACTTTTTCTGATGGTCCTGGGGAAGCAATATTCCCTGCAGTTACGAGTAATTTTTCTCCAAGACAATTTAGAATATTTTCAATTTTGTCTGTCAATTTAAATTCTAAAGAATCTATCATACCATTATGATAGAAATTTAATATATCACCAGCTGGCATATCTGTTTCATTTAGATCAATTTGAAAGACAAATAATCCAGGCATACCATTTCGATATACTCCATCATCGTCTTTAACTTGTGCAATAATTTGATTCATATTTAGATTTTTTTGCCAAAAGGAGCCTTTGTTTTATCGTAACACCTTTATATTTTATTTTAAAATTAGGTCTCGAATTATTCATATAATTCGAAGAAAAACCTAATTTCAAGCACTTCCTTTTGTAGATTAATTAGATATTCTGGGAAATCTATAAACACTTTTGAAGAAATAACCTGCTCAAGATCTGGAACTCTATCAAGGGCTGGTTTCATAATATCAATCCATGGTATATCCATTAATCTTGCCTTAAATTTTTCGAATGTATTTTTTGTATTTTTTGCAATTTCAGAACAGAAAGCAGAGTCTCTGATCTTTCCTTGATTTAGATCTTTGTTTAATTTTTTGATCATTTTTTCCATAGTCTTTATGGTTTCTTCCTTGTAATTCAGAGTTTCTTCGAACAATTTGTACTGAGAACTCTTTACTTCATGCTCTTGCTGTATGAATATTTTTTGTAGATCCATAACCTGTAATTCAAGAGTTTTAATCTTTTCCTGTTGGTTTTGAATTATTTCATCAGTTTTAGATTTTGTAATTTTAGAAAAAACTTTTGACTTGTTCTGGTTCAATATAAAAATTTAGACCTAACACTTCCCTAACACTTTCAATAGCTTCTCCAAATGTTTCAAAACCTTTAAAAACTGGATCAGCAATAAGTGTATATCGCCTAACTATATTAAAGTTATTAAAAATACCAGTTTTTAAACCTCTGTAAATAAT
The DNA here is from genome assembly GCA_037126765.1 of Stenogyne calaminthoides. Taxonomy (NCBI): domain Eukaryota; kingdom Viridiplantae; phylum Streptophyta; class Magnoliopsida; order Lamiales; family Lamiaceae; genus Stenogyne; species Stenogyne calaminthoides. The sequence continues at coordinate 16,805,632 of JBBCBC010000020.1, forward strand.
ATAATATTTAAAAGAAGATTTATAAACAGGTTTTGATTTTGAGTAATTTTGAACTTCAATTTGTCCAAAATAAGCACATAATGCATTAAGGACTTGGAATTTAAAATTTAAAGCTTGTGGAGGTGTTTGGAGATGCCATATGTTATCAAGCAAACATTGCTATTTTTGATCGACTTTAACAAGAGTTCTAAATTTTTGAAGTGGATCTAAATATTGTTTTAGAGGAATATTTCCAAAAAATATTTGATCTTTAGATATTTCTTTTGACTGAGTTTTTTCATCATCGGAGATATCCATTGATGATGCCGATCCTTTTGATTTTTCCTTTTGTAATACTTTAGATTCTTGAAAATTTTCTTTTTCTTTGGGCTTAAGAATCATTCGCTCCATATCCTGCATTCAAAAATTTTGAAATATTTCGAGATAATAAGTCAGCAAGATTATTATTTTTTCCTTTAATATGTTTGAAATTTATGACATATCCATTACCTTGAATAAAATTTTGAAGATTTACCCATATAGTTCTATTTATCTTTTTGTTATTTTCATTTTTTAGAAATCTTACAATAGCTTCACAGTCTGTTCTTACTGTAAATTCTTTATTAAGATAAATTTTAAATTTATCTAGCGCATTAATTAGTGCTTGGATTTCATAATCTAAAGACGTCCAATTTTTTCCTATTTTTCCAAAATTTCCGCTTGCATATCCTGCAATTCTTTCTTCATTTTTAGTAGAATATTTATTTGGTTTGCATAATAAAATAGCTCCCCATCCTTCTTTGGATCCATCACACTCAATTATGATATAATCAGATGTTAAAGGGAGTTCTAATGGCTTTATATTTTTTATTGCCTTTTTTATTTTCTGAACTAATAGTATATCTTATTTATTGAAATTTCTCTGTCCATTTTTTGTTGTTTTACTCTATAATGGGCCTGCTAGTTTACTTAAATTTGGAATAAATTTTCTAGCATAATTAAGAAGTCCTAAAAAGGCCTGGATTTATTTTAATCCATCAAGTTTATCAGAAAAATTTATCAATTTTTCTGCAATATGTGGCTGGAGTTCTATTTTTCCATTCCCTATTTCTAGTCCTAGAAAAGAGAATTTTCTTTTAAATAATTACATTTTATTTTTAGAAACAACTATTCCATTATTTTTAATTTCACTAAATATTATTTCGAGATGTCTTTCATGTTCGCTTATACTATTACTTGCTACAAGTATATCATCTATATAAACAAGACAAAAAATATATTTTAGAAAAATACTATCCATAAATCTCTGGAAAATGGATGGTGCATTTTTTAATCCAAAACTTAAGACATTCCATTCGAAATGTCCTTCTGAGCAAGTAAAAGCCGTCCATGGTTTAAACCATTCTTCAAGCTTTAATTGATTATAACCGAATTTTAAATCAAATTTGCTAAAGATTTTTCTAGACTGTATTAGTCCTATTAAGCCATCTTTATTTGGAATATTATATCCATCATCTATTGTATTATCATTTAATCTTTTATAGTTATATACTATTCTGGCTTTTCCTCTCTTTATTTCAGAATGATTTCTTACAATAAATACTGCGGTTCTATGAGGACTTTCAGATTTATTAATAAGACCTTGTTTTAACATTTCTGGAATTTGATTTTTAAATTCTTCTTTATCTAAAGGACTATACTCAATATTAGTTGTGACTATTCTTATATCAGGATTTTTCAATTTCATTTTACAAACATATTTTATTTTTGTTTTAGTTATATCTTCACCGATTAGTTCTTATTTTTCAAGTTTTTGAATTATAGGATAATTAATACTTTTTGTGATATCTGGTCCTTTTTCCAGTTCATGTCTTAGAAAATTTCCTAAATAAGTGAGTGTATCATTTTCAATAAAATTTAATCAACTTTTATTTCTTTCAAAAAATTTAATTGACCAAGCCCACCACACTTTTGAGCGAACACTGATGTTTGAGAATATCTATTTGTAGGAAAACTATAAACCTGTTTAGATAAAGTGATATGGTTTTTTGCAATAGTTATACTTCCATTTAAACTTGTTATAAAATTTAATCCTAAAAGGAAGTCTTAGGATTTTATTTCTTTAGGATTTATAAGAATTTGTGGTAATTCGTATTTAAAACTATAATTTCCAGCAAAGTCCAAAAATTGTATATATAAAGCTTCTACATGGTGAGTTATTTTAATTATTCTATTTTAAACCGTTTTAGTTTCTAAATTGTATCCTATGAGTTTATGATATTTTTGAGGTATCAAATCATATCCTATCATACTTTTGGTACTTCCTGTATCTAAAAGTGCTGCTAGATTGATGTAATTATTTTGATCTAGCCATACTCTGCATTGAAGAGTAATTAAATTTGCAACTCCTTTATTTATACTTTCTTTACTCGTGTTATTGTTAATCAAAACAGTGTCTGGTAATATTGTATGCATTTTATTACTTTCATAATTTTCTTGAACGTCTTCGTTTATAATGAACTTTCCTTTAGATACTTTTTCTATTTGTATTATTTTTAATTCAAGATTTTTATAATTAATATTTTGATTTATTTCTAATTGAGAATACTTTTGATTTAACAATTCAATTGCTAATTCATGTTTCTCAAGCCTTTCTTTATAAAAATCTGTATTTTGATTAGCTTGGACTTGTCCTTTTAATTCTGTTTCTATATCATACTTATTTTTTATACATAGAAAACATATTTCTTTAAAACATTTATTACATTGATATCTTTTATCAATAGCAGGAAATAGGTTACATGAATAACAATTTATATGATTATTTCCCATTATTATGAATCCAATTATGGACACATTCTTTTATTAACAATATTTAGATGGTACTGTTTATAAACTATCTGGAGATGTATCGCAATCATGAGCTGATAACTGTTTGATTGCGGCCGATACTTCACTGGCCACAACATTCTTACTCTCAATTACTCTAAAAGTATTCTATTGTAAACTTAATGTCGCCCATAATTGAGATAGTAGAGTTATTGGTTTTAAAATATATTACTCGCATTAATTTGTACAAACATAAACGACATATAATTTAAGGAATTCTTAGATACCTAGAAGACTTGAGTAACATTTGTGTAGATTGTGTATCATTTTTCTTTAAAAGTTTGATAAGTGGCTCAGTTTAGATGTAAATAGGTTCGAGAGAAGCAGCTATTACAACGAAACTCTTGGTAGAAATAAGAATTTGCAGATAATGATGCTGCTAAAAGCGAAAAGCACAAAGAAGCAAAGTGGATGATGAAGATGAGGAAGACTAGGATGAAGATGAAACGTTATTTTGGGATTATAGTGGGCGTGAGAAATCCTGAACTTTGAAGTTTTTTGAATTTCAAATCTTGATGAATAGTTAAGATATATGTTTGTTGTGGGATTTTATAGGGTAGGATGATGAAAACGTTGATTGATGCGATATTATTATATTATTTTGAGTGTATTGGGAGAATCCCTCTATATACTAATAGAGAGTTTTTTTTGATGATGTGTGATAGAAATAGATAATTAGAAACAGATAATTAGCATTGATAGAAACAAATAATTAGCATTATTCTATTGCTTAATTATAGGAATTGATGTATTGATTAATTCCTTTGATTGTGTATATTTACTAGAATAAAGTTGATCAAGTTGTATATATATGATACGTCCTTGTACAATGAAATCATTCAATAAAAGTATTATTCTTACTTTACATGGTATCAGCCTAAAGATACCAAAACCCTATTTTATCTCTATTCTCTCCCACGATATTCTTCCTTTCTAATCTGCAAATCTGCAATGGCCACAACAAATTTGGTCGAGGCTCTCTCGACTAGTCACATAAAGACCATCACCGGTTCAAGATGGTACACGGATCTGAGGGCATCTCTGCCCATATAAGCGTCTACCTCTCTCTTTTTTTGGATTTCGCACCATCTACGCGAGTTCTCGATTGTGTTGTTGTTGCAAATGGTGATAGATTAAAATTTCTCATATTGGTTCATGTTCAATTGCTGATTCACTAAATTTGCATAATGTATTGGTTGTTCCAAGGATTACAAAAAATCTTTTGTCTGTAAGTAGATTGACTGCTGATTCTGGGGTTGATGTTTTATTCACGGATGATTCGTTTACTATTCAAAGTCGAACAACCAAGAAACCTCTGGCCCATGGTAAGCGTAGAAATGGTCTTTATGTGCTTGATGGTGGTCTTCCCGCTCTTGTTGTTTCCCGATCACCCTCTCAATTAATTGCTTCTTTTGAATTATGGCACTCTAGACTAGGCCATGTTGCCTTTGATACAATTCTATTATTGAATAAGCTTGGACACCTCTCAGTCACATCTGTGCTACCAAAACCTATGATTTGTTCGTCTTGTGAGCAAGCGAAAAGTAAACGTTTGCCCTTTAATTTGAATGATAAACGATCGTCTTGTGTCTTGGATATTGTGCCTGTGATTTATGGGGACTGCTCCAACATCGGTTTACGGTTTTTAGATACTATGTGATATTTGTGGATGACTTCTCCCGTTTTACCTGGTTTTATCCGTTGAAACAAAAATCTAATTTCTTTGATGTGCTTATCAAATTTAATACGTTTGTCTCTAATCAATTTGATAGTCGGATAAAAAAATTTCAAAGTGATGGAGGTACTGAATTTACTAATGGGAGAGTTCAAAAATTCTTCGCGGAAAATGGTATACGTCATTCCATGTCTTGTCCTTATCTTTTTGCTCAAAATGGGCGTCATCTTCGTCATATTACGTAAACCGGTGTTTGCTATGATGTTTCATGCAAATGTTCCTTCCCAATATTGGGTTGAAGCTTTTCGATAGTCTTTGTTTATACCATTAATCGGTTTACTTACTCCGGTTCTTGAGGCAAATCTCCATTTGAGCTATTATTCTTTGTTGCTCCCAACTATGAGGTTTTTTCATCCATTTGGTTGTCTTGTATTTCCTTGTCTTGGGATTATGTGGCAAATAAATTTGAGCCACGTAGCATTCCCTCGCATTTTTATGGGTTCTGGCGAAAGATTCATAAAGGGGTTTCTTGGTGTCTCGATCCTAATTCCTTCCGCACTTATATTACTCGGCATGTTAAGTTTGATGAACTTTGCTTTCCATTTTCAGTGAACTCAAACAGGTCTTCAATTTCCAATCCTCCTCTTGTGGAGTTTGTTGAACCTATTAGTTTGAAGGGTCCTTCATTGCCAACTGTGCCATCTACCACGCCAGTTCTTACATCTCCGCATTTGCCTTAGTGTTCTCTTTGTGATCCTTCCTTGAGGCTCCAATTTTTCATGCCCCATCTCCTCCTATCCATCTCCTAGGCAACTCGAACCTAATAGTCCTTCACAGATTCAGAATAATGGGCCATTACCTCCACCTGCACCTAAACCGACTCACTCCATGACAACTCGAGCAAAATCTGGTATTTTCAAGCCTAAGCATCTCACTTATTATGCTTCGGTCTTCTTTATTCAATGCTCTTTATTTACCGTTCGTGAGCTCAAAGGGTTCAAGTCGTGACGAACATCCGAATGGCTTCTTTGCTATGGACGAGGAAATTTACGCTCTTTGATTGAATGATACATGGGATCTTGTCCCTCGACCACCTGCTACTAATATCGTTGGATCGAAATGGGTTTTTAAATGCGAAGTTTTTTGGCGAGATGGTTCTATTGATTGGCATAAGGCCCGCCTTTGTTGCTCAAGGGTTTACCCAATTACGAGATTTGATTACTCTCACACTTTTAGTCCGGTAGTCAAAGCCTCCACTGTTCGGGTCGTCCTCTCTCTTTCTGTGATGCAACACTGGCCTTTGAATCAACTTGATGTGAAGAATGCATTTCTTAATGGTATTCTTCCAAAGCCCGTCTTTATGGAGCAACCTCCGGATATGTTGATCTGCTCCCGAATCATGTATGCCGCCTAAAAAGGCTCTATATGGCTTAAAACAGGCTCCTCGGGCATGGTTTCAAAGGCTAAGTGATTTTCTTCTTAGCATTGAGTTTCTATGTAGTAAATCGGATTCCTCTCTTTTTATCTACTTTCAAGGATCATCTACACTATATCTTCTTGTATATGTTGATGATTTTATACTTACAGGAAATTCACAGGAGCTCATCACTTCTTTTATTTCTCGTCTCCAATGAGAACTTGCCATTAAGGATTTGGGCAAGCTTGGATACTTCTTGGGTCTAGAGGTCACTTACACACCGCAAGGTCTTTTCTGAATCAAGCTAAATATGCTCTGGATATTCTTAAATCCGGGCTAATCTTGAGGATCTTTGTTAGTCATTGGTTTTCAACTAGCTTCTCTTTGTCCTTTGTTTGATGATCCTACTCTATACTGATCTCTAGTTGGTGCCTACAAAAGATCTCACTATAACGCGACACGATCTTTGCTTTCTTTGAACTGGTCACTAATTTCTTCAACAACCAACAATCGAGCATTTTCAAAGGCATTAAACGTATTCTCCGATGTCAAGAGTACTCGATTATGGGCTATCTTTCTCCTCCGGTTCATCTCCATCTTTAGTGGGTTACTCGATGTTTGATTGGGCTCGATGTTCAGAGAATCGACGATCCACTTATGGATACTCCATCTATCTCGGTGGTAATCTAGTTTCTTGGAGTTCTCGGAAACAACCTCTGATCTCTCGCTCGGTTGTGAATCCGAGTATCGAGCTCTTGCTAATGTCGCCTACGAAATGATCTCTATCACTCATCTTCTAAAAGTGCTTGAGTTTTCGTGTCGAGAATCTCCTGTTTTGTTATGTGACAATAATAGCGCCATTTTTCTTAGCCAAAATCACGTGGCTCATAAACGGGCTAAGCACATTGACATCGACTATCATTTTATCACGAGAATTAGTGTCTTCGGTAAGCTAGTCACTCGGTTGTTTCTTCCGAAAGTTACAAATTGCCGATATCTTTACCAAAGAGTTTACTCTCCCGCTATTTGAGTTCTTCGTGACGAAGCTTCGAGTGGAGTCACACCCCACGCTCTCGCTTGAGGGGATGATAGAAACAGATAATTAGAAAATGGATAATTAGCATTATTCTATTAACATTAATTATAGGAATTGATGTATTGATTAATTCCTTTGATTGTGTATATTTACTAGAATAAAGTTGATCAAGTTGTATATATATGATACGTCCTTGTACAATGAAATCATTCAATAAAAGTATTATTCTTACTTTACAATGTGTCATCTTGTGGTTAATTTGGATGATGTGTCATCTTGAGGTTAATTTGGATGAGATGTTACATTTTATTGTATTGATGTGATATTTTTTTATTGGTTTATAGCAATATGTGGCATCCATGTGACATTTTAATATGTAGTTTAATAAAAAAAATTGCAATTACTAAAGTTTGAACCATGCACATCTTAAATTATATTTATGTTACTTAGAAACTAAGTTAATCTATAAAATTTTAAATATCTTGAATATTTATTTTATTGAGCATTAACTTTTTTGTATTAACCTTTATTTTATATCTAATATTTTTATCATACATCAATTTTGAAAACATCACTCAACAAACTAATATGAAATTTATACTTCATATGTGTCGCATTATTGTGAATTTCGATGATGTGTCGCCTAATTAAGAAATGAGAATTATGTAAAAAGAAAATAATAAATTTGATCTATAGATAATGATGATATGTCACAATATAATTATTTTCTAATTATTTAGATAATTAAAGTATGTATGAATGTTATAAAATGTGTAATTAATATTTATTATTTATTATTTTATTTATTTAACTTTATTATATGCTTCATTTATTTTTGTTTAGTTAATTTTTATTTTAACTTAATTTAATGTAAGTAAAATATTCAATCTAAATGTATTTTATGTTAATGTGAATTATATTTAATTATTAATTTTTTAATTATTAATTTTGTTTTATTATTGTTCTTATGTATATCTTAATTTATTTTATGTAACAAAATATTTTATATTATAATTCATTCACTTTTATTTATTTATTAATACATATACATATTAATTAATATATTAATATATTTTTTAAAGTTGTTTCATTTTGTTTTTAAAAAAATTTCTTAATCGATTTATGTTGTTTTAATTTTCAGGTTTCAATATTAAAAGAAATGATTAATATTTGACATAATAATTTTATTCTAAGATTTAAGCAAAGTTGTTAATATATCTTTAAATAATTATTAATTCATATTTCATGTATATATGTATATATTTATATTTTTAATTATTATATATATTATTTAATGAGAATATTGCATTTTTTAATTGAAGACCGCGTAAAACGCGGGCATTAAACTAGTGAAAAATAGAGTAGTAGTAGGTGATGAAATAAAGTAGATTAATAAAATTTCAAAATCTTTACTTTAAGTTTAAAAAAAAAAAAATGGGAATTTTAGATTGTAAAATTCAAAGTCCGATTGAAATAGTCGGGAAACAAACATACGGCGAAGCAAATGAAGAGGTAGAGGAGGAGGAAAAATAATTAGGTGATAGAAGAAGAAATGACAATTGGTTGAATTTTGCTTTGTATTATGCTTTGTAGGTGTATATATACTGCTAAAAAATGCTTATGTCATGAAGAATCCTACTCTCCTAAATGTATTGCTCTGTTACATTATCTATTACATTCTAAAAGGAGTAGGTCTCATGTGCACCCGGGTGCACCGTGCACTCATAGTGCATTTTAAAAGCGTGCAATTATACAAAATAGAAACGTGCAACTATTCCAAACAAAAGCATGAAACTATGTTCCCATATTAACAGTTGCACTTTTCTGTGTAAATAAGTCACATTTTTCAACATATCAAGTTGCACGCTTCTAAAAAACACTATGAATGCACAGTGCATCCGAGTGCATACAAGACTTTTAAAAGTCCCCTTTTTGATTGGTATAGTTTACGGCGGATTAGTCTATTATTATTGAGATAAATTTGGTAAATGTCACAACTTAATTATACACGTGTTCAAGTATTTCTGAAAGAATAACAGATCCATGCATTGGCCTTTAGGTAAGAACTAAGTAGAAGGACGCTGGCATCAGATCGACAATCTCTTGCAAGACGGTGATTGATATGAAATAAGGCAATTGGAGAAGCAGAATTGTTGGACATTGATCCTTATGGACGACTATATAGATTTTGTTAAATATTTATGCTCGAAATAGCTTATAACGATGTTTGTTTTGGCTAAAAATATATATCAATATATATATTAATACACAGGCAAAAGACTGGTTTCAAAAAAATAGAGTTTACTTTGAATTCAAGTTTATACAAGTTTTCGTCCAAAACAAAATACACATACATTCTCACTCTAAAAACATTCTAGAAATGAGTTCATAAAGACCAGAAGAACTTCCTGCTTGTTCCTCAATCTCCACCTCTCCTTCATTTCTAGCAAGTGAGTACACCATTAGTTATCACTATTGTTGCTTATTCAAATATTAACGTACAAGGTAGTCAATTCACGGAATATATTCAAAGATTAGGCCCCAAACTGTGGCCAGGATAAAGACTGAGACTTATATATATATATATATATATATATATATTCAAGTAATCGTGTGAGAGGTCTTGAAACTTGTCAAATGAGGAAATGAAACGAATAATCCATCTACGACTGTTCTCATCTGGAGAAGCAAAATCCACATGGTTACATATACAAAAGAATAACAAAAACGTAACCCATTCAAAAATCAATTACCTTGGTAAAATGTAAATGAGCCAGACACAAAAATGAAGATAAGAAACCTCAAAAATAACATATAGTAATAAATATTAAGACTATATTTATAGGTGACTTTGGCGTAGAGTCACTCACTACACTCCAAAGTAGTAAATAAAAGAAAAAAGAAAAATTCAATAATTTGGAGTAACCTTGACCGACACTGGGCGGTTGACCACCCCAGTGTCACTCATATTTCTTTAATCTTTTCATGCTTATGTGTCAATATCTCATTGGTCCTTGTAATTTTTTTTAGATATAATTAGATGTGTAGATATTGAAGATAATGTGTATTAAAAAACCAAAATTCATAAAAAAAAGCCCTCTACAAATAGAGCCCAATATCAAAATATTTTGAAACACAAATAAAATTTCTCTTTTTTCTCTTCCCATATTTCCCCATCCTTTTTTTTATCATTCTCTATTATAGACCCAAATAATCCCAATTATTTTTCAAACTCCCAAAATTATTCGAAATTTGAATCTTATCTTAACTCTTCTATTTCAAATTTTGAGGAATTTTCAAACTCGCAATATTATCAAAATTCTCAATTTTCTCCCGATCTTAATCAAGATCCTATCTCCCCACAAGTCCAAACATCACAAAATGTCTCCAAAAATTTGTTCCAAGAAACTCCACCAACAAACAAAAATTGAAAGGGAGCAAAATGTATAACTTGGTCTGTGAAAGAAGATATCGCTCTAATGTCATGTTGGTGTTATGTTAGTGAAAATAGTGCACGTGGTAAAAATCAAAAGAATACATCGCTATGAAAAATTATTTTAAGTGTATGACAATTTTTTTCATATTATAATTACAAATTTAGAATATAAAATAATTTTTTATATTCTTTATTACACATTTAAATATAACAAAAATCGATTATACATAATATGTATTTAAAAAATAATAAGTAAAAATAATTATTTTAGGTTGGGTTGGTGTCATTGGTAGATAAGGTATGTGGATGAGAGAGAAAATAAATATTATAATAGAAGGTTGGATTGGATTGGGGTTTCTGATAAATATAGTCTAAGAGGAAATGACCTCTTTTGCTCTTAAGAGATATCAGCTCTTGATAAGATATAAATTCCTTATAAAAATAATTACACTTTAGCACCTGTACACCCTACAAAAGTAACTTAAAAACATTTTATCCCCTCAATTTATGTTTAATATAACATAGACTCTGAGCATTGCATTCAAAGATCATATTCAAATAAGTCTCCATCAGCCACCATCAAATATATTTTCCCCCATTAATCCTTTAATCTACATAATGACTCGTTATTAACAAAAGATCGAATCCTCTATGATCAACTCATAGTCACATATAAATTGCAGTAAAGTAAAAACCTAGATTTCAGTGGTATAATTCACATGAATCAAATATTTTTTCTTTGATATAGGTTTTTTTTTTTTTTCTTTTCTTTTGTTGTAACCGATCAGCTACCGGTCAAAGACTACCTGCCACGTGTCTATCAAATAAACAGGTGGACGAACACAGGCCACACCAGTTGGGACGAGCACAGGTGGGCGAACACAGGCCCAACCAGTTGGGACGAGCACAGGCCACCCCAGTTCGGACGAGCACGGCTCACATCAGATTGGACAAACACGACCACACTAAGGACGACCACACCGACGTCCGCAAGGGTTTGACCGGGATAGAATTCACACTCGCCTCAATTGGGCGAGCACAAGGACAATACCACAACAGGGCCTCGGAGCCGAACACATTGCCACCGAGCATGGGGCGAACACGAAACCATCGGAGCTCGCCACGTGCTCGCCAGCTAGGGCAACCACAACATATCAAAGGCAACATCGCCCATCTAACTGTATCCTCGCCCAGGGACCATGCACATGCTCGCCGTGGCAAGCGAGCACAAGTACGGCCGAGCAGAAAAGCCGACGAACAGAGAAGGGAAGACTTGCGGCCGCGCCTTCCAGACGAACATAATAAGTCCCTCAAAGACTAGCACGAAATAACGAACAAGAAAACCAGGTCACCTGCTAAGCCAGTACCACCTGGATGACAAGTCGAAGACTTCACAAATAGGCAAAGACAAATGTCGACCAGAGAGGTCTGGTAGGAGACGTGGCAACACCACGTTCAATCTTGCATGACAAGAAATAGACAGCTCGTGCTTGCCAAGGCAGCACATACTTGTCCAAACTCTACAAATAGACCCTCAGGGGTTAAAGAAAAGAGGGAGAAATTTCCTTATATAACTCTTCTACCAGCTCTCCATCCCACATATCAATTGTGCTCGTCACAAGTGTAAGGGTTATACGTGAAAGTATGCCTTTATGTAATAACGAACCAATGTAATTCTTATTTACTGAATATAAATGTTTCATCATTGTTGCTTTAAATATAAATGAATGTTAATTATTTATAGCAAACCGTTCAAATATTAGTACAATATTACATTGTAGTTAATGTGGTGATACCCGATCATAGAAGATCACATTGACAGTTCCTTGTAAATAAAAGTACAACTTCACAACCTAGATGGAATTGAACACTCCATTGGTAGAGGTTGAAGTGCAAAGCTCAGATTGACTTGTCTTGACCAAAAAATTGCACTAGCACATTATGATGTGCTGAAGAGGACTTACAAAGAGGGTAAATTCTTCCGTACTGACTTAAGAGATGAAGAATTAGACCTCAGTTGTTATTTGATTTCTTAACCTCTGTCACTTAAATAGGATTGCATGTAATTGATACTTATTGCTTTGATCTGTGTTGAGTTTAGAGTCAGACAACGATTCTATACTTTGCATTTTGGGCAATATTATTAATTATATGACAATTGCTAAGATTTAATACAGAGCAATCTATGCAAGCGAGTCTTGTGTGATTTGTCCCCTTGGTGGGCTCAGAAGTTTTATCATACCAAATCTTGCAAGTGGAAATTTATTTTCGGTATGGATAATAATGTTGAGTTGTCTTTACTCCAAGGACAAAATATATTAATTAATATAAAGCTTTTCAGTGGCATATTTAATTAATGGACTAAATAATCTTAAACACGGGAAATAATAACCAGGAGCCATATTATCGTAATATGGATTAAGATGGATAGTTCAATATTAACTTTATAGTGGAGTAAATTAATATTAATGAGCTTTAATAATATTTTGGCTTAATATTAAAGTTTTATAGCCCATTGAAGGTCCAATGTTAATTCTCCTAAAGGCCCCTCAAATAGCCCAAATCAAAGTCCAATTAATGAAAATGAGAAGAAAATATTATTGCCCATTTTTCCTTATAATTTTTGAAAATTATGGGACAAGGAAGGGAAAGATTTTCCTGAAAAGATTTTATGAAAAAATATAAGTATTCTTGGAATAAAAGATTATCCCATAAATTCAAGAAATCAAATTTTGTTTCTTTGACCCTTGTATTTTTCGAAAATCTTGTAATAAAGGGAAGTGGGATTTTTTGTGGAAAATTTAATTATGGAGAAAATAATATATGAGATATATTCAAGATTTCTTGGAGATCAAGAAAAAAAAATTTCTCCTTATTTTTCTAGAGCAAAAAATTGGCCACCCCTTGTCTTATAAATAGGGGATGAATTTTTCATCCCCAACACAATTTCATGAGTTGGAAAAATTAGAAATCCACAAAGGTGGTGCAATATATTTTTGTGTTTTCTCCTTTATTAAAATCGTTCGTGAGAATCCTTCCACCGGATTACGTTCGTGGACGTGGGACATATTTGAGAAGACACTTTGGGTTGATCCATCGTCTCAACGGTTGTCACTCCAAGATGTATGTAATTTCGTAACTCCTAGATTCCGCCTGCTTAGAATTTACATGAATTACATGTACGCATGTTGTTGTTGTTTATTTAATTATTATGTTGAATTAATTTAGGATTGATTCATGTTAATAATTAATTGGTTAATTTAAATATGTATTTAAATATACCTCGAATAGATTCAGGCACCCCAAATTTCCCAACAACTGGTATCAGAGCCTCAGTTTTGAGCTTTGTATTTAAATTTGTTAGCCATTAAATTTTATTGAAAATTGGATAGTAGAATTGTTAGATCTGTTTTGCAGGTATCCAATTGTCATGGTATTTAATGTGTTTATTTACTGCATGCGTATGATTGGTTTTAATTTGACTCGTTCGGATTTTTTTTTCTCGTGAGAAAATCTACGAGTAGATTAGGCTATTTGATTTGTTCAAATGTAATAGACTAATCTAGATTTTAGGTTTATTTATTTTTGTAAAATAAATTGTAACTGGATCGAAGACGAAGGCAGAAACGAGAAGTTAAAATGGATCTGGAACCGTAAGCGGGCGACGTGCATCGCATCTTGAAATGTGCCAAGGAGTCACGCCGCGATTCATTCGTCGTCACTAGTCTTGCCGCGGCTTCGGCTGGGCGTCCCGGGCGGGATCGCCCGACCGCCAGCCGCGAACTTCGAGCGCCACGCTAGACGTGCTGGCCGAGACCCAGCCGGATGGCCAAGGAAGAAGCGAGGCGCGCCTGAGCCTTTAGTCTAGCTTTAAGGCGTGGCTGCTCGATGCTCCTACCGAGGCTGCCGAGTTCCACGGGCGATGCGCGCTGCGCCTAGGTACATGGGCGCGATCGCTCGGCCAAGTGGCCGGCCGGATGCGGACGTGCATCCGGCTGCGAGCTACTTGGCGTGGCGATTCGAGACATAATTCTTTTCGAGAAGAACGAGTGGGATAAATCAAGACGGAGTTTCTTCAAGATCAAGACAAGGAAAATTAAACCATGACAATTGGATAATTTGTGCCCAATATGTTTAATTTCTTTTGTTTTGATGTATTTTCTTTCTTATGCTTCTGTTAAATTCGTTTAATGTGTTTGCATGAGATATTACTTGTGAAAAATCTCAAAACTCAAAATTACTAAGTATTTTTTATTAATTTGGTTTTGAATCAAATTAATTTTGACCTCCATGATTTATTTATTTATTTGTGAATTCTTTTGGAGAAATCTCCCCAACGGAGCTGCCAAAAGATAACCTTCACATGAATGAATTCCCAAAAAGATGATTGTGAATTATTATTAGTGGGGACGATGACCCTCCCAACGAGGCTCGATCAAAAAGAAGTAATAATTCTTTATTTAATCATGGTTATTACTTAGGTATAAAATTGATATGCATATACTTCTCCGAAGTCCCTGTCAATTTTATTTTGGTCAAGTGGGAGCCAGCTATTAATTAATTTTTTTAATTAAAAGTTTGTAACTGTTCTTGTTTGTAACTTGCTCAATTGCGTTTAAATAATGACCCACCCAACGTGACTTATTTAAACTGTTTTGGGATGTTGGCTGATACATGTTCATATTTTTTTGAGATTATAATATGATTCATGGTATCGAATTATGTGATGAACTTTTTCTGTTTTAATTCTAGCATTGATACGAAAATGTATGTTTATTTCAGTTCAGCTATTCGCAACCTTTTACTCCACTGTTCAATATACTTAAAGACAATTTGCTTACTGGAGAAAACTTTGTTGATTGGTATCGCAAACTTACTATTGTCCTGACCGCACAACATCATAACTGGGTTCTTACTGCACCCAAACCTGATAAGCCAACTGAAGACTCAAGCAAAACAAAAAAGAAAGAATATGCTGTCTGGGAGCGGTCCAACGAAATGGCAAAGTGTACCATCTTGGCTTCTATGTCAGATGTGTTGCAACACCAACACCAACACCAAAATGTTGAAACCGCTGCAGACATCATGAAAAATCTTAAAGCGATGTTCCAACATCAGAACTGTGTTGCTCGTCAGATCACCATGAGAGACTTGCTCTCGATGAAAATGGTGGAAGGGACGCCCGTAAGGGAGCACATTCTCCAAATGATGGGTCACCTAAATAAGCTTGAGGTTCTTGGCGTTGAATATGATATCGAGACCCAGATCGATTTCATACTCCATTCTCTGCCGAAAAGTTTTGAGCAGTTCAGGCTGAATTACCAGATGAACAATCAGAAGTTCACATTGCTTGATCTGTTGCAGGATCTAGTCTCGGCAGAGGCTATATTAGGGCAATAGATTCAAGCCTTGGTGGCAAAGGGACCTTCTTCTGCTTCTAGGCCAAAAGGTGGTAAGAACAAGAAAAAGGCAAAAGGCCAAAGCCAAGTGAACTCAAGCATTACCAAGGGCAAAGGAAAGGTAAAAGGAGAGGGAGGAGTTAAAACGGCAGGTAAAGGGAAATGTTTTAACTGCGGAGAGAAAGGACATTGGAGGTCAGCCTGTTCCAAACCCAAGCGGAATGGAAAGAAAGGTAACTCTTATGCACTAGTTGTTGAAACTTGTTTAGCAGAGTATGCTACCCATTCGTGAGTAGTGAATACGGGATCCACTGATCATGTTTGTTTCACTTTACAGGGGTTCAAGCTGACCCGACAACTTAGTGGAAATGAGATCATCATCACACTGGGCTATGCTACAAGAGTAGCAGGTGAAGCAGTGGGAGACATGCACCTGTCTTTTGAAGATAAGACTTTAGTTTAAGAGATGTTCTTTACGTTCCTGTTTTCTTTGACAAACCTTATGTATGTTTCTGAACTACCTTTTTTATGGATATTCTGTTCGTTTTAATAAGCAAGTTACTATTTTTCGTAACGATGTGTTTATCTGTCATGGAACTTTATAGAACAATCTCTATACTATTACCTATGCACACCACTCACAAAATGCATCTTATATAACACATCGACTGTTTCAAACAATAAGAGAAAAACGTTCAGAAAACATGAACGAAACACCTCTTTGGCATCTCAGATTAGGTCATATTAATCTAAATAGAATCCAAAGGTTGATGAAAGATGGTTCACTGTCGGACCTACAGAATGAACCACTTCCAACCTGCGATTCATGTTTGGAGGGTAAAATGACCAAGAGGGCATTTGGAGCCAAGGGGACTAGAGTCATAGAAGTGTTGCAAATCGTTCACACTGACGTGTGTGGTCCAATGTCAACCAATGCTAGAGGTGGCTACGAGTATTTCGTGACTTTCATTGATGATTACTCAAGGTTTGGGTACATTTTCCTCATGAAACACAAATCGAAAACCTTTGATAAATTCAAAGAGTTCAAAGCCGAAGTGGAGAATCATAAGGAAAAGAGTATCAAGTTTCTACGATCTGATCGTGGAGGCAAATACCTCAGCAATGAGTTTTGAACCACCTGTCAAACGAGGGTATTGTTTCCCAGTTGACTGCACCCGGAACCCCTCAACAAAATGGGGTTGCAGAACGAAGAAACAGAACACTCTTAGAAATGGTCAGATCCATGATGAGTTATTCAGATCTACCCAAGTCATTTTGGGGTCACGCCTTGGAAATAACGGCCTATGTTCTGAACTTAGTGCTATCTAAATCGGTTCCCAAAACCCCTAGAGAGTTATGGACCGAGCGCTAGCCCAGTCTGAGATATCTAAGGATCTGGGGGTGTCCGGCCTACGTGTTGGACAAGGAAGCCAGTAAATTGGATCCACATTCAGAATTGAGGCTGTTTATAGGGTACCCTGAGGGATGAAAGGGTGCATGTTCTATGGTCCCGAAGATCAAAAAGTAGTAATAAGTACCCACTTTAGATTTTTGGAAGAAGACTACATGAACAATAGAAAGTCCAAAAGTGAGATTACCTTAGACGAATTAAGAGGGCAAACTCCAACACCAACTGTACAAGAAGTAATACCAAACATCACACCCACACAAATGGAACCTCGTCGCAGTGGGAGGGTTGTGAGACAGCCCGAGAGATTCCTAGGGATAGGAGAGTCTTCAAACTTGATCTCTGGAGAGGAATCAGACCGTGGTCTTACAACGAGGTAATCCAAGACAAGGATGCAAATTCTTAGCAAACTGCAATGGAGGCTGAAATGAGTTCTATGGATCATAATCAGGTGTGGGAGCTTATCGAACCACCCAATGGGGTAAAATCTATTGGTTGCAAATGGTATATAAGAGAAAAAAAGGATCGGACGGTAAGGTTGAGACCTTCAAGGCTAAGCTTGTGGCAAAGGGATATACTCAGAAAGAAAGGATCGATTATGAGGAAACCTTTTTGCCTGTAGCCATGCTGAAGTCCATCTGCATTCTCCTGTCGATAGCTGCGCATCTTGATTTCAAAATCTGGCAAATGGATGTTAAGACAACATTCCTTAACGGAAGTCTTGAGGAAGAAATCTGTATGCGTTAACCCTAAGGTTTCATTACGAAAGGTAAAGAACATCTGGTTTGCAAACTAAAGAAAACCATTTATGGACTTAAGCAAGCATCCCGAGCTTGGAACCAATATTTTGATCAAGTAATTAAAACCTATGGTTTCAACAAAAACGAGTTCAAGAGTTGTGTGTATAAAAAGTGTGATGGAACTGCATTGGTATTTTTAGTACTATACATAGACGACATTCTGCTCATCGGGAACGATGTAAATGTGTTGTCAGACGTAAGTGTGTGGCTGTCAAATCAGTTTGACATGAAGGACTTAGAAGAAGCCGATCATATCTTAGGGATCAAGATCACTCGAGATCGGAAGAAAAGAATGATCGGTTTATCCCAAGCTTCATACATAGACACTATTTTGAAGCGATTCAACATGCAGGATTCAAAGAAAGGTTTCTTACCTTTCAGGCATGGAATCCATTTGTCGAAAGAAATGTGTCCGAAGACACAAAATGAGATAGATGACATGAAGGGCATTCCATATGCATCAGCAGTTGGAAGCCTTATGTATGCAATGTTGTGAACGAGACCAGATATTTGCTTTGACGTTGGCATGGTAGCAAGATATCAGAGTAATCCGGGAATAGAGCACTAGACAGCTGTTAAAAATATTCTTAAGTACCTGAAATGAACTCATAATAGAATGTTGATTTATCAATCGGACAATCATTTCCTAATTGGATACACGGACTCAGATTTCCAATCAGATATAGACTCCAGAAAATCTACCTCATGTAGTGTGTTTGTTTGGGAGGAGGAGCCATAACATGGAGAAGCGTAAAATAGAAATGCATCACCGATTCTACCATGGAAGCCGAATATGTAGCTGCTTGCGTAACGACGAAAGAGGTGGTATGACTCAAGAACTTCTTAGTGGACTTGGATATAGTTCCGATTTTGCCCAATACCATCACGGTTTACTGTGATAATGTTGGAGCAGTTGCAAATTTAAGGGAACCAAGAACCCACAAAGCCAGCAAACACATTGAAAGAAAATACCATCTTATATGATAAATCGTTAAGAGAGGAGATATAGAGGTGGCAAAGATCACATCGGAAGACAACCTAGCAGATCCATTCACAAAAGGTCTGCCTCAGAAAACATTCGAGAGCCATTTGGAAGGAATGAGTGTCAAGTGCATTGCCAATCTGCATTGAGTATAAGTGGGAGAAATGTATTAGGTTCGTGTAGGTGACATATAGATGTCATGTAGAACACGAGAATACCTGTAGGGTGTACTTAAAAGTAGACTTTGAGTATAAGTGGGAGATTGTTGGGGTTATACGTGAAAGTATGTTTTTACGTAATAACGAACCAATGTAACTCTGTTGGGAGATGAATTTAATAAAGATATGATTTTGATTAGATCCCAAAACCCCTGAGTATGACATGTTTAGGATAATCTTGATAGTTGAGTCAGGATTCAGTTTTAGAGTATTCGGATGGTTATCTGCAAAATGTATAGTCGTGAGATATAGATCGGGTTAGATTCTCAAGTAAAGTTCAAGACTCAAGAAGTTTCAAGAAACCGAAGTTTCATATATGAAACCAAGTTTTCGAGGTTTCGATGAAAATCGAGAAATCAAGACTTCGATGGAGAAACCGAGAAATGTAAGACTCAAGCAGAAATCGAGATATCAAGACTCAATATGAAATCGAGGAATCAAGACTCAAAGATTTAGATTCAATGTCGGTCGTAATATCCGTGAAGACTCGTAAGACCCTGAAGAACTCAGAAGACTATGAAGACTCGTAAGACTCAAGACACCAAGATGCAAGACAAAGATCAAGAATCAAGATCAAGAATATCAAGGCACAAAAATTATCAAGACTTCGATAATGTCTTTGAATGCTCGATATAAACTGAATGTTCCGAGTCACTGAACATATCTATCTGAAGAATGCAATACTGAGAAGATCGCGATTCCTTAAAAAAATAGATATTTGCCAAGACATTCAAATGCAGACAAAAGGAACTAAGACAAAGTGTTGTTAAGGTTATATCACTCGAGGAGAATGTAACCAAAAAGAAGCTTGAGTTTGTCTACCTTTAACCGAGAAAAAAGTCAAAAGAGGGAAGACATCATCATACCATATCGACAATCGACAAATGACGAGTCAATTTGAAAAAGATGTCAGAAGTACTATGTTCAAGACTGCAAAAAAGTGATAACCGGCTACATGAAAGGCTATTGCCTAAAACGTGTTAGGGAGTGTCAAACCCTAAATATAGCCGTTCCTCACACACCATAAGAGAAAACTCACGAAGCTATCTCTCCAACGGATAGTTTTTCAAGAGTGACCTTGGTGTATGCCTATAAATACTTGTGACCCTCTACATTGTAAGGTTACGGGAAATTTGTAAGCAACTCAAGAGCTCAAACTTATTATTGCAAGTTGAAGCACTCGAAAACCCAAGAATTTCCCAAGTGCTTTAAATCGAAGAGATCTCATTCCACTAAGCCTAGCTTGATAAGATATATCCAAAGCTTAGTCGAGATATCCTAGCCTTTGCATTGTTCTTTATTGTAAAGGATATCTCATCCTAGTTGGAAACCAACCAAGAAACCCCAAACCCTTTGTAAGGTAGTTTGAGTGTGATTGTTGGTGAGATTGGAGTTGTAAAGAGTTAGTAAACTACATTGAGGTAGTCAGAAAGCTCTAGAGAAGAAGTGAGTAATCTATCTTGGATAGACAGAAAGCTTGTGTGAGTTTTTGAGTTAGTAAACTACAGAGGTAGTCAGAAAGCTCAAAACTAGAAAGGTTAGTAAACTACAGAGGTAGTCAGAAAGCCTTAGGAAGTGATTAGTGAATTTCTCTGAAGAGATCAGGGAGAGTGGACGTAGGAGCTTGAGTCTCTGAACCACTATAAATTGTTGTGTTCTTTGCTTTCTGTTTTGCTTAACTGTTGCATTACCTTGTTTTGAAAGCATATTTTCACTGATATTCAGTTGGAATCAATCCACTGAAGCTGCATCTGAATTGAATCAAAGCCTAATCACTATTCCATTAAAAGGAAGGTTTTCAGCAAAAGCTTAAAACGAGTAAGTTAGTTATCTGATCCAAGCAACTCAGGATCTCTGAAAACTCAGGACTCAGTTGGGATTATCTGAGGTATCTGAAAGCAGCTCAGGATCACTGTCTCAGGTAGACTTTGACTCAGAGCGATTTGTGCTTCTCAGAACCAAATCATCAGGACAACCTGACCCAAGCTGACCTCAGTAAAGAAAAGTTTAAAAATCACTGAACAAGTGTATTCCCCCCCATACACGTGTAAGACTCGTTTGCACCGAGACCATCAAGTGGTATCAGAGCAGTGGTTCAACTTGACCACCTGCTTTGTTGACCAAAGTTTTATTTGCTAAAATACTTGTGGTCTATCTGAACTGATCTTATTTGCTGAACTCTTAAAAGACTCAGATAAAATGTCTTATAAGAAACTTCTCATGTTCTCAGTAGAGAACTATGATTTAAGGAGACTGAGAATGCAGGCTCATCTGTATTCCAAACATGAACGTATGTGGAGAGTGGTCTCTTAAGGACCATTCCAATTTACTGTGGTGAATCCCAGAGGAACATAAAATGAGAGAAATGATCCTAGAACAGAATTTCCTAAGTCTGATGACCAACTGACTCCTGAGGAGAGAAAGTTAGTCAATCTAGACTATATTGCTAAAGACACACTATACAATACAATTGATGATGGTGTGATGGGAATGATTTCTCATTGCAATACTGCAAAAGAAATCTGGGATACACTAGCTGTAATGTGCCAAGGCACATATCATATCAAGGAAAACAAACTTTCAGTTGCAATTGGAAAGTTTGATAGTTTTGAAATGGAAGAAGGTGAATCAATTGACAAATTGGAAGTCAGTTTCACTAGCATTATGAATGATCTAAATGCACTTGGAAAGAAATATCCACAGAGAGAAGTTGCATTGAAAATTCTTAGAGGTCTTTCTAAGAAATGGGATATACATGCAGTGGTGATTGAAAACACCAAAAACATTAATTCAATGCCATACCAACAAGTCTTCTCTGAGCTAAAAGCCTATGAGTTCGTAATTGATAAAAAATCTAAAAAGGTTGACAGCAAAGATGATTCATCATCTAGTAAGAATGTGACTTTCAAAGCCAAGGATAAAACCTGTAAAACTAGAGAGTCTGAGAACTCCCTTGCTAAGAATCAGGATGAGCTTGAGGATAAGCTAGCGCTGATGGCAAGGAGGTTTGAAAGACTTAATAGTCGATATGGAAAATACAAAAACTATTATAGGAATCACAGGTACCAGAAGAAACCTGAGGACAAATCAACTAAGAAGAAGATGGACCTGAAAGCTGAAGGATCTTCATCCAAGAGGAAGGACTCCAAGTCCAAAGAAGAGAGTGATCAGGATGATGATGCCAACATGTCTTCTATTTGCCCAAAAGAAAGGTCACTTCCAAAGATGATTGTCCCGACACGAGTCTTAATGAGAGAAGAGAAAGGCAAGCTAAAAGAGACAAGAAGTTCTCTAGCAAAAAGGCCATGGTTGCAGAAGAAGAACATTCTGAGGAAGGATCTAGCTCTTCAGATGAAATCTTCCCAGACAGTGAAAGTGATGACCTCTGTCTAATAGCTATTGAGGAGGTAAACTCTTATTTCTCTGTTGTTGCTCCTACACTAGCACAAGAGTTGTCAAGTTCAACTGTAAACAGTCAATTTGACCTGATGGATTCTTTTGAGAGTCTGATGAAGGACTATGCTGTTTTACAAGAACTGCTAAAGGAAACTCAAGAGCGAAATAATAAGGAACTCAGAGGGTTTGAAAATCTTAAGTGGAAAGACTCTAGCAATACTGAAATCACTTCTCAATTAATGGGAGCTACTGATGAACTGGATGTTTTGAAAGTACAACTCTCAGAGAAAGAGAAGTTGATAGTGACCCTAACTGAAAAGCTAGAGAAATCCACTGAAGAGATTCAGCTGATCAGAACTAAGTTCAATGACCTCTCCGAGAAGCATGAAACTCTACAGAATGTGAGGATAGTGATTGTAAGAAGTTAACTCTATTGAATCTGATCTAAAGTAATAGATGAAATTGAGTTACTAGAGATCTGTCACTATAAAATGCGGATTGGGATACATTCGGGGGGAACCTCACAAGGTCATCCGAATCTTTGATCAAGTAGCAAAAAGACAATCTTTGTTAAATCAATTGGCACCTACACTTCAAACTCAAGAAATGCCCAAGGTGTTAGACAAGGAAAATGACCTATGGTTCCAAAAAAACCGAATGATCGGTAAGAAAGCCCAAAACTTCGGTGAAGGCTAGAAAACACGAGCACTCGATTGGAAAATTCGAGCAAGTACTTGAAGCCTCGAGGCTAAGATTGCAAACTGAAAAGGATCTCAGACTTTGAACCATCGAGGAATCTTCGAAGAGAAATACTCTCGGCCGAGACATTCTCAATCAAGAAACCAAGTCCTCGATATCTTGAAAGACCCAAATTTCAAGATCAGACAACCTGAACCCCACTTGCCTAAGGGTAAAGGTTACCTAAACCCGAAGTCAACAAAGATTCAGACCAGCTTTGCATGAGAAGCCAAAGCAAATGAACAAAAGGCCTGAACCAAAGAAAAATTCAAAAGCTCATGTTCATGCTAAGGCTAGCACTCATACACGTAAAAAACTGCTAAGGCACCCAGAGTAGTAAATGTGTATGTTGATGTTTATGGAAGACATATCAGCCACTCTAAAGTGATTAGAGTTGTCAGGCAGATTTGGATTCCGAAAGGTACATCTAACCTTGTAGGACCCTATACAAATTGGGTACCTAAGAATTGATCTGTTTTTCAGGAGGAAAACAAGGGCACAAAGCTGATTAAAGATCACATAGCACCGATGAGTAGAGATGAAAAAGCCCCTGCTGTATGGTATCTTGACAGTGGATGCTCAAGACATATGACAGGATTCAAGAAGATACTCAGTGACTATGTTGAACAAAGAGGCCCTCGATCACTTTTTGGAGATAACTCCAAGGGACGGTCAAGGATATGGAACTTTGGAAATCGACTCAGTTCATATCCATGGTGTTTCATATGTATCTGGATTGAAGCATAACTTGCTTTCAATAAGCCAATTTTGTGATAAGGGTTTTAATGTTGAGTTCTCTAAGAACTTATGTTATGTGAAAGATGATATCTCACAAAAAATATTACTGACTGGTACTAGAAAAGAAAATGTGTATCTTGCTGATTGGAGTTCAACTCCTAAAGATACATGTTTGGTTGCAAAAAGTTCCACAAATACCAGTTGGTTATGGCATAAAAGAATGAATCACCTGAATTTCAAAACCCTGAATAAGCTTGCAAGATTAGCTCTTGTGAGAGGGTTGCCTAATGAAGTGTTCAGTAAGGAACATGTTTGTGATGCGTGCCAAAAAGGAAAACAAGTTAGAGCATCATTTAAAAGCAAAGTAGATGTTTCTACTGAAAGAATACTTCAGTTGTTGCATATGGATCATTTTGGTCCAATAACACCAGTGAGCACTAATGACAGGAAATACACACTAGTAGTAGTTGATGACTACTCAAGATATACTTGGGTCATATTCTTACTCAGTAAGAAAGAGACTCGGAATAAAAGTCAGCCTCGAAAGTTTGAAAATGCTCAAGATTGAGAAAAATCGAAGTGTGGTCAAAATCGATCCGACAAAGGAACCGAATTTATAAATCATATTATATCGATTATTGTGCAAAGAAATGGAATTACTCATGAAACATCACCGCAAAGGACCCCTCAACAAAATGGTGTTCTTTGAAAGAAGGAACAGGACTCGAAAGAAGTTCGCAAGGACAATGATAAATAAGTCGATATTCCTAAAAGGTTTTGGGTCAAGTCAAGCAACACCGCATGCTATTCACGCATCAGATCCATGCTTGACCAAGAGTCAAGGCAAAACACCCTACGAGCTTTGTAATGAAAGGAAGCCTCTTGTTTCTTTCTTTTCGTGTTTTGGTTGCAAGTGTTTCATACACAATAATGGTAAAGATCGATTGAAAACATTTGATAGCAAAAGCTAATGAAGGAATATTCTTAGGATATTCTAAAATTAGTAAAGCTTTCGAGTTTACAACCGTAGGACTCTTATTGTGGAGGAAACACCTCATGTTGTTTTTGATGAATCTACTTGTGTCCGTAAGAAAGCAGAACATGATGCGATGAACCCGACCAAGAAGATCACCAGATTAAGCACGAAAAAGAATGAAAAATCATCCAATGAACACGAAAAGAAGAAGTCACCACCTTCTATGATTGGGTGACTCGGACTTCGAATAAAGAAGTTCGGGATGGAATTGAGGATGGTGAGACTCAGAAAGCCAACACACCAAAAGGTGACCAATCTGAATAGACACCGCCTCGGACTCGGTATGTGATGCCAATGAAGATGTGGTCACAAATGAGGCAAATTCTGAATCTATCAACCAAAGGGGGAACAAATGTCTCGACAATGTTCTGAATAGAATATCCCCTGAGGAAGATGATTCTCTTTCTCCTTTTCTGTTGTTCCCTGAGTTTACTGAACTAACTGAACCTAACATTTCAAATGTTAAGGATACTATTGAAGGGGAAACATCTAGAAGGAAATGGTTAGATAGTCATCCTACAAGTCAGATTGTGGGTGATCTAACTGAAGGTGTTAAAACAAGAAGGTTCCATGGTGAGAGTAAACTATTCTGCTGCTTCCTATCAGAGAAAGAGCCTACTGAGATTGATGAAGCTCTACAAGATTCTCATTGGATTACTGCTATGCAAGAAGAGCTGAATCAATTCTCAAGGAATGAAGTATGGGAGCTAGTAGATAGACCTGAAAGGCACAATGTCATTGGAACCAAGTGGGTTTTTAAGAATAAAAGAGATGAAAACAACAACATTGTAAGAAACAAGGCAAGGCTAGTTGCACAGGGTTATTCCCAAGAAGAAGGCTTGGATTATGATGAAACCTTTGCACCTGTTGCAAGACTAGAAGCCATCGATTGTTTCTTGCATATCTTTTCCCACATGAAGTTCACATATCTATCAAATGGATGTGAAAAGTGCATTTAATCCGGTGTGCTTAAAGAAGAGGTTTATGTAGAACAACCTCCTGGTTTCAAACAGAATGACCAAGTTTACAGGCTCAGAAAAGCCTTGTATGGTCTTAAGCAAGCACCCAGAGCATGGTATGATGCTCTTTCTCAGTTTCTTACTTACCATGGTTTTGTCAAAGGAACTGTTGATAGAACTCTGTTCAGGATAGAAGATTGGGAAGATATCTTACTGGTTCAGATATATGTTGATGACATCATCTTTGGATCTCCAAACCATCAGCTGTGTGAAAAGTTTTCAACACTGATGAAAGACAAGTTTGAGATGTCAATGATGGGAGAGATGAATTTCTTTCTAGGTCTTCAAGTGAAACAATCAAAGGAAGGAATCTTCATCAACCAGGCAAAGTACACCAGAGATATGATTGCCAAGTATGGCGTACAGAATTGCAATGCAGTTAGAATTCCTATGAATACTAACTACAAGATGGATCCTAATTACGAAATCAAATCGAAATAGTCATCTTGATTATAGAGGAATCATTGGATCATTGCTCTATCTCACAGCAAGTAGGCCGGACATAACATTTGCTGTTGGGATATGCGCAAGATACCAAGCTAATCCTAAGGCTAGTCACATGGAGGCTGCCAAAAAGATACTGAAGTATCTTAAGGGCACAGTGAATAAAGGATTACGATATCCAACTGATGATAATCTTGAATTAACTGGTTACTCAGATGCTGATTATGGAGGCTGTAGGATTGACAGGAAGTCCACTACATGAACTTGTCAATTTCTTGGAAGCAAGCTGATATCTTGGTTTTCGAAGAAAAAATGGACCTCGATGCAACCAAAGATTTGAAAGCCGGATACATGGTCGCAAGAAGTCATGTGCTCAGTTTTTTTGGCTCGCACAACAATTAAGGGATTATAAAGTTGTAGCCAATGAAGTACCAATTTTGTGACAATAATAGTGCCATTGCTATTTCACAAAATCCGGTATTGCACACCGATGCAAGCATGTGGATATCGACATCACTTCATCGGAGATCATGTCGAGAAAAAGGACATCGATGGATGGAAAAATTCATACTGATAAGCAGAGAGATGATATCTTGACTAAACCTTTGGCTGAATCAAGATTTCAGGAACTATCAGTTGAATTAGGGATGTTGGATCCAGGTGTATAGAGTAAAATCTAAAAAATTGAAGGTTTTCAGATGCATGAAGTTTTCTCAGAATTCTACTGAGAAGCTCAGGATAAAATGGAAATCTTGAATCGAGTCTCGAGAAACTTCAGATTCTTTGAAGGTCAAGATTTCGAGATTATATTGAACCCATTCAAGATTTCTCGGATCATCTTGACATTTTATCAAGGTCAATACTCAGTAAGACTGATAGAGGTAAATTAGTCTGAAGAAGTAATGACTCATGCGACTCATTTATTGCTTAAGTGAAACTCAGTAATCATTTGCAATAAATACAAAACACCTGAAGAATGTTTTGGGCGGGATCTTTGAAATTCCGAAGAAGGTCAACAATCATTAAATGCTCTATTACATTTATCCACCAATGAGGTTAAAATGACGGCTTACTTTTCGGAGATCGACCTTTCATATACCCGATTAATCGTGGATTAATCTTAACCGTTGTTTTTCACCAAACCGGTACGACTACCCACGATCTCGAGCTATATATTCCTTTGAAAGTCGTTCAAGCCAAATTTTATTAAACCCTTCGTTCCCAAAATCCTCTGCAAAATAAAATCCCTTTTTACCCAGAAAATCAAAACCCTAAATCTTCAAAATCTCAAATGGCTCCTACCATATTCGAAAAATTAGCCGAGACTAATAAGCCATGGTATGAGTACGTGGTTTCTTTGGAGAGTACCACAAATGCCAAGCACGAAGAAGAGGCGCTCCATTTAATCCGATTGGCGAAACTGACGAACCTCGTCGCTAATCGACCAGAGGCGGAGTTGTTGGGGAATGTTTCGCACAGATCTATTCGGGGTGAATATTTAAATACAAATTTAATTCATTAATTATTACTAGCATGAATTAATCCTATATTAATTCAAATAATAATTGCAACAACATATCATGCATATAAAAAGCCATGTAAAACCTACGACACGAATCTACGGGTTTACGTGAACGCATTACCCTCTGGGATGGCAAAGGGCTTTGGTCGGACGGACTAACCAAAAGGACTTCCCAAGTATTCCCTTAGCCCTTGCTCGACAATCCGGTGGAAGGATACTCGCGAACAATTAACAAAAAAAGGAAAAAATAAACTTTGTTGCACCACGTGTGTGGATTTGCTAATATTTCCAAAGACATGGAATTGTACTTGGGAATGAACTAATCATCCCCTATTTATAGGAGAGGAGGAGGGGCACGAAATTTTGGTGGTTTTTCAATGTGGGAAAATACTTTTCTTGGTCACCAAGAAATCTTGAATATATCCCATATATTCTTTTTCCCATAATTAAAATATTCCACAAAAAATCCACCTCCTCTATTTTATGGTATAATTTTCAAAAATTGAGCAAGATTCCAAGATTTAGATCTTCTTGAATTTATGAGATATTCTTGTATTTCAAGAAATACATATCTTCCATAATATCTTTTCAAGAAAATCAAGAAAATCTTTCTTGCCCTCTATTTTCCAAATTTTTTGAAAATCTCTTAATGAATAACCAAGTGGGAGATTTCTTGAATTTAATGAGATAATCTTGTATTCCAAGAATACATATCTTCATTCCATAACAAAATTCAAAAAAAATCTTTCTCCTCTTTTTTATTCATAATTTTCGAATTTAATGAGGAAATATAAGCAACAATATTTATTTTATTTTAATCACCTTTTTCGTTATTGGACTATATGTTGGGCTACTCAGGGGGCCTTTAGGAGAATTAAGATTGGACCTTCTAATGGATCTTGAATATCTAATATTGAGCCACAATATAATTCAAGCCCATAAATATTAATTAATCCCACTACATAATTAATATTGTACTATCCATCTTAACCCATATTACGATCAATATGGCTCCGGTCATTATTTCCCGTGTTTAAGATTATCTAGCCCATTAATTAATTCAAGCCAATCAAATAGCTTTCCATTAATTAATATCTTTTGTCCTTGGTCGAGGAACGGTTCAACATTATTATCCATACCGAAACAAATTCCACTTGCAAGATTTGGTATGATAAAGCTTATGAACCTCCCAAGGGGGCAAATCAAGCAAGCGTGCTTTTGACACGATTCTTCAGATAAATCTTAGCAATCACATGTGACCAATAATATTGCCCAAGATAAAGTGCGTATTGAATCTCTCTCGATTCGCTACCCATGATAAGTCAAAGCAATAGTTACCGATCTCACGTGATCCTATTTCAGGGGACGAAGGTTAAGAAACAACGAACCACCGAGGTCTAATTCTTCCTTGTTCGGTTAAGAATTTATCCTCCTCAGAGGGTCCTATTCAACAGATCACATGCACTAGTGTAATCTCTTGGTCAAGACAAACCAATCCGAGCCTTACACCTCAACCTTTCACGATGGTTGTTCATTTCCATCTAGGTCGTGAATGGCGTACTTATAGTTACAAGGGACTGTTAATTTAATCTTCTGTGATCGGGTATCACTAAATTAACTACTGATGTAACACGATGAATTATTGAACAGCTTATGCAAAGAAATATATATAACATTCAATCATATTTAAAGCATCGATAAACAATTTATTTCAAAGAAATAAGTCCGAAATTCGGTTTTGATTATACAAAGTAAAAATCATACTTTTCAAAGATAATCCCCAACAATCTCCCACTTATACTCAAAGTCCGCTTTTAAGTATACTACAACACGCCTCGAGTAGTCCGTGACATCTAATGTCATCTACACGAACCTAATAATTTCTTCCACTTATACTCAAAGCCAGTTAGGCAACGGTCTTGACACCCATTCCACTCACATGTCTCTCGAATGTATTCAGAGGCGGGACGCTTTGTGAATGGATCTCGCTAGTTGTCCTCGGGACGCTATCTTTTGCCACATCTATATCTCCTCTCTTAACGATTTCTCGTATAAGATGTCTTTCCTTTAATGTGTTTGTTTGACTCGTGGACTCTTGGTTCTCTTGAATTTGTAACTGCCCCTAGCAGATATTGCTAGACAAATTGTAACACCATCCAAGTCCACTAAGAAGATCTAGAGCCCAATCGGTTCTTTTCACCGCTTCACAAGCGACTACTTACCCGAGTCCCATGGTTGAGTCGGTGATGCATTTACCTTCACACTCGTCCATTTGATGGCTACACTTCCCAAATGGAAACACACTAACTGAGGCAGATAATTTCTGGAATCTAGATTTGATTGGAAATCCGAGTCCATGTAGCCTATGGGGATTGGAGTATCTGACTGATAAATTAACATTCTATCCCGAGTTCTTTTCAGAAACTTCAGAATGTTTTTAATCGTCGTCCAATTCGCTTTCCTCGAAGTTACTCGATATCTTGCTACCATGCCTACTGGCAAAGCATATATCCATCTCACACAAAGAATGCATACATAAGGTTTCCGACCGTAGAAGCACAAGGAATACCTTTCATGTCATCTATCTCCTTTTCGCCTTAGGGAACATATTCTTGGATAGATGGATTCCAAGTCCGAAAAAGTACGAATCCTTTCTTGAATCTTGCATCTTTGAATTGTTTCAAAACCGGTGTCTATGTATGAAACTTGCGATAACCCGACCATCCTTTTCTTGTGATCTTGATCCCAAGGATGTGTCCGGGTTTTCCCTAAGTCTTTCATATCAAACCTGCTTTTGAAAACCATGCCCTTACGCAGTGATCACACCTTCACATCGTTCCGGCGATCACAATGTGATCTACGTGACAAATCTTAAGAATACCAATGCGATTCCGACACGCTTTTTATACACAACTTTTTCAAACTCGTTTTTGATCAAACCCATAAGACTTTATTACATGATCAAAACTTTGGTTCCAAGCTCAAATACTGTTTGAGTCCGTAAATGGACCTCTTGAGCTTACAAACTATGTGTTCTTGGCCTGTTTCAATGAAAACATGGGGTTGTTGCATATAGATCTCTTTATCAAGACTTCCGTTAAGGAAAGCTGTCTTGACATCTATTTGCCAGACTTCAAAGTTGAGATGCGCAGCAATCGATAAGAGAATACGGATGGACTTAAGCATGGCTACGGGCAAAAAAGTTTCCTCATAATCGATCCCTTTCTTTCTGAGTATAACCTTTCGCCATTAGTCTTGCTTTAAAGGTTTCAACCTTCCCGTCCGGTCCTCTTTTCCTCTTATATACCCACTTTCATCCAATGGGTTTGACCCCATTAAGTGGTTCGACTAGCTCCCACACTCTATTATGAAACATAGAACACATATCGCCTTTTCATTCTTTGTTTGCCAAGAATCAGATCCATATCTTGGAGTGCCTCATCATATGTCCATGGGTCGATTCCGAATCAAGTCCGAGGACTCTCCTATTCCCATGAATCTCTCGGGCTGTCTAACAACCCTCCCACTATAACGAGGTTCGGTTGTGGAAAACGTATCGTTTAGTATATCATCTAAGATACGATAAGACCGAGGTTTGCCCTCTAAGCTCATTTAAGGTAATCTCACCATTTGGGTTTTCTTTGGTTCATATAGTCTTCTTCCAAAATCTAAAGTGGGTGCGGATGTCCACCTTTTGATCTTCTAACTATAGAACATTCACCCTTTTGTTCCCTCGGGTATCCTACAAAATAGCCTTTAATTCGATCGAGGATCCAATTTACGGTTTCCTTGTCCAACACGTGGGCCGGACACCCCAAAGTTCTCATGTGTATCTTACTAGACTTGCATTGGGTCCACAATTCTTTGGGGTTACGGGAACCGATTTGGATAGCACCAAGTTCGAATGTAAGTCATTTGTTTTCCAAGGTATGACCCCGTAATCGACTTTCGAAGATCCGTATAACTCATCATTGATCTAATCATTTCCAAAAGAACTCTGTTGCTTTCCTCTCAAAACCCCGCTTTTGTTGAGGGGTTCCGGTGCAATGAGTGGATACAATCCCTTCATCGATAAAGTAGTTCAAAAACTCATTCTTTGAGGTATTCGCCTACGATCATATCGTAGAGACTTGATACGTTTTTCCCTTATGATTCTCTGCTTGAGCCTTAAATTCTTTAGAATTTCTCAAAGGACTCAGATTCATGCTTCATAAGGAAAATGTACCTTGAGTAATCATCAATAAAATTACTCATAACCTCCTCTTGCTTTGGTTAACATTGAACTACGTACATCTATGTGAACGATCTTTAACACTTCTTTAGCCCCATTCCCCTTGGCTCCAAATGCCATCTTGGTCATATTACCCTCCAAACATGATTCGCAGGTTGGATCCGATTCAATCTTGGAGACGCTCCAGTGAACCATCTTTCACCAACCTTTGGATCCTCTTTGGATTTATATGACCTAATCTTAGATGCCAAAGAAGTGTCTCGCTTCACGCCCCGATGAACGTTTTCTTTTCTCGGAAACAGTTGATGTGTTATAGGATACGTTTCGTGAGTGGTGTGCACAGTTAATTGTATAGAGATTTTCCATCAATGTCCCTTAACAGATACACTCATCATTTCAAAAATGATGTCATTCTTATTAGAAGAAACTTAGTGTCCTTTAATCGAATTTTAGAAACTGAAAGTGAATTCTTTCTAAAACTGGGAACATAAAGATAATCTCAAAAAAAACTTTATCTTCAAAAGATAGGTGCACTTCTCCCACTGCTTTAACTGCTACTCATGTAGCATTGCAATGTCTGCTACTTGCGTAGTATTGCAATAATCGTTACTATCGTAGCATTGCAATATCTGCCACTTACGTAGCATTGCAATGTCTTCTACTTTCGTAACGTTGCCCAGTGTGATGAGGATCTCACTCCCACTACGTTGCCGGATCATTTAGAACCCGTGAAGCCAACATGATTAGTGGATCTCGTATCAACTACCCATGAATGAGAAGTATACGCCGCTAAACAAGTTTCAACAACTAGTGTGTGAGAATTACCTTCCTTTCCGTCCCTTTTGGGGTTGGAACAGGTAAAACCTCCATTGTCCTCTCTCACCGCAGCTTAAGCACTTCCTCTTTGGATTTTCCTTGACTCAACAAGCATTCCTCATCTTACCATTGCCCTTGGCAACAGTTGAGTTTTATTGCTTATGGCCTTTGGTCCTCTTCTTTATCTTGCCTACCCTTGGCCTAGAAGATGAAGACGGACCACCTGGCGTCAAAGCCTGAGGTTGGGTGCCTTACCATCATTTCTGCCGAGTCCAAAAGTTGCAACAAATTAGCTAGCGAGGCCAAAATGCTCAAAAAACCTTTCTCAAGCAGAGAATGAAGTACCAAATTCATCCGAGTCTCCGGATCATAATCTGCACTCGAGAATCTCAAGTTTGTTCGGGATGGGCCATCTATTTTGAGGACGAATCCCTTACGGGTTTTTCCTCCACCATTTTCAAATGACGACATCTCTCGCAGAAGGTGATCCGACGAGTCCCGCATGTTTTGACTCGTCGGTTGGCTCATCGATTTTTGTGTGTCAAAATCCACTTGTGCTTTTTGTGCGCTTAGACAATTATAATTTTCCAATAAATATAGTTTCCATACAAATTGTATTGACTTTAAGTATAATAACAAAGGATTAAAAGGTAACGACATCTTTGAATCGAAATAAACAACTATATGCAATAAAGACAAGTATATCACAAGATTCATCACATGCATCATATTTAAAATCTCAAAAAAAATATGAACAATGCATCGCCCAACATCTCAAAAAACAGTTTAAATAAGCCACGCGTTGGGTGGGTCATTATTTAAACACATTCAAGCCGGTCACAAACAAGAACGATTATAAACCCTTAATATCCAGATTAATAGTTGGCTCCCACTTGACCAATATAAAATTGACGGGACTTTATAGAAGTATATGCATATCAATTTTATACCTAAGTAATAACCATGATTAAATACAGATTACTATTTTTTCGCTTTGATCGAGCCTCGTTTGAGGGTCATCGCCGCCACTAGTAATAACCCACAATCATCCGTTTGGAATTCATTCATGTGAAACCTATCTTTTGACCGTCTCCGTTGGGGAATTTCTCCAAAAGAATTCACAAATAAATAAATCATGGAGGTCAAAAATTAATTCAATTTTATTATCCTAATAAAATTGTCAATTAATTATTTAAACATACTTAGTAATTTTGAAGTTGAGATTTTTCCATTTGGCAACCCTCATGCAAACACATTTAAACAAATTAAATAAAGCATAAGATAACACAAATAAATCAAGCAAAAAATGAAAAAAATAAACATATTGGGCACAAATTATCCAATTGTCATGGTTTGATTTTTCTTGGCTTGATCTTGAAGAAACACGCCTCGAATTTCTCCCACTCGTTCGTCTCGAAAAATACTTCGCTCGAACACGCCACGCCAGCAACTCGCGGATGGGATGCGATCCCCGCGGCCGCCGGTTTAGGATGCCTAGGACAGCCTAGGCCACCTACACCGCCGGGCGAAGCCACGCCACAGCGCCTACACGCCGCAGAGTCGGGCTCGGCGCCTCCTCGAAGTCGGCAGATCCTCATCAGCAGCAGCGCAAGAGACCTCCGCCCCGCCCGCACCTCCGCCGCGACATCGGCCTCGCCCGCGTCTCCACCAGCGCCCGTCTGTAGCGCCAGCATCGCCCGCCCGGCTTTGGAAACCACCCGCGCCCGTCTTGGCTGCATCCCCATCCTCATGCCCCGGCCGCCCGGCCTCGCCCTGCGCCCATGCGTGCCGGTAGCAGCGCCAGCGCCCAGCCCCTTTGGTTACGGATTTAGATCCTTTAATTCTTCATCTCTTAGTTCCCGATCCGGTTACAATATATTTACAAAAAATAAATAAACTAGATCTAGACTAGTCTATTACATTGATCAAATCAAATAAATCCCAACCTACTCGTGGATTTTTTTCACGAGCAAAAAACAAATCCGAATCGAATCGAATTAAAAACCACGGTTTATATGCATGCAAAATAAAAAACATTAAAATCCATGACAATTGGATACCGCAAAATGTATCTAACAGTTCTACTATCCAATTTCAAATTTAATGTCCGTGAATTAAATTACAATTTAAAAAATTCAGAGTCTCAAACAAAGGGCTTTGATACGATTGTTGGGGAATGTTTTATGAGATCTATTCGGGGTGAATATTTAAATACAAATTTAATTCATTAATTATTACTAGCATGAATTAATCCTATATTAATTCAAATAATAATTGCAACAACATATCATGCATATAAAAAAGCCACGTAAAACCCACGACGCGAATCTATCTCACGGGTTTACGTGAACGCATTACCTCTCGGGATGGCAAAGGGCTTTGGTCGGACGGACTAACCAAAAGGACTTCCCAAGTATTCCCTTAGCCCTTGCTCGACAATCCGTGGAAGGATACTCGCGAACAATTAACAAAAAGGAAAAAATAAACTTTGTTGCACCACGTGTGTGGATTTGCTAATATTTCCAAAGACATGGAATTGTACTTGGGAATGAACTAATCATCCCCTATTTATAGGAGAGGGAGGGCACGAAATTTTGGTGGTTTTTCAATGTGGGAAAAAGACTTTTCTTGGTCACCAAGAAATCTTGAATATATCCCATATATTCTTTTTTCTCATAATTAAAATATTCCACAAAAATCCACCTCCTCTATTTTATGGTATAATTTTTCAAAAATTGAGCAAGATTCCAAGATTTAGATCTTCTTGAATTTATGAGATATTCTTGTATTTCAAGAAATACATATCTTCCATAATATCTTTTCAAGAAAATCAAGAAAATCTTTCTTGCCCTCTATTTTCCAAAAAATTTTGAAAATCTCTTAATGAATAACCAAGTGGGAGATTTCTTGAATTTAATGAGATAATCTTGTATTCCAAGAATACATATCTTCATTCCATAACAAAATTCAAAGAAAATCTTTCTCCTCTTTTTATTCATAATTTTAATTTAATGAGGAAATATAAGCAACAATATTTATTTTATTTTAATCACCTTTTCGCTTATTGACTATATGTTGGGCTACTCGGGGGCCTTTAGGAGAATTAAGATTGGACCTTCTAATGGATCTTGAATATCTAATATTGAGCCACAATATAATTCAAGCCCATAAATATTAATTAATCCCACTACATAATTAATATTGTACTATCCATCTTAACCCATATTACAAATCAATATGGCTCCCTGTCATTATTTCCGTGTTTAAGATTATCTAGCCCATTAATTAATTCAAGCCACCAAAATAGCTTTCCATTAATTAATATCTTTTGTCCTTGGTCGAGGAACGGTTCAACATTATTATCCATACCTAAAAACAAATTCCACTTGCAAGATTTGGTATGATAAAGCTTATGAACCTCCCAAGGGGGGCAAATCAAGCAAAGCGTACTTGCACACGATTCTTCGTATTAAATCTTAGCAATCACATGTGACCAATAATATTGCCCAAGATAAAATGCGTATTGAATCTCTCTCGATTCGCTACCCATGATAAGTCAAAGCAATAGTTACCCGATCTCACGTGATCCTATTTCGTGGACGAAGGTTAAGAAACAACGAACCATCGAGGTCTAATTCTTCCTTGTTCATTCAAGAATTTATCCTCCCCAGAGGGTCCTATTCAACAAGATCGATCATGCACTAGTGTAATCTCTTGGTCAAGACAAACCAATCTCGAGCCTTACACCTCAACCTTTCACGATGGTTGTTCATTTCCATCTAGGTCGTGAATGGCGTACTTATAGTTACAAGGACCTTGTTAATTTAATCTTACGTGATCGGGTATCACTAAATTAACTCTGATTAAACACGTATGAATTATTGAACAGTTATGCAAGAAATATATATAACATTCAATCATATTTAAAGCATCATCGATGATAAACAATTTATTTCAAAGAATAAGTCTGGAAATTCAGTTTCGATTATACAAAGTAAAAAGCATACTTTTCAGTATAATCCCCAACAGGAGTATGCTCGCGAGGTAATAGAGTTTGTTGCCAATTTGGAAATAGATGAGGATGATAATATAGAGTCCAAGATTTCTATTTCTCATCTTGAACAATCGATGAAATTTGTGGATTTTGTTCGACAGCTTTATATTGTCCCTAAGCATTTGAACGACATTTTTTAGTTGTGCGATAGGAGAGATGATCCCTCATTGTATATGATGGGATGGGAGCAAGAGTATCTTGACAGGATAGCTGAGAAACCTGTTAAGTTTGAGACAACTCTGCATAAACGGCATCTAAAGCCGAAGTACAGAGTGTTGATGGATATTGTGGGAAAGTGCATCATGAGTCGGTCTGGAAGCTTCGAGCAGATCAGACTCCCAAACTCCGACTGATGGCGGCGATTGAGGACTCACCCACCAAGGATTTCAACTGGTTGAAATATTTGATCAAGGTGGTTAGTGAGCAAGCCAAGGTCATAAAAAAGGAGGATGGGGCAATATCGATCAAAGGCAGGATCCTCCATGCCACCAAAATATCTTTCATTTTGGAAATGTGCCGAGAGGAGGAGGATATTTTTGCCAACTCTACTCCATTCCCCAAGTCCAAAATAATGTTCAAGCCCATTGCTGCAAAGAGGACGATCAAGGGAAATAAAGAGATAAAGGTGGAATCACCTGTTGCGGCTGCTGTAGAAGAAACCCAACAAGCCAGGGGGAAGGCTTTGTTGGAGGGGAAGAAGGAGCAGGGTGAGAAATTGAAAAAGCAAAAGACCCTCGCTCCAAAGCGCAAAAGAATGGTGGTTCTCACCGATGAGGAAGAAGAAAGTGAGACTGAGGAGATTCACTGAGCCAAGTCGCTCGAAATCGCCTTTTACTCAGATTAGCTCAAAGCATCTCAAAGGCACAGGATCAAACTGAGGTGCAAGTCTTCTCTGAGGTTCTTGAGACATCACTTAGTTCTGATAAGTTCTCTTAAGAAATTTTTCAAGGACCTCAGACCTCAGAGAAAGTTCAGATTCCCTCTGAGGAAATGCCGGAAGAAGATGC
This sequence comes from Stenogyne calaminthoides, assembly GCA_037126765.1. NCBI lineage: Eukaryota > Viridiplantae > Streptophyta > Magnoliopsida > Lamiales > Lamiaceae > Stenogyne > Stenogyne calaminthoides. The sequence continues at coordinate 16,843,872 of JBBCBC010000020.1, forward strand.
TCAGATTCCTGCTAAGGAGGTGCCCACTCAGTTCTCAGAGCAAACTGAAATTCCCACTGAGGAGGCGCCAACTCAGACCTCAGAACCAAGTCGATTCGAGATCGAGAGTCATGCTGCCCAAACCTCGAGTTCTTGAGCCTCGGGAGCCGATGAATTTTGATGAGCTCTGAATGAGCTATTAGTCGATCTTTCAAATGAGTTTCCAATCAACACGAGAGCCCGATGCTCAAGAAAGGTGAAGCTGAAGAGACCGAATGGCGAAGCAAGGGGGAACGGTTCATCCTTGACCGCTACCCTGAACTTAGCTCATTCCCTGACCTACAAGACATCTTCTTCAGATTGAGGTCAACGGTCTACATCCTCAACCAGACTCTTCCAGAGATGCTCAACATTGCTTCATTTAGAGGCGAAGACTGGTGGAACGAGGAGATAACTTTTCTCACTGAATTCTCAGGGTTCAGAAAAACCAAGCTCAGGATGAAAGTCTCAGACTTTGATGAGCTTGTGAAGAAAAAAAAGGTCTTTGAGAGGAAAAGCTTGGTTGGTGCCCCGAGCTCCATTGACAAATCTCAGGATGGGGACCAACAAGGGGATGATGAGAGTCAATCTCAGAAGGAGAAAGACTCAACTGATGCCTTGATCAAATTTCTTGTCGAACATCCTCGGACCGGGTTAGCCTTCAGACTGAGGCTCAGGTGGACACCCAAGCTCAGGGTGAATCCCAGACTCAGACTGAGTCTGAAGCCCCAGTTCAAACTGAAGCTCAGGTTCAGACTGAGACTCAGGATGAACAGCCAACTCAGGAGGCACAACAGATCAGATATGCTCCTGAGATTGATCTCACCCCGATGATGGAGAAATTGGAGAAGGTTGAGCCAATACTGAACAAAATTGCTCAGATGGAGGAGGTTTTGGCCAACCAATCTCAGAAGATTGAAGGATTTAGTACTTCTTCAAAACTGGTGCTACTTCAGGATACTCTGACAGACAAGCTGACCTCCATGGAAGGAAAATTAGAAGCAAAGATGGAGGGGGTCAAGGCTAAGCTTAATGCAGAGCTGAAGCAGAAGCATCAGGAGCAGACTCAGATTCTAGAAGCAAAGTTGGTTGAGAAGAATGAGATGCTGGTGAAGAACGCTTTTGAGGAAATGAGCTCTTTGCTCATGACCAAAATGACAAACATGTTCAAGGAGGCTCTCTCAAGTCAATTTGCTCATCTGTCTGAAGAATTCTCTGTGGCGAAGAACCACCTCAGAAGGCTCGAGGAGGAGCAAGATTAGATGGCAGGGGAGGTGCGGAGTGTCAGTAAAGAACAATACCATATGGACACAGAACTCTCCAGGCTTCTGCCAGAGTATGGTTCCAAGAAGGGAAAGACACGAGCCGATCTCGTGGATTTTATTGGAACATACTCAAGGGCAAGGTTGTAAAAAATCTTTGAAAAAAGAAGATCATTGCCGGGCCATGAAGGAGATAGAAGCCACCGAGAAGCTTAAGTTCAAAGAGGTGGAGAAACCAGGGGCTACACTCGGGTTTCGAGAAAAACAATGCAGGGAAGTTCTTTGAGAGAAACCGAAAGTGGTAGAGGAAGGATTGGTACAAGCCTAGTTTGGTCTTTGAAATGCCCATCAAGAGAAAGGCTATGGCGATGGAACGACTGAGGGCAAAAGAGCAAAGGCTTCTAAGCCAATTCAGAGGAAATTATTGCTGGATATTGAAGATTCCGAGGTTGAGCCAAAGAAGAAGGTCTTCAATACCAGAAGCGCTCTGAAAACACTCCAGATTGAACAAGCGAAGAAAACTGGCCGCATCGCTTTTCGTGTACCAAAGGATCGAAAGAAGGTAGAAGAAGAGCGAAAAAAGAAGGAGTGGGTTCAAAAAGTTCGCAAAGCAAGAGGAGAGGGAACACAAAAAGCATCAGAATGGCCGCATGTTGACAAATGGATGCCACCCATATCAACGATGCGTGGGAAGAAATCAAGAGAACCTTCGGTTCTACTATGATGTGCTTTCGAGAGAATGGAGAGGGAGAGCTCGGATCCGAATGAGGCTTTCATCGACTATCTCCTGACCTTCTATCCAAAATACCTTCAAGGATGGATAAATCTTGCGGATGAAGGAAAGGTGCAGATAACCGCCCCTGGTCCATACGTGTACCCTCCTCCCAGGCTAGAGAATGGCTGTGTAAATGAGAAAGCCATTGCTCAAGAAATATCTCAGTAAGCCATTCAGTTGGGTCTGACAGGGAACAATCCTGATATCATCAAGGAGAGAGATGCGCTGAAAAGAAGATATTATGGAATGTTCAACCTTGAAGTCCCTGCTGATGAGGTGGAAGAAGATCAGAACTGAAGAGCTGAACTGAAGAGCAAATGAAGACTCAGAAGATGAAGACTCAGAAGATTAATGTAATTATTTATCTTTCTTTTGTCTTTTTGTTTTTGTTAGATAAGATTCATTGTAACTTGTAAAAGTCTACCTATCATCAATGAAACCTTATCATTTATGCTCAAAAGATAATATCTCATTATCTTATTTACATGTCTTTTAATTTTGATTTGCCTGAATGATATCTCTGAATTAATTGTTTGGAAATTAAGTATTTAGTGATGGATCCTTTGAGAGATTCATTACTGAAGAAATTATTGGCTGATTAATTGTTGGGAGATTCTCTGCTTAAGAAATTGTTGAGAGATTCTCTGATTTAGGAAATTGTTGGGAGACATAACCAATCTTGTAATAGGATATAACTGAAACCTGAGTATAGGTTAAGTATGTTTGTAACAAGATAGGTTTTGGCATCATCAAAAAGGGGGAAATTGTTGGGAGATGAATTTAATAAAGATATGATTTTGATTAGATCCGAAAACCCCTGAGTATGACATGTTCAGGATAATCTTGATAGTTGAGTCAGGATTCAGTTTTAGAGTATTCAGGATGTTATCTGCAAAATGTATAGTTAGCAGATATAGATCAGGTTAGATTCTGTGGATAGTTTTTCAAGAGTGACCTTGGTGTATGCCTATAAATACTTGTGACCCTCTACATTGTAAGGTTACGGGAAATTTGTAAGCAACTCAAGAGCTCAAACTTATTATTGCAAGTTGAAGCACTCGAAAACCCAAGAATTTCCCAAGTGCTTTAAATCGAAGAGAGCTCATTCCACTAAGCCTAGCTTGATAAGATATATCCAAAGCTTAGTCGAGATATCCTAGCCTTTGCATTGTTCTTTATTGTAAAGGATATCTCATCCTAGTTGGAAACCAACCAAGAAACCCCAAACCCTTTGTAAGGTAGTTTGAGTGTGATTGTTGGTGAGATTGGAGTTGTAAAGAGTTAGTAAACTACATTGAGGTAGTCAGAACGCTCTAGAGAAGAAGTGAGTAATCTATCTTGGATAGACAGAAAGCTTGTGTGAGTTTTTGAGTTAGTAAACTACAGAGGTAGTCAGAAAGCTCAAAACTAGAAAGGTTAGTAAACTACAGAGGTAGTCGAAAAGCCTTTAGGAAGTGATTAGTGAATTTCTCTGAAGAGATCAGGGAGAGTGGACGTAGGAGCTTGAGTCTCTGAACCACTATAAATTGCTGTGTTCTTTGCTTTCTGTTTTGCTTAACTGTTGCATTACCTTGTTTTGAAAGCACATTTTCACTGATATTCAAAAGCAATCAATCCAATCAAGCCGCATCCAATTGAATCACAAAGGATCTCAATCACTATTCCATTAAAAGGAAGGTTTTCATCAAAAGCTTAAAACGAGTATAAACTTAGGGCCAACCATTCCAAGACATCCGAGTAGCTAGAACAAGATAGTTACCAAACCGAACTTATTCTTCCGAGGGTTCAAGAAGTTAGTTATCCGATCCAAGCAACTCAGATCTCTGAAACTCGTGGACTCACATTATTGGGATTATCTCGAGGTATCTTAAAAAGAAAGCATTTCAGATCACCTTTGTCTTAGGTAGACTTTGACTCGTAACGATTTGTGCTTCTCGAATTAAAATCATCGACAACTAACTGACCCAAGTCGACCTCAAGAAAGAAAAAGTTTTAAAAATCACGAAAGCATGTGTATTCCCCCATACACGTGTAAGACTTTTGCACCGGACCAACAAACTCTTATTTACTTGAATATAAATGTTTCATCACTGTTGCTTTAAATATAAATGAATGTTAATTATTTATAGCAAACCGTTCAAATATTAGTACAATATTACATTATAGTTAATGTGGTGATACCCGATCACAGAAGATCACATTGACAGTTCCTTGTAAACACAAGTACAACTTCACAACCTAAATGGAATTGAACACTCCATTGGTAGAGGTTGAAGTGCAAAGCTCAGATTGGCTTGTCTTGACCAAAAGATTGTATTAGCACATTATGATGTGCTGAAGAGGACCTACAGAGAGGATAAATTCTTCCGTACAGGCTTAAGGGATGAAGAATTAGACCTCAGTTGTTATTGATTTCTTAACCTCTGTCACTTAAATAGGATTGCATGTAATTGATACTTATTGCTTTGATCTGTGTTGGGTTTAGAGTCAGACATCGATTCTATACTTTGCATTTTGGGCAATATTATTAATTATATGGCAATTGCTAAGATTTAATCTGAGCAACGCATGTCAAGCTTAGTCTTGTGTGATTTGTCCCCTTGGTGGGCTCATAAGTTTTACATACCAAATCTTGCAAGTGGAAATTTATTTCCGGTATGGATAATAATGTTGAGCTGTCTTTACTCCAAGGACAAAATATATTAATTAATATAAAGCTTTTGAGTGGCTTAATTAATTAATGGACTAAATAATCTTAAACACCGGAAATAATAACCAGGAGCCATATTATCGTAATATGGATTAAGATGGATAGTTCAATATTAATTTTATAGTGGAGTAAATTAATATTAATGGGATTGAATAATATTTTGGCTTAATATTAAAGTTTCATAGCCCATTGGAGGTCCAATCTTAATTCTCCTAAAGGCCCCTCAAATAGCCCAAATTAAAGTCCAATTAATGAAAAGGAGAAGAAAATATTATTGCCCATTTTTCCTTGAAATTTTCGAAACTTATGGGACAAGGAAGGGAAAAGATTTTCTTGATTTTCTTGAAAAGATTTTATGGAAAAATATAAGTATTCTTGGAATACAAGATTATCCCATAATGTAGGTCCCGAACGGGTTTTTTAGGGCGTAAGTCTAGAGGGAGGGTGAATAGACTTATCCAAAACTTTGATTGGGATCAAAGTGAAAAAACAAGTTCCCGATCGAGTGTGTGTGAATCGGTTTGGATCGGTATCCAACTTATCGACGCTTAAGGGCGATTACCGTGTCTATCTAATTTTAACTGATGTCGACGCTAAGTTTTACCCGTGTGAAAACCAGTTTATTAAATCGTAATTCTAAGTTATCTGTTTTTGAATCGATGACAAAGTGTCAACCGATCGATCGTGTTATTTGTTTGGTGCAAATCGATCCGACTTAGAATATGCATGTAATACGTAAAACAAGTAGTGTGCAAAAGTGTAAAAGGTGGTAAATCAGATAATGCACACCAGATTATTATAGTGGTTCAGACAACTTGTCCTACATCCACTATTCCCTATCGCCAGGGGGTATTGGGGTTATAATTTGTCTTGAAAGACGCTTTGTTTGATTTGCCCTTGAGGTTCATAAGATTTATCATACCAAATCTTACAAGTGGAATTAGTTTCCGGTATGGATAATAATGTTGAACCTTTCCTTGACCAAGGACAAAAGGTATTAATTAAAAAAAAGTTGTTTCAGTGGCTTCAATTAATTAATGGTGCTGGATAATCTTAAACACGGAAAATAATGACCGGGAGCCATATTAACAGTAATATGAGTTAAGATGGATAGTGCAATATTAATTATGTAGTGGGATTAATTAATATTTATGAGCTTGAATAATATTGTGGCTCAATATTAGATATTCAAAGTCCATTAGAAGGTCCAATCTTAATTCTCCTAAAGGCCCCTCAAGTAGCCCAAAGATAAAGTTCAATAACTGAAAAACGTGTTTAAAATAAAATAAATTATTGTTGCCTAATTTTTTCCTAATTTTTTTGAAATTAATAAATAAAATGGGAGAAAGATTTTCTTTGAATTTTGTTATGGAATGAAGATAAGTATTCTTGGAATACAAGGTTATCTCATTAAATTCAAGAAATCTCCCACTTGGCTATTTATTAAGTGAATTTCGAAATTTTTATTAAATAAGGGAAGGAAAGATTTTCTTGATTTTCTTGAAAAGATATTATGGAAGATATATATTCTTGGAATACAAGAATATCTCATAAATTCAAGAAGATCCAAATCTTGGATTCCTACTCCGTATTATTTTCGAAATATACCATAATATTAGGAGGTGGGATTTTGTGGAAATATTTAATTATGGAGAAAAGAATATATGAGATATATTCAAGATTTCTTGGAGATCAAGAAAAAGATTTTCCCATCTTATTTTCACACAAAAATTTCGACCACCCCTATATCTATAAATAGGGGATGAATGTTTCATCCCCAAGGCAATTCCATGTGTTGGAAAAATTAGAAATCCACAAAGGTGGTGCAACATAATTTTATTTTTTCCTTTTGTTAAAATTGTTCGCGAGTTTCTACCACCGGATTGTTGAACAAGGATAAGGAAATACTTGAGAAGGTCTTTTGGTGTGTTCGTGTGAACGAGATCCATCTTCTCTACGGTTGTCACTCCGAGAGGTTAGTTCACGTAAACCCGTAGTAATTTCGGATGCGTAGAATTTATGTGAACTGTTTATATGCATGATTTGTTGTTGAATTATTATTTGAATTACTATAGGATTAATTCATGCTAGTAATAATTGTTAGAATTAAATTTGTATTTAAATATTCATCCCGAATAGATCCGGGCAATTAATTCCCCGACAGGTACCAACTTAACCAACTGGACTTAGTTTAATGTGTTAGTCCAACATAGTATAACAGATGTTTCAAGAGTTCTCACTCAACCAATCCCAGAAAACAGAAACTAGAAACCCTAGTCTGAAATCTTGCTAAACAAACTTAACCTAACTTTTGGTTTGGGTATAAGATTTGTTGTGTTCCAACTGGAAATCTATCCTAGTATTTGGGTAGCCTAAAGCTGAAGGATAAGATTTCTGTGCTAAGAACTTATGGGATGAACACTTAGAAATATTCTTCAATTTTTGTGTTCTTTGTGCGGAAATTGCGTATAGCTTGAGCTTGATGATAATTTCGGTAACCTTAATATGAAGGTTGATCCCATATTTATAGACCTTGAAATCAAAGAGCTGTTGGAGAGCAATTTGAATCTCAGGCTATTTTAGGTAGCTTGCAGGCTTGATTTGACGTGCTCAGGAAGGTCATGCCGTCTTTGTGCAATTTCGTCCTTTCTAGACGTTTGCCCTGATACACCATATCATGCATCGTCAGATCCGTACATACGTGTCAATCTCTGAGTGGCTAACAGGTACACTTATTCGGCGCCTTGTAAAGCCAACTATGTTGACATTCTTCTGGTCTAATCTTCATCGTATAACTTTGATTAGTAGATATGCTTATCACGTTTCTGACTAAGCTTGACCTGATCAGTATCCTTCTGATCAGTAATCTTGAGTCTTCTGATATGGTTGTCTTAGCTTCAACCTATCGACTCTGTTGGTTTACTCTAGACTATGTCTTCTGGTCTCCTGCGTCTGTTGATCTTCGCTTCTGATCTTCTTCAGGACTTAGTCTATACATATTGAGTCATCAGCTGTCTAACATATTCAGCTGGTTTCCTATTAAATCATCAGTCAACTAACAGGTTCAGCTGGTCCTATTACAACTATTTTGGAACTTCCATCAAAACTTATAAATTTCCCAACAATTTCCCCCTTTTTGATGGAACCAAAACATTTCCCAGAAAGTATGCTGAACATAAGTTAAATAACAGTAAAGAAAAGCAGTATATCAGAAGATAATGAGAGTTTGTCTTAAGATCAGAAAAATATAATATTTCAATAAAGATGTAGAAATTACAAGTACAAAATGAAGATATCCTAATCCGATCTTACAAAAGATTCTTCTGATATCTTCAATATCTTTCTTCTTCTGGGTCATCACACATCTCGAACAATCTTGCCTTGACTTCTGCAGCTTTGCTTTCATCGAAGATGTCATCCTGAGCAAGACATTTTTTGAGAGTTGCGTTGAAGGAAATCTTGTCTAACTTCCCATCGGAGTCTTCTTGTAATCCATGATTTCGACCTTGGGGGCAACTGGTATGCAACTCAGTTTCTTGGCCTCTCTCATGATATTATCATAGAATGCTGGATGCTTGTTACTCAATCAATCTCTGAATATTTCATCCTTGTCCACATTGGTTGAAATAACTTGATTGATATAAGCCGAGATATACCACTCACCTTTGATCAATCTCCATTCTTTTACCATTTTTATATCTGGCTTAACAATCACATCCACATCAGCAGGAAGAACTGGTTCAACAAGATGTGCACCTTCTCCAGATTCAGCTACAATCTCTTTCTTCTTTCTCATTCTGTAGGATTTATTGAGGCTTGAAGCTTCTTCCAGTCTTTTCTGCCTGTCATGCTCTACTTTCTTCAACTCTTCAGCTTTTCTCTTGTCAGCTTCTGATGTCTTCTTTTTCTTTGCAGCAGCAGCAGCAGCGTTTCTTACCCTTCTTGGCATGCTCATCTGATACAGTAGAGGAAGAAATCACTTCTTCTAATTCTGCAGCTGCTTAGGCATCTTTCTTCAATCTTTTCTTTTCCAGAGTGATCTGGATCCCAGCTACAAAGTTTTCTACCTGATTCAGTCTTCCCTGAACTTCAGCATCTTTCTCCTCTTCCCCCTTTTTGGTTCCCTCAAAATGAGCTTTCAGCTCAGAGCTGAGGTCACCAATCTGCTTCGTAAGATCTTGCTTTAAAATTCCAAGGGCAGAAGATTCAATACCAGCATGAAGACTTGCCTTCTCAATTATCGTCAGCATAGAAGATTGAGCTTTGTCCACAATAGGGTTGACTTTATCGAACACATACTCCAGCTTATCAGTAGCAGAATTGACCCTCTTTGTAGCATCAGCAAGATCATTTTGCATCTTGGTCAATTCATCCATCTTCTCATTCATCATCAGAGTGAACTGCTGATTTATGGTCTCTTCAATCTTGGCCAACTTTGAGTTCACCTCCACCATCTTGTCAGCTGTAGTATCTCTCAATTCTTCAGCAATTCTTGTGCAGTGAGAAGATACATATTCCCGTTCAGTTCTGATGGCCTTCTCTAGTTGCCTTGGCACAAAGAAACTCACATCATCACGAAACATCTGAGCTATGTTCGCTCTGAAAGTGTTCTTGATGTACTTCATGAGGTTCTCTTCGAAAGATGGAGAAGTTTGAAGGATCCGCATTACCTGACCTGCTGATGTCGAGGGGTCTTCGACCTCCATATCCTCAGCTTGACTCCCTCCAGTAGTCAAATCTATCACATGCTCGGCTAATTGTGCCTCAGCTGATGGGGATTGTGCCGCATCTCCCACAATAACTTCATCGGTAGCTTCTTCAGGTTCTTCTATGATCATTATTTCTTTTGCCGTCTTCTCAGTATCAGCCATTTGCTCAAAGATCTCTTCAATACTGATCAGACCAACATCACCCATTTCTTCTTCATCATCATCAGATTCCTTCATTTGCTTCATTACCCAACTATACTTGACCATTTTGTGGGTCATTTCTCTGTGCATTGGGGTGTCCGGCATTCCCAGCTATCCTGTGATCAAGCCAGCCACCGCATCATCAGAAATCAGATCTGGAGCATTTTTCACACCAGCTATCTTCCTCATCTGTAGCTCATTCTCAAGAAAGAAGTGAATGCCGCCCTTCTGCTCCAGAATGTTGGGAAATTAGTTGCTCGGATCTATTCGGGGTGAATATTTAAATATAAATTTAATTCTAACAATTATTACTAGCATGAATTAATCCTATATTAATTCAAATAATAATTCAACAACAAATCATGCATACAAATTCGTCACATAAACCCTACGCATGCGAATTGCTAGGAGTTTACGTGAACTAACATCTCGGAGTGACAACCGTTGAGAAGATGGATATCCCGTTCACACGAACAAACTCAAAGAGCCTTCTCAAGTATTCCCTCGTCCTTGTTCTACAATCCGGTGGAAGGATGCTCGTGAACAATTAACAAAAGGAAAAATAAAATTATGTTGCACCACCTTTGTGGATTTCTAATTTTTCAATACATAGAATTGCATTGGGGATGAAACATTGATCCCCTATTTATACTAAGGAGGGTGGTCGAAAATTTTGTGAGGAATAAGACGGGAAAATCTTTTTCTTGGTCTCCAAGAAATCTTGAATATACCTCATATATTCTTTTCTCCATATTTAAAATATTCCACAAAAATCCCACTTCCTCTTGTTATGGTTATTTTCAAAAAATAAGGCCAAGATTTCCAAGATTGAGATCTTCTTGAATTTATGAGATATTCTTGTATTCCAAGAATACATATCTTCCATAATATATTTTCAAGAAAATCAAGAAAATCTTTCCTTCCTTATTTTACTCATTATTTTTGAAAATTACAAGTAAATAGCCAAGTGGGAGTTTTCTTGAATTAAATGAGATAAACTTGTATTCCAAGAATACTTATCCTCATTCCATAACAAATTCAAAGAAAATCTTTCTCCCTCTTTATTTATTTATTTTCAAATATTAGGGAAAAATAGGCAACAATATTTTATTTAATTTTAAACACCTTTTTCAGTTATTGGACTTTATATTTGGGCTACTTGAGGTGCCTTTTAGGAGAATTAAGATTAGACCTTCTAATGGACCTTGAATTTCCAATATTGAGCCACAATATTATTCAAGCCCATAAATATTAATTAATCCCACTACATAATTAATATTGCACTATCCATCTTAACCCATATTATAGTTAATATGGCTCCCGGTTATTATTTCTCGCGTTTAAGATTATCCAGTCCATTAATTAATTTCAACCACTGAAATAACTTCACTTTAATTAATATCTTTTTCCTTGGTTTAGGAACGACTCAACATTATTATCCATACCAGAAAACTAATTCCACTTGCAAGATTTTGTATGATAAAACTTCTGAGCCTCCCAAGGGGACTAATCAAACAAGACGCACTTGCACACCGATTCTCCGTATTAAATCTTAGCAATCGTCATGTAACTAATAATATTGCCCAAGATACAAGGTATTAAATCACATTGATTCTCTACCCATTGTAAGTCAAAGCAATACTTCTAATTCTCCACAGGATCCTATTTAATGGACGAAGATTAAGAAATAACTAACCACTGAGGTCTAATTCTTCTGTATTCAGTTCTGAAAAATTTATCCTCCTGTAGGTCCTCTTCAGCGCATCATAATGCACTAGTGCAATCTCTTGGTCAAGACAAGCCAATCTGAGCCTTGCACTTCAACCTTTCACGATGGATTGTTCATTTCCATCTAGGTTGTGAATTCTGTACTTTTAGTTACAAGGGACTGTTAAGTTAATCTTCTGTGATCTGGTATCACTAAATTAACTACAATGTAACACGTACTAATTATTGAACAGTTATGCAATAAATATATGTATCATTCAATGATATTTAAAGCAACAGTGATAAATAATTTATTTAAGCAAATAAGCCCGAAATTCAGTCTGGTTATACAAAGTAAATGCATACTTTCCAGTATAACCCCAACAATCTCCCACTTATACTCAAATTTTGCTTTTAAGTATACTATAACACGTCTCGTGTAGAATCTACGTGACATCTAATGTTACCTACACAAACCTAATAATATCTCTCCCACTTATACTCAAAGAAGATTGGCTACGCACTTGACAACCATTCCTCCCACATGTCTCTTGAATGTTTCCAGAGGCAGACACTTTGTGAAAAGATTAACTAGGTTATCCTCCAATGCGATCTAAGCCACCTCTTCATCTCCTCTCTTAACAATTTCTCGTCTAAGATTTCTTTCCTTCAGTGTGCTTGTTTGACTCGTGGACTCTTGGTTCCCTTTAATTTGCAACTGCCCCTAGCAAATATTGCTAGAAAAATTCGGAACTCCATCCAAGTCCACTAAGAAGGTCTAGAGCCAAACTGGTTCCTTCACTGCTTCACAAGCAACTACTTACCCGTCTTCCATGGTTAAGTCAGTGATGCATTTCTGCTTCACACTCGTCCATTTCATGGCTACACTTCCCAAATGAAAGCACACTAACTGAGGCAGATAGTTTCTGGAATCTATGTTCGATTTGAAATTCGAGTCCGTGTAACCGATGGGAATCAGACTGTCTGACTGATAAACCAACATTCTATCGCGAGTTCTCTTCAGATACTTCAGAATGTTTTTAACTGCAGTCCAATGTTCTTTCCCCGGATTACTCTGATATCTTGCCACCATTCCAACGGCGAAGCAGATATCTGGTCTCGTGCACAACATTTCATACATGAGGCTTCCGACAGCCGAAGCATAAGGAACTCCCTTCATGTCATCTATCTCCTTTTGCGTCTTTGGGCATATTTCTTTGGATAGATGTATTTCATGTATGAAAGGTACAAAACCTTTCTTGGAATCTTGCATGCTGAACCGCTGCAAGACAGTGTCTATGTATGAAGCTTGCGATAAGCCTATCATCATTTTTTTACGATCTCGAGTGACTTTGATCCCAAGGATGTGACCTGCTTCCCCTAAGTCATTCATATCAAACTGTTTTGACAGCCATGCCCTTACCTCCAACAATAACTTTACATCATCTCCGATGAGCAGAATATCATCTACATATAGTACTAAGAATATCAATGCAGTTCCGACACGCTTCTTATGCACACAACTTTCAAACTCATTTTGATCGAACTCGTAAGACTTTATAACCTGATCAAAACATTGGTTCCAAGCACGCAACACTTGCTTTAGTCCATAAATGGACTTCTTGAGCTTGCAAACTAGATGTTCTTGTTCTTTTTCAATGAAGACTTTGGGTTGTTGCATATAGATTTCTTCTTCAAGACTTCCGTTGAGGAAAGTTATCTTGACATCCATTTGCCAGATCTCTAAATCGAGATGCGCAGCTATTGATAAGAGAATACAGATGGACTCGAGCATAGCTACAGGCGAAAATGTTTCCTCATAGTCGATCCCTCTTTTCTGAGTGTAACCTTTTGCCACAAGTCTAGCCTTGAAGGTTTCTACCTTCCTGTCCGGTCCTCTTTTTCTCTTGTATACCCACTTGCATCCAATGGGCTTGACCCCATTAAGTGGTTCCATTGCCGTTTGCCAAGAATCCACATCCTTGTCTTGGATTGCCTCATTGTAAGTCCATGGGTCCGATTCATCTTCACCGGGGACCAAGTCCGACGACTCTCCTATCCCCATGAATCTCTTGGGTTGTCTAACAATCCTCCCACTACGATGAGGTTCTGGTTGTGTAAGTGTGTCGTTTGGTATGTCAACTTGTACTGTTGGCATTGAGGTAAGCCCTCTTAGCTCATCTAAGGTAGTCTCACTTCTGGGTTTTTTATCGTTCATATAGTCTTCTTCCAAGAATCTAAAGTGCGTACTGATTACCACCTTTCATTCCCTCGGGGTACCCTATAAACAGCCTTAATTTTGATCGTGGATCCAACTTTTCATGTGTCTTAAACTGGGCTTGCGTCCGGTCCACAACCCTTTAGGGGTTTTGGGAACCGATTTGGATGACACCAAATTTAGAATATAAGCCGCTGTTTCCAAAGCGTGACCCCAAAATGATTTGGGTAGATCCGCATAACTCATCATCGATCTGATCATTTCTAAAAGAGTTCTGTTTTTTCGTTCTGCAATCCCGTTTTATTGAGGGGTTCAGGGTGCAGTCAACTGGGATACAATCCCTACATCAGACAAGTAGTTCAAAAAATCATCGCTGAGGTATTCGCCTCCCCGATCAGATTGTAGACACTTGATACGTTTTTCCTTATGATTCTCTGCTTGAGCCTTAAATTCCTTGAATTTATCAAAGGTCTCATATTTATGCTTCGTAAGGTAAATGTATCCATACCTTGAGTAATCATCGATAAAAGTAATGAAATACTCATAACCTCCTCTTGCTTTGATTGACATTGGACCACATACATCGGTGTGAACGATTTCCAACACTTCTTTGGCTCTATTCCCCTTGGCTCCAAATGCCCTCTTAATCATTTTATACCAAACATGATTCGCAAGTTGGAAATGGTTCAACCCGGAGAGACTCCAATGAACCATCTTGAACCAACCTTTGGATCCTTTTTGGATTAATATGACCTAGTCTCAGATGCCATAGAAGTGTTTCGTTCACATCTGATGAACGTTTTCTTTTATTACTCGAAACAGTCGATGTGTTATAGGATGCATTTCGTGAGTGATGTGTACAGTTAATTGTATAGAGATTGTTCATCAATGTCCCATAACAGATACACTCATCATTTCAAGAAATGATGTCATTCTTATTAAAAGAAACTAAGTATCCATTAACAAAATCTTAGAAACTGAAAGTAAATTCTTTCTAATACTGGGAACATAAAGAAAGTCTCTCAAAACTAAAATTTTATCACTAAAAGATAGGTTCACTTCTCCCACCGCTTTAACCACTACTCATGTAGCACTGCAATATCTGCTACTCACCTAGCATATTGCAGTTGTTGGGGTTATACTGAAAAGTATGCTTTTACTTTGTATAACCAAACTGAATTTCTTATTTATTTTACTGAAATAAATCATTTATCACATGTTGCATTAAATATGAATGAATGTTATATATATTTAATGCATACCCGTTCGATAAGTCAATACGTGTTACGTTGTAGTTAATTTGGTGATACCAGATCACATAAGATCAAATTAATAGTTCCTCGTGACTAAGTACAAATTCACAAACCAGATGGAAATGAACAACCTATCATGAAAGGTTGAAGTGTAAGGCTCATATTGACTTGTCTTGACCAAGGGATTACACTAGTGCATTATGATGCGCTGAAAATGACCTACAGGAGGATAAATTCTCCGGTACTGAGTATACAAGAATTAGACCTCAGTGGTTCGTTATTTCTTAATCTTTGTCCTTTAAATGTGATCGTGTGAAATTAATAACTATTGCTTTGACTTATGATGGGAAGAGAATCAATGCGATTCGATACCTTGTATCTTGGGCAATATTATTAATTACATGACGATTGCTAAGATTTAATATGGAGAATCGCGCGCAAGTACGGCTTACTTGATTTGTCCCCTTGGTGGGCTCAGAATCTTTATCATACCAAATCTTGCAAGTGGAAATTTATTTCCGGTATGAATAATAATGTTGAGCTGTCTTTACTCCAAGGACAAAGATATTAATTAATATAAAGTCTGTTCAGTGGCTTAATTAATTAATAGACTAAGATAATCTTAAACGCTAGAAATAATAATCGGGAGCCATATTATTGTGAAGTCGTAATGTAGGTTAAGATGGATAGTTCAATATTAATTTTATAGTGGAGTAAATTAATATTAATGGGCTTGAATAATATTTTGGCTAAATATTAAAGCTTCATAGCCCATTGGAGGTTCAATCTATATTCTCCTAAAGGCCCCTCAAATAGCCCAAATTAAAGTCCAATTAATGAAAAGGAGAAGAAAATATTTTGCCTAATTTTTTCACAATTATTTTCAAAAATTTGGGTAGGAGAGAGAAAAAAAAAATTCTTGATTTTTTTGGAAAGATCTTATGGAATAAGTATTCTTGAGATACAAGTTTATCCCATAAATTCAAGAAAGGAAAAAGATCTTATTTTCTTCCTACTTGGGTGAAGATTTTCGAAAATTGTATGACAAGAAAGGAAAAGATTTTGTTGGGAGATATTTTGGGAAATAGAATATATTGGATATATTCTAGATTGTATCTTGAGGAAGAAGCAAGAAAATTTCCCAATACCCAACTAGGTCAAATTTTCGTCCCCCCTAGTCTTATAAATAGGGGATGAATTTTTCATCCCCAATAGCAATTCCGTGTGTTGGAAAAATTAGAAATCCACAAAGGTGGTGGCCAAATATTTTATTTTCTCCTTTAAGATTAAAATCGTTCGTTGATAATCCTCCCACCGGATTACGTTCGTGGACGTGGGACATATTTGAGAAGGCACCTTGGATTGATCCATCGTCTCAACGGTTGTCTCTACGAGAGGTTAGTATTTACGTAATTCCTAGATTCCGCATGCTTAGGATTTACGTGGATTACTTGTACGCATGATGTTTATTTGCTTATTAATTATTATGTTGAATTGGTTTAGTATTAATTCATGTTAGTAATTAATTGATTAATTTAAATATGTATTTAAATTCATCTCGAATAGATCCGGGCCCCCTAATTTTCCAACAACTGGTATCAGAGCCTCGGTTTCGAGCTCTGTATTTAAATTGTTATTTAAATTATGTTGGCCATTAAATTCTATTGAAAATTGGATAGTAGAATTGATATATTTGTTTTGCAGGTATCCAATTGTCATGGTATTTAATGTGTTTATTTATTTTATGCGTATGAATGGTTTTAATTCGACTCGTTCGAATTTGTTTTTCTCGTGAGAAAATCCATGAGTAGATTAGGCTATTTGATTTGTTCAATGTAATAGACTAGTCTAGATTTAGGTTTATTTATTTTGTAAAATAAATTGCAACCTGATCGAAGATGAAGATGGAGATGAGAAATTAAAACGATCCTAATCGGCGCAGTAACAAGTCGCCGAGTGAAACATGTCAAGAGAGGCAAGGCGACGCCCGGGCGGGCGAGCCAAGACGGGCATGGGGGGCAATTGGCCGAGCGCCGCCGAGATCGAAGCGCGACGGGCGCTACAGACAGTGGGCGTCTTTGGAGCGCCGCACGCATAGGGTCGAGTGGGCGAAGGACGCTTAAGGCCGTCGGCGGCGATGGCGTAAGCGTGTCTTGGCGCTACGGGTATGCTCAGCCCTACCAAGCTCGTCGAGTGGTGCCGAGTTAAAGGCGTAAGGCGTGCACACACGCGCGCAAATCGACAAAACGGGTTGGGTCAGTGCAAGGTGTGCACCCGACCCATAAGTCGGTGCACGGGATGTGACTTTTTGAGACGTTCGAGTGGGAGAAATTCAAGACGTGACAATTGGATAATTTGTGCCCAATATGTTTATTTTTCTGTTTTGCTTGATTTATTGTTGTATTTTCTTATGCTTTATTTAATTTGTTTAAATGTGTTTGCATGAGAATTGGTCAACGAAAAATCTCAAATTCAAAAATTACTACGTATGTTTTAAACAATTAATTCGGTTTTGAATCGAATTAATTTTGACCTCCATGATTTATTTATTTGTGAAATCTTTTGGAGAAATTCCCCTAAGGGACGACCAAAAGAAAGCTTTCACATGAATAAATTCTCAACAGGATGATTGTGAATTATTATTAGTGTCGACGATGACCTTCCCAAGAGGCTCGATCAAAACGAAGTAGTAATTCTGTATTTAATCATGGTTATCACTTAGGTATAAAATTGATATGCATATACTTCGCCGAAGTCCCTATCAATTTTATATTGGTCAAGTGGGAGCCAACTATTAATTTTTTTAAATTAAAGGTTTGTAATTGTTCTTGTTTTTAACCTGCTTGAATGTGATTTAAATGATGACCCTCCCAAGAGGCTCATTTAAAACTATTTTGAGATGTTGGCTGATGCATGTTCATATTTTTTTGAGATTTCAATATGAATCATGTGATCGAATTATGTGATTTTCTTTGTGTTGATCCGGATATTGACACAAGATGTATGTTTATTTCAGTTCATCATGTCACAACCTTTTAATCCATTGAAATATATGCTCAAAGAAAACCAACTTACTGGTGAAAACTAAGGAGTTTGGAAAATAAATATGAAATTTTTCCTCACTGCACAACCACAACATTGGGTTCTTGGGGGATCCAAACCTGAAAAACTTACTGATGGGTCATCAAATGCGGAGAGATCCATGTATGAAATCTGGGAGCAGGCCAACAAATTTATGAAGTGTATGATCTTGACTTCATTGTCTGATGATTTGAAACACATTCATAAAGATGTTGAAACAACTGCGGAAATCATGCAGAGTATCGAAGAAATGTTTTCAACAGAAAGCCGCATGACTGAACAGTTTCATCATAATGGCGTGGCCAAGTTAAAGATGACAGAGGGAACACCTGTAAGGGACCATGTTCTCAAAGTCAGGCACCATTTTGAGAAACTTGCCTACCTCGGCGCTAAGTATGATGACGGGGCTCAAATCGAATTCTTGTTCCTAACTCTTCCGAGATGCTTTAATTAGTTTTACTGTAGTTTTGTGATGAGTAATCACATGTTTACTATGGATACTCTACAAGAGGTCTTGGAGACGATAGAGAAACATTTGGGACAAGAAGACGAGGCCTCGGTGACTAAGAAACTTTTTTCAAGATCTAGGCCAGTGGAAGTCAAGATCAAAGTGAAGATGATCAGTCGGATACAAAGCATAGCTCGAACTAAGAAAGGTGAAGGTAAGGCGATAAGTTGGTTAGGAATCCAAAAGAAACCAAAAGGGAAATTTTTTAACTGCGGTGAAAAGGGACATTGGAGGTGGGTCTGTTCCAATCCCAAGCGGAATGGAAAGAAAGGTAAT
Source organism: Stenogyne calaminthoides (assembly GCA_037126765.1). Classification (NCBI taxonomy): domain Eukaryota; kingdom Viridiplantae; phylum Streptophyta; class Magnoliopsida; order Lamiales; family Lamiaceae; genus Stenogyne; species Stenogyne calaminthoides. Next base: position 16,862,590 of record JBBCBC010000020.1, read on the forward strand.
TCTCTCGCACTAGTTGTTGAAACTTGTTTAGCGGCGTATGCTACCCATTCGTGGGTAGTGGATACGGGATCCACTGATCATGTTTATTTCACGTTACAGTAATTAATTGATTATGTTGAATTGGTTTAGTATTAATTCATGTTAGTAATTAATTGATTAATTTAAATATGTATTTAAATTCATCTCGAATAGATCCGGGCACCCCTAATTTCCCAATAGCAGTAACACTACTTTTGTGGATTTGCAATACCCGCTACCTACGTAGCATTGCAATAACCGTTACTTACGTAGTATTGCAATATCTGCTACTTACGTAGCATTGCAATAACTGCTACTTTCATAACATTGCCCATGGAGATGATGGTGTTACTCCCACTAAATCGTTAGATTATCCAGAATCCTTGAAACATTGAAACAAACATGATTAGTGGTTTCCATATTCATTACCCACAAATGGGAGCATACACCGCTAAACAAGTTTCAACAATTAGTGTTTGAGAATTACCCTTCTTCCCAACCTTTTTAGGCTTGGGACAGGCTGACCTCCAATGTCTTCTTAGACCGCAATTAAGCATTTTTGTTTGTCGATCTTCTTCTTGACACCTCTTAATGCCATTTTCTACGAGAAAAAAATTCCGTATGGCTATCTCGCTTGACGATTCTGGTGAGTGAAGATTTTGTTAAGATCTATCATAATAGTTGCAATGGTTTCCAAGTTCTGGTGTCGGTGTTGCAACACACCTGATGTTGAAGTCAAGATGATACACTTAGTCATTTTCTTGGATCCTAACCATTGTTTATGATGTCACTTATTTTACTCTCAATTGTAGTCTTAGCGAGTCTATGTTCGTCAAGGACGGACTTATGCGTGTTGCATGGTCAAACAATATATATAATTTCCAATCGACATATTTTCCTATATAACTCTATTGACTTAAAGTATATTAACAGTGGATTAAAAGGTTGCGATATGCTAAACTGAAATAAATAACGACTGTATAAACACAAAATTATCACATAATCCGATCACATGAATCATATTAAAATCTCAAAAAAATATGAACATGCAACATCTCAAAATAGTTTAAATAAGCCACGTGGGGTGGGTCATTATTTAAACACATTCAAGCAGGTTATAAACAAGAACAATTACAAACCTTTAATGTCCAAATTAATTGGTTAAGATATTAGTTTTTTGCTTATTAGTATGGATCTTTTCCATTTTGATATTCTTCTTTTCCACATGATCTCTTATGAAATGATATCTGACATCCACATGATTGCATCTTGTATGTAGAACTGGATTCTGAGTAATTGCAATAACACTATTACTGTCACAGAATATGAGTACGTTCATAGCTACAATGTTATAATCCCTCAGCTGCTGACTAAGCCATAGCAGTTGGGAGCAAAGAACCTTCTGCTGACCATGTATTCTGCTTCAATAGTAGATGTGGCTACTGATGTCTGCTTCTTTGAAAATCAAGAGACCAGTTTACTTCCTAGGAACTGACATGTACCTGAGGTTGACTTTCTGTCAATTCTGCAACCTCCATAATCAGAATCAGAATACCCACTAAGCTCTAGATTATCATCTGATGAGTAGAATAAACCAAGGTTTAATGTTCCCTTCAGATACATAAGAATCCGCTTAGCTGCTTCCAGGTGGTTTTGCATCGGATTTGCCTGAAGTCTGGCACACACACCTACTGCAAATGTTATATCTAGTCTGCTGGCAGCCAGGTATAGTAAAGATCCAATGAGAGCCCTATATTCTTTTTTATTAGTTTTCTGACCATTTTCATCTGGATCCATCTTGAATCCAGTCATCATAGGAATTTTGGTTATCTTACTGTTTTGAATTCCAAACTTAGCCAATAGATTCCTAGTATACTTTGTCTGACAAATGAATATCCCTTATGTACTCTGTTTAACTTGAAGACCCAGAAAGTAATTCATCTGACCCATCATGGACATCTCGAACTTTCCTTGCATCAGTTTGCTGAATTTATCACACAAGTTCTTGTTGGGAGATCCGAAGATAATGTCGTCCACATAAATCTTCACCATCAGAATATCTTCACCATCTTCTATTCTGAATAAGGTTCTGTCTACTATTCCTTTAGTGAATCCACTATCTACAAGGAACTGAGATAATGTATCATACCAAGCTCTGGGAGCTTGTTTCAGGCCAATAAGAACTTTTCTTAAACGGTACACCTGGTTGCCTTTTTCAAAGCCAGGAGGTTGTTCAACATAAACTTTCTCCGCTAGTACCCCGTTTAAGAATGCTCTCTTTACATCCATCTAATACACAGTAAACCCTCTGTGGGCAGCATATGCCAGAAACAGCCGAATGGCTTCCAGGCGAGCGACTGGTGCAAAGGTCTCATCATAATCAATTCCTTCTGATTGTGAATACCCCTTCGCAACAAGTCTTGCCTTATTTCTGGTGATGACATTGTTCTCATCCCTCTTGGTCTTGAATACCCACTTGGTGCCTATCACATCTTGATGAGTTGGCCTGTCTACCAGTTCCCAAACTTGATTCCTCTCGAACTGCTCTAATTCTTCTTGCATAGCTAGAATCCAGCTGGCATCTTGTAGAGCTTCTTCTATTCTGGTGGGTTCCTTCAAAGACAGATAGCAACAATACATAACACTTTCACCAACCTGATGTCTAGTTTGGACTCGGGCATTAGGATTGCCGATTATCTGATTAGTAGGATGGTTTTTCAACCAAGTCTTTCTTTTCTGATGTATATCAATTTGGACATTGTCATCCTCTTATGATATTGAGTCACTAGAAGTTGGGAGTGGTACAGTAATATGATCCACTTGGCATGGACAAGTCTCAGCTGATGTTGGAATCATCATAGGCTTATGTCTGTTCACCGGAACATCAGGTGTTCCCCCTGAACTAGATGGTTTAGTTGTTACTGTCTCAGTTGTACTAGTTTCTTCATCGATAGTTGTACGTACCTTAGGGTCTGATTGACCTGGTGAATCATTAAGATCAAGCTTAGGAACATACATTGTTACGTGATCTGATCCCTTTTCTTTGATACTTAACTGATCCATTTTCTGAGCATCAAGTACTGGTTGATCGTACTGCTTGTTTTGAGGCAGATTTCTCTTGTTCAGAAGATATCTCATCAAAGAACACATGAGGTGTCTCCTCCACAACTAGGGTTCGCCTGTTGAACACCCTGAAAGTTTTGCTGGTTGAGGAATATCCTAAGAATATACCCTCATCTGACTTAGCTTCAAAGGTTTTCAACTGACTCTTCCCATTGTTGTGAATGAAACACTTACCCAAAAACATGGAAGTAGGAAACATGAGGTTTTCTGCCCTTCCACAGTTCATAGAGTGTTTTGAAGTGAGTCTTAGTCAGAGAGCATCTGTTCTGAGTGTGACACGCTGTGTTGATAGCTTCTGCCCAGAAGCGGTTTGGAGTTGTATGTTCAGCCAACATTGTGCGAGCAACTTCTTTGAGTGTTCTGTTTCTCCGTTTTGCTACGCCATTCTGTTGTGGTGTTCTGGCGGCTGATGTTTCATGCTGTATACCAAACTCAGTGCAAAAATCAGTAATAAAAGAGTTCAGAAATTCTGTACCTCTATCTGATCTGATTTTCACAATACTGACACCCTTCTCATTATGTATTCTCTTGAGCAGCTCAGGTATCTTTGTTGTAGTTTCATTCTTCTTATACAAGAATAAAACCTAGGTAAACTTGGAATAATCATCCACGATTACCAGAGTGTATTTGCGTCCGCTGAAACTAAGTGGTGTAACTGGTTCGAATAAATCTATGTGGAGCAGTTGCAATACTCTGCTGGATGCTGATCCTGGGATTCCCTTAAACGAGGCTTTAACCTTTTTTCCCTTCTGACATGCGACACATGTCTGATCCTTAGAGAATACCTCATTCGAGAGACCCTCAACCAGGAACATCCTTGCTATCTTGTTAAGAGTCTTAAAGTTCAGATGGCTCATTCTCTTGTGCCAGAGCCAACTGCTGCTTTTGGAACTCTTAACAATCAGGCACACATTTATTGGACAATTGTTCCAATCAGCAGTGTAGATCGTTCCTTTCCTTGAACCAGTTAGGAAAATATGTTGAGTAGCTCGATTCTTGATAGTGCATTGATCAGTCGAGAACTCAATGTTGAATCCGTTGTCGCAGAATTGTGAAACAGATAATAGGTTGTGCTTCAAACCATCGACATACGAGATTCTTGTAACTTGTACATCATCATTCTCTAGGGTTCCGAATCCTCTGGTAAAACCAAAGTTATCATCACCAAAGAGTACACGTGGGCCTTCTTGTTCTATGTATGAACTGAGGAGATGCTTGTTTCCAGTCATGTGCCTTGATCATCCACTATTGATGTACCAGATAGTTGCTTGTACACCTCCCTTATTGGCCAAACCCACGAGATCCTGCAATCAAATCAGGCTTTAGGTACCCCTGTAGGATTGGGTCATGAGGGGTTAGTGTTACCTTTCGGGTATCCAAACAAATAGGGCACTTCTATGGTAATCATCAAGATCAGAAGACCTGATTTGTCTCCCATAAGAATGTACATAATCATACATCTCTTCATGAGCTTTCTGGTCAGTATGATTATGAGTGTGAACTTTGAATGAATTAGAAGACTTGGGATTTTTCTGATTAGTCTGTCTTCTTTTAATCCAGTGTGGTTCAGGTGCAGATGTCCTGGATTTCTGGTTGAAAGGATAGGTACGACTGCTACCATCAAAAGATTCATATCTCTTTTGCACAAATGGTTTTTGCAGTTTACCCTTAGCATGCTGGTTAGGCAGCTTGACCTAATTAGGTTTCAGATAAGACTTTCCGTTGTGAGATTGTCCTTTCTGATTCCTAATTTACTGATCAGATTGAGGTCTCTTCAGAAGAACGGGGTTCTTCTGTTGATTCCTCGGCGAATGCTTGATTAGATGAGGTTCATTTATGTTCCCTTTCTGATCAGGCACTTGTCTTTTCTGTTCAGGAGGTCTTTTTTCCTTCTTCGATACACATTTGACATATTGTGTATCTTGTTCAGAAATCTTCCTAGATTCACTTTTGGATTGTGAACCAGGTTGGACATATGAGGATCCAGAAGGGTTATCAAACCCTATACCCTTCTTATCAGTTGGCTTCCGAAAGTAGCTTGTTATTTCATCAACATTTTTAGAAGCTTTTCCAAAAATCTCTACTTTCTTTCGCAAACTGTCCTCACTTTGTTTTAGACTCTCATACAATCGGAAGAGTTCATCAAACTTAGCTTGGAGGATTATGAGATCATCAACTTGTTGTTTGTTGATAGCTTGTTGTTCCTTAACCAGTTTACTCTGATCATAAGAACTGGCTTTCAGAAGCTCCAGTTCTGCAGTCATCTTCTGAACAATATCAACTGCTTTCAGTTCAGCTGTTTTTTCTTAAGGCATTTTCCTTAGCAAGACTAATGTTCTCAGCCCTTAACTTATCGTTCTCAGCTTCCACTATAGTATAAGTGTCTACTGCATTAGAGAGATCATCAATCAATTGCTCATTGTAGAGTTACAGGCCAATCTCTCCAGCAGGTGTGCTCAGCACAGCATGTGTGGAAACAAAAAACACAGAAGGTTTAGAAGTTACCTCAGTTTGATCTGCATCCTTGGCCATGAGGCAGATATCATCATCAGATGAGAACATCAGATCGTCGAAGTCGTAGACATCATCAGTATTGGTCATTAGGCAGAAGTCTTCTACAGATGAGTAACCAGAATCATCTGAAGGCAGATAAGAGTCATCTATCCCAGATGTATCAGCAACCATGACTTTTCTGTCTCTGTATCTTTGCTCTCTTATGTTCCGCTTATCTTTTCTTTCTTTTGGAGTTAGGTCAGGCAATCTGCACTGTAGTGACCTGGTTTCTGACAGTTGAAACATGTTCCAGGTTCCACGGAATTTCTTCTGCCAGGTGAATCATTTCTTCTGTAGGATCTGTCAGGTGACTTCCCAGTTTGCCTGTGATCAGAATTCTTTCTTTCTGATATGTTGTCTCTTTTATCATCAGAACGATCATCTCTCTTCTTATCTTCTCTGTGGTCATCTCTATGATCAACTCTTCTATCATCAGAACAATTCCTTTCTTGTGATCTGTCAGTAGATCTCCTATCTCTTCCTCTGCTGTTCTGATAGTCTCTATAAAATTTTAGATATTTTCCCACTTAAATGTTGGATCTTTCAAGCTTTCTGGTCAGCAAAGCAATCTGTTCAGCCTGACTCATGATATTTCCAATTGGTTCAGTAGACTTTGAACTGCTGCTAGCCGCTTTGAATGCAACTGTTTTTTATGTGGCAGGTGTAACTTCAGCAGGTGTCTCGTCTTCTTCTTCTTGACCTCTTTCGATCAGGTCAAATTCATGAGCCTTTAGACTGAGAAACAGGTTGCTTGGCTTCATCTTCGCAATATCTTGACAATCTTTTATAACTGTTACTTTCATGTCCCATTTCTTGGTCAGGGACCTCAAGATCTTGTAGTTGATATCTTTGTCAGACATTTATCGTCTTAGTTCACGAAGCTTGTTGTCTGACATGGTGATTCGTCCATCGAGCTGATTTATGGTTTCATTTGGCTGCATCTTGAGTTTTTCAAATTTCACCAGTTCAACTTGCAATTTGTTGTCTTTAATCTGATCATTTCCTTCGTATATTTCTGCAAGAGTATCCCACATCTGCTTGGCAGTCTTGAGATACTTGATCTTCTCACGTGTTATCTTGTCCATAGTCCTCATGATGATGTGTGGCCACAATATTCAGATTGTACGGTTTCCTTTCCTCGACATCCATCAGTGAAGACTCTTTCTGATTCTGGCTCCAGCTGGATATTCTGGATCACCTCCTTCAGCTGGGTTGTTGTAATAGATGATGATGGGTCTTGTTCAAGAACCTCCATCATTCTGCTGCTTATTGCACCCAAATGGTTGCTCATGAGTATGGTCCAGTCAGCATACTCATCAATCAAGAACTTAGACAGATCATGATACATACCCAAAGTAATATCCATGCAATGTGAGTTTTGAAAACTGATGAGTTTTAAAGCAGATTTTTCAAGATCTGTTCAAGTGACCACAATGGTTCTTCCTCAAGAACCGATTATCTCAAAGCCAGTGGTTCGTAGAACCACTGCTCTGATACCACTTGTAGTCCTGAATGGGTTTTCGTGAGGGCAGAAGTCTAGAGGGGAGGGGTGAATAGACTTCTGAAAACTTTTGTGTGGGATCAGGTGTGAAAAATAAGTTCCCTGATCAGAGTGCGTGTGAATCAGTTTGGAATGATATCCAACTTACTGATTGCCTAAGGGCAGATCAGTTTGGTGTCTATCAGTTTAACTGATGTGCGGAAGCTAAGTTTTACCCGTGTGAAAAACCAGTTTGTTAAATCAGAGTTCTAAGTTATCTGTTTTGAATCAGATGAAAAAGTGTCAAACTGATCAGATCAGTTGCTTGGTACAAATCTGATCCAGACTTAGAATATGCATGTAATACAGAAAAAAGTAGTGTACAAAGTGTAAAGCAGGTAAATCAGATAATGCACACCAGATTTTTATAGTGGTTCGGACAACTTGTCCTACGTCCACTCTTCCCTATCAGCAGGGGTAACAACTTAACCAACTGGACTTAGTTTAATGTGTTAGTCCAACACAGTACAACAAATGTTTCAAGAGTTCTCACTTAACCAATCCCAGAAATCAGAAACTAGAAACCCTAGTCTAAAATCTTGCTAAACAAACTTAACCTAACTTTTGGTTTGGGTATAAGATTTGTTGTGTTCCAACTGGAAATCTATCCTAGTATTTGGGTAGCCTAAAGCTGAAGGATAAGATTTCTGTGCTAAGAACTTATGGGATGAACACTTAGAAATATTCTTCAATTTTTGTGTTCTTCGTGCGGAAATTGCGTATAGCTTGAGCTTGATGATAATTTATGTAACCTTACTATGAAGGTTGATCCCATATTTATAGACCTTGAAATCAAAGAGCCGTTGGAGAGCAATTTGAATCTCTGGCTATTTTAGGTAGCTTGCAGGCTTGATTTGACTTGCTCAGGAAGGTCATGCCGTCTTTGTGCAATTTTGTCCTTTCTAGCCATTTGCCCTAATACGGCATATCCTGCATCGTCAGATCCGTACATACGTGTTGATCTCTGAGTGGCTAACAGGTACACTTATTTGGCGCCTTGTAAAGCCAACTATGTTGACATTCTTCTGGTCTAATCTTCATCGTATAACTTTGATAAATAGATATGCTTATCACGTTTCTGACTAAGCTTGACCTGATCAGTATCCTTATGATCAGTAATCTTGAGTCTTCTGATATGGTTGTCTTAACTTCAACCTATCGACTCTGTTGGTTTGCTCTAGATTATGTCTTCTGGTCTCATGCGTCTGTTGATCTTCGCTTCTGATCTTCTTTAGGACTTAGTCTATACATAATGAGTCATCAGCTGTCTAACATGTTCAGCTGGTTTCCTATCAAATCACCAGTCGACTAACAGGTTCGACTAGTCCTATTACAAATGTGTTGGAACTTCCATCAAAACTTATAAATTTCCCAACACATAAATTCAAGAAATCAAATATTGTTTCTTTGACCCTTGTATTTTTCGAAAATCTTGTAATAAAGGGAAGTGGGATTTTTTGTGGAAAATTTAATTATGGAGAAAAGAATATATGAGATATATTCAAGATTTCTTGGAGATCAAGAAAAAGATTTTCTCCTTATTTTTCTAGAGCGAAAAATCGGCCACCAATTGTCTTACAAATAGGGGATGAATTTTTCATCCCCAAACAATTTCATGAGTTGGAAAAAATTAGAAATCCACAAAGGTGGTGCAATATATTTTTGTGTTTTCTCCTTTATTAAAATTGTTCGTGAGAATCCTTCCACCGGATTACATTCATGGACATGGGACATATTTGAGAAGGCACTTTGGGTTGATCCATTGTCTCAACGGTTGTCACTCCAAGAGGTATATAATTTCGTAACTCATAGATTCTGCATGCTTAGGATTTACGTGAATTACGTGTACGCATGTTGTTGTTGTTTATTTAATTATTATGTTGAATTAATTTAGGATTGATTCATGTTAGTAATTAATTGGTTAATTTAAATATGTATTTAAATATACCTCGAATAGATCCGGGCACCCCAAATTTTCCAACAACAAGTACATTGTGCTCGACACATCCCCAAATCACTAATTAAATAACCCTGGCTTGGTACGCCCCCAGACGTAGTCATTCCTGATGAACAGGGTCACCAAATCCTTGTTGTCATTATATCTCATATACGTGCTCTCCATTTCAAACATTGCACTTGTGCTTGCCACATTGTGTTGGGAAATCTGTATTTTAGTTTTGATGGAAGTTCCAAAAAGGGTTGTAATAGGACCAGTCAGACCTGTTAGCTGACTGATGACTTAGAATCAGATTAAGATGACCAGCTGAAATGTATAGATAGCTGATGTAAAAGATAGGTCACATATTGAGGGGGAAACTCAATATGTATAGGTCGTCGAAGTATCGGATGACCCGGATAAGGTCGATGATCAAGACTAAGAACAAATCGTAAGATAATAAGTCGAAGATCGTGAAGACAGAAGACATCAAGACTCGGATGAACTCAAGACTCGGGATGAACCTAAAGACTCAGATAGACATCAAGACTCGGATGAACTCAAGACTCGGATAAACCTCAAGACTCAAGAATAAACTCAAGACTCAAGATGATCAAGACATCGAGGTTCAGAGTCACCAAGATCGAAGACTACCAAGACTCAAACCTATATCACGAGTCTCCGCGTATTGAGCTAAGACAATATGCATCAGAAGACTCAAACAAGGTAGACTGATTAGTTACCTGATCAAGTCAGCTCACACCTGGTGACAATCAAAATGATACACCGATGTCGAATCTTCTACAAAAGGAATATCAATCGCCTAACGGACAAATTCTCAAGTGCTACCATGGGCTTAAGAAGAAAGCGACACATGTACAAAAAGAGCTGACATTGCGGGATACGATGATGCGGACAAAAACGGCGCTAATCATGCCTACGGCCACGCCGATAAATGGAGCACGTCACAATCATATCCTACAACCTACCTAATATAGCCCGAAATTTAAATTGCTCTCCAACGGCTCTTTGATTTCGAGGTCTATAAAATGGGATTGCTCACAAGGGAGGACAAGAGACCAACCACTATCACATGAACAATTGAGCAAAGCGGAACAACAACATTAACGCAGATTCTCAAGAAGCAATAAGCCTTCCGAATTTCCGCTAGAAGAACACCATATTTGAAGATTATTCTTAGAGTGTTCATCCCATTGTTCTTAGCAAGAAATCCTATCCACTAGCATTTTGGCTACCTAAAACACCAGGATAGATTTCCAGTTGGAATCCTCAAACATTCTTTACCCAAACGCAAGTTAGGTTAAGTTTGTTCCCTAAGATTTCGATTAGGATTCTAGTTTTCTTCGATTTCTAGTTCGGTTGAGTGTGAACTCGATAAACATCTCAGAGAGTGTGAACTCAATAAATATCTCGCCATCCCGTCGGGGATATAAGTCCATTAAGTTCCGGTTAAGCTCGTTAAGGTTCCCCTGATTATAAAGAGTGGGCGTAAAGATCCCAACTAAAAAGTCTTGTGTTTTCTTTCTTATTGTTACACTATTCACAACAAACTCGAGTTTAAAAACGCATACATATTCCCGATGTGTTAATCGATCAGTTGACACTTTAGTCACCGATTGAAAATCGACTTAAGAATCAATTGATAAAACTAATTTTTCACACGGTAAAAAAGCTTCCTCACTATAAAAAGATATCTTGCCTCGTGCATATAATCATGAAAACTGCGACGATGGATAAAAAATCACACCGATCCAAGTTTTGAGAAGATATTCAAGACTTCTCAAAACCCGCTTCGACCAAATGTATCGGATACTCTTTGCTTTGAGATATGAGTATCATCGATTCTTGAGGAAGAAAATTTGAACATCTTTGAAAACCATTTTTCAAAACTCATTCGTTTTCAAAATCACTCAAAGATGGATAATACCTCGCATGTATCATGATTTGCCTAAGTTTTCAATTGATGAGTTCGGGCTAAATATGTTGCATCTAGGATCGATAAGCGGAATGGAAGTCATTGAACGAGGACCCATCATTATATATCTCGATGGGGAGGATCACCAAGTCTTAGAAAAAGCCCGCGAGATGGATGCTTGGAAAAGAAAGTTGTATACTCTATGTCGACATATAATAATCATGAAGACGATGGATAAAGTCACAAGATCCTAAAGATCTCAAAACCAAAAACAAATGGGATATGAAAGAAATGATCAGATCAAAGACAAGGATTGCCAAGACATTTCGAAAAGCCAAGATGTTGCCCAACGAGACCATCAACGTTCCTAATGGGAGGATCACCATGTAAAATAAGCTCACGAAGAGAGATTCAATTTATATCAACTAAAGATCCTAAGATCTCAAAATGGGACATGAAAGTCACGTGAATCAGGATTGCCAAGACATTCAAAGATGAAGCCGAGCTTGTTCCTAAGCCTTAAAATCACGAGTTCAATTTAATCGAAAGAGGACAAGCAATGAAGAGGCGCTCTAAGAAGCCTCAACGCCTAAATCGATTGGAAAACAAATCGACGATCTAAGGCCACCAACTGGGAAACATAATGAGTCAAGGCGAGAATAGATCGCTTACTTTCCGAAACTTGAAAGATCAAATACTCACTTTGGTAAGTATCGTAGATTCTACAGAGACTATCAAGACAATGTAAAAACAGAGGCCAACCGACAGATCACTAGAAGAAACTGATCCGATGATCAAGAGATCACAGAGAAGAAAAGAAAAGAGATGATCCGACATATGAGAGAAGAGATAACAGATTCCGATGAAGGAGTTCAGATACTATCGAAAAGGGAAGTCACCGACATATCTTACAGATTTTGAGTGACTCACCCGGCATAGGAAGTTCCGAGATCGAGGATCATGCTTCAATCATGAAAACCAGTGTCACTACAAAGACCGACGCCTCGACCGACTCCCGAAGAAAGGGAAGAGAAATGGAACATAAGAGAGCAACGCCGAGATAGAAAAATCCATGGTCACGACATCCGAATTGATTATTCCTATCCGCCTTTCCGAGGATTCTCGCTACTATCCGTGAGAAGACTTCGCTCGATAAGCAAAGGTTGTTGTTGACTTCCACGAACATGAAGATCTGATATTCTCTTCAGATGACGATGAAATCTGCATGATGGCCAAGGAGGACCAATCTGAGGTAACCTCCAAACCTTTTGCTTTTTCAATTTCCACACCTGCTATTATTAGCACACCTGCTGGAGAGATTGACTTGCAACTCTACTCTGAGCAATTGCTTGATGATCTCTCTGATGCAGTAGACACTTATACAATAGTGGAAGCTGAAAATGACAAGCTAAGGATAAAAAATAATCAGCTTGTTAAAGAGAACGCCTCAAGAAAGCTACTTGAATCAAGTCCATTTAAAACCGCCAAGGTAAATCGAGGAACTTAACATTCTGAAAGTTAAATCTTCTGATCAGGAGAAGCAGATCAAAGATCAACTAGCAATCAACAAAATGACAGAAGTCGATGATTTCAAAATCCTTCAAGCTAAATTTGATGAGCTATTCCGACTACATGAGAGTCTAAAATCTACTAAGGATAGTTTGCGCAAGAAAATAGAGGTTTTCACAAAGTCATCAAAAATCGTTCAAGATATGAACACCTATTTTTAACGCCGACTAACAAGAAGGGAATTGGGTATGAGAACCCTTCTACATCCTCAAAAGCCCCGTTTGATTCACTTCAGAAGGGTGTAATCAAACGAGTCTCTGACAAAGATACACAAAAAGCTAAACATGTATCTGATAAGGGAAAAAGACCACGAAAGCAAGTAAGGCAAGTGCCTAATCGAAAAGGAAATGAAATGGACCCCGATCGATTAAGCATCGCCCGAGAGAATCAAGAAGAACCCAGTTCTTCAAGAAACCTCAACTTTGATCAACCAGATTAGGTATCGTAAGAGACAACCTCAGAAGAAGGAAATCTAATCTGAGACCCAATCAAGGTCACCGCCTAATAAGCAAGCTATAGGTAAACCGCAAAGATCATCTATGCCAAAAAGATATGAATCTTTTCGATGGTAGCGATCGTACCTACCCTTATAACCAGAGATCTAGGGCTATCTCTTTTGACCGAGCCACAATGGATTGAAAGAAGACAAAATATAAAGAAAAATCCAAGTCATAAGTAATCACACTAAAATCATATAATCGAAAAGAAAGAGACGATGATTATGTTGATATGTATGGGAGACAAATCGGACCTTCTAATCTATCCGATTACCATAGAAGTGCTCTGCTTTGTGTGGATTCCTAAATCCACCACTAACCCCCAGACCCAATTCCAAAGGGTACCTAAAGCCCCATTTGATTGCGGAGTTCGCGTGGGATGGCCAACAAAGGAGGTGTACAAGCAACTATCTGGTACATCGATAGTGGATGCTCAAGGCACATGACTGGAAGCAAACATCTCCTTAGCTCATACAAAGAACAAGTAGGCTCACGTGTACTCTTCGGTGATGATAACTTTGGTTTTACCAAAGGATTCTGAACCTTAGAGAATGATGATGTACAAGTAACTGGAGTCTCGTATGTCGAAGGATTAAAGCACAATCTTCTATCAAGATCACAATTTCACCGACAACGGATTCAACGTTGAGTTCTCGGCGACAAGTGTACGATTAGGAATCGAGTCACCAACAAACCTTGCTAATTGGTTCAAGGAAAGGGATGATCTACACAAATGATTGAACAGTTGTCCGAGGAATACATGCTTAATTGTTAAGAGTTCCAAAAGTAGCAGTTGGCTCTGGCACAAAAGAATGAGTCATCTGAACTTCAAGACTCTTAACAAGATAGCTAGGATGTCTTTGGTTGAGGGACTTTTGAATGAGATATTCTCCAAAGATCAGACATGTGCCGCATGTCAGAAGGGAAAACAAGTTAAAGCCCCATTCAAGGGAATACCTGGACCGGCATCCAGTAGAGTACTGCAACTGCTCCATATGGATCTATTCGGACCAGTTACACCAGTTAGTCTCAGTGGACGCAAATATACTCTAGTAATCATGGATGATTATTCCAAGTTTAATTGGGTTGTATTCTTATACAAGAAGAACGAGACTACAACAAAGATACCCGTGTTGCTCAAGAAGCTACAAAACGAGAAGGGTGTTAGCATAGTAAAAATCAGATCAGATAAAGGTACAGAGTTCCTGAATTTCTTTATTACTGATTTTTGCACTGAGTTTGGTATACAAGATGAAACGTCAGCTGCAAGAACGCCACAACAAAATGGAGAGCGCGAATCGGAGAAACAAAACTCTCAAGGAAAAGTTCGCTTCAGACTATGTTAAATTTAACATGCCACACCAAGCCATTTCTGGGTAGAAGCCATCAACACCGCATGCCATACTCAGAACATATATTCTCTGACTAAGACTCACTTCAAAACACCTTATGAACTTTGGAAGGGCAGAAAACCTCGTGTTTCATACTTCCATGTCTTTGGGTGCAAGTGTTTCATTCACAACAATAGGAAAAGTCAGTTGAAGACTTTTGAGGCCAAGTCAGATGAGGGCATATTCTTAGGATATTCCTCATCCAGCAAGGCTTTCAGAGTTTACAACAAACGAACTCTAGTTGTGGAAGAAACACCCCATGTGGTCTTTGATGAGACATCTTCTGAACAAGAGAAAGCTACCTCAGAACAAGCCGTACCAGATCAACCGCTACCGACACGCAAAATGGATCGGCTAAGCATCAAGGAGAAAGAACTCAACACGTAAAAAAGTGTACATCCCGAACTTGATCTTCCCGATTCAACAGTCAATCGGACCCTAAGGTACGCTAACCGCTGATGAAGAAGTCATTACCGAGAGAAAGATCAATCGAACCATCTCGTTCAAGGAACTCTGAAGTTCCTATGAATGCATCGACACATGATGAGTCCAACATCAGCTGAGACATGTTCTTATCAAGTGGATCATAATTACGCACCACTCCCAATCACTAGCAATGAACTACTATCAGAAATGGATGATGTTCTCCAAACAGACGCACATCGAATGTAAGGACTGGATTACCACCATCCAACCGATCGACATCGGAGATCCATCCGATAGAGTCAAAACTAGACATCGATTTGGTGAAAGTGCCTTTCATCATTGTTATATCGCTCTATGAAGGAACCAACTACAATAAAGGAAGCTCTACAAGACGCAAGCTGGATTCTAGCCATGCAGGAGGAACTGGAATAGTTTGAGAGAAATCAAGTTTGGAAACTGGTGGACAGACTAACTCATCAAGACGTTATTGGCACGAAGTGGGTATTCAAGAACAAGAGATGAGAAAAATGTCATAACCAGGAATAAGGCAAGACTTGTTGCTAAGGGGTATTCACAATCAGAAGGAATTGATTATGATGAGACCTTTGCACCGATGCCGCCGCCTAGAAGCCATTTGGGTCATTTACTGCATATGCTTCCCACAGAGGGTTCATTTGTGTATCGATGGATGTAAAAAGTTCATTCTTAAACGGGTACTAGCAGAGGAAGTTTATGTCAAACAACCTCCGTGGCTTTGAAAAAAGGCAACCAAGTGTACCGTTTTAAGAAAGCTCTTTCTGGATCGAAACAAGCTCCTCGAGCTTGGTATGATACACTCTCTCGGTTCTTGATAGACAAATGGGTTCACTAAAGGAATAGTGGACATAACCTTATTCAGAATAGAAGATGGAGAAGATATTCTGATGGTTCAGATTTACGTGGACGATATCATCTTCGGATCTCCCAATAAGAAGCTATGTGAGAAGTTCATCAAGTTGATGCAAGGGAAGTTCGAGATGTCCATGATGGATCAGATGAATTACTTTCTGGGTTTACAAGTCAAGCAGAGTACGTATGATATTCATCCGCCAGCGGGAACACAAGGAATCTACTGGCAAAGTTTGGAGTTCAACATTGTAAGGAAGTCAGAATTCCCATGATGACCGGATTCAAGATGGATCCAGATGAAGATGGTCAGAAAACGAATCAGAAAGAATATAGAGCTCTGATTGGATCACTACTATACCTGACTGCCAGCAGACCAGACATTACTTTTGCAGTAGGTGTATGTGCCAGATTTCAAGCAAATCCAATGCAAAGCCACCTAGAAGCAGCTAAGCGGATTCTCAAGTATCTGAAGGGGACTGTAAACCTTGGTTTATTTTATCCATCAGATGAAAATCTAGAGCTTAGTGGGTATTCTGATTCTAATTACGGAGGTTGCAGAATCGACAGGAAGTCAACCTCAGGTTCATGTCAGTTTCTGGGAAATAAATTGATCTCATGGTTTTCAAGAAGCGTACATCGATTCGACATCTACTATCAAGGTAATATATGGTTGCAGGAAGTCATTGTTCCCAACCGCTCTGGCTAAGTCGGCGAAATGAGGGATTACAACATCGTGGCTAAGAAGAACGTACCTATATTCTCGCGATAATAAATCTTATTGCAATCACTCGTAATCTGTTCTCATATACAAGATGCAAGCATGTGGATGTCGACACCATTTTATCGAGATCACGTTGAAAAGAAGAATATCATAATGGAAAAGATCCATACCGACAAATGTAAAGTCGATATTTTAACCAAGCCGCTTAGCCGAGATCGATTCGAGAGAGTTATGCAAACTAACTAGGCTTCGGATCTTGGAGAAAATGCACCGATATGGTTGAAGGATCGATCTCCGAAACCGGTTGGTTAAAAGACTAACCAGGTTAAGTGAAATCAGTTGAGTTAGGAATCTCAACTGATCAGACGACCAGACGAGGAGCCGATCTGAAGTTCAGATAAGGAGCAGATCAGAAAGTCAGACAAGTAGCCAATCTAAAGTTCAGACAAGGAGCAGATCAGTTCAAGACATATCAGATTAAGGGGGAACTGATTAGATTGGAAGATTACTTTATAAGTCAAGTAAAGCTACATATCGCATAAGTCAGAAGAAGCAACACAACAATGAAATAACAAAATTTTTCATTGATAAGGACCCGGAGGTCAGATTTACAAATTACAAGTGATATCACAAGCTACAAGTGTTACAAGCTATCTTCAAGTGGTATTACAAGTACAAGAAGACCAAGGTCATAAACCATAAGACCTAAGATAATCCTAGGCAGGGAAGAAGAGAGAGAGTTCAAGGTATGATGCTCTCATTTTCCCTCGGTCCTAGAAGAGGCGTCAGAGAGGTTTCTAGAATCCTGAGCCAATCTCAAAAGCTACGGAGTGGGGAGCGAGAGAGGTTTTGAAGGATGTCCAAGCCAAGAGCCCTTAGACGTAAGATCAACGGGCTCTCCAGCTGTTAAATGGGGCACAGTGCCACAGGTTTGGTCACAAGGACCAAACGGACACTTGTGTCGCATGCAAAAATTGAGCTTGATATATGACGATCAGTTGTTGACTGATGCAGACCATATACCAAACTCATGTTTTATTTCAGACTGAGTCTGTTGATGCTAATTCTGTCATCTCGATAGGAGCACAATGTGCATACGGTTAGGAGAAGTGCCTTCTCATTTGCCTTAGCAGATCCGCCTCCATGGTGGTAAAGAAGCTTAGCATTGATCGTATGTGAAATCTTAGATGACGACGAAAGCAGTGTAAAGGAACACACAGGGTTGATTTGAGAAGTTGAATTCATTGGAAATGGGCTAAAGGTTCCCACCGGAAGTTTCACCGGAAATAAGGAACTCATCGGAAAAGCATGAAGTATATGCTAAAGAATATGAATGGTTTATGTTGTGTTGTTTTCCTAATCACCCCAGGCTAATTTATAGAAGGAAATTAGGGGTATAAATGCAAATTTATTTTCTCAGAAGCCTTAAGAGAAATTTGCATCGACAACGCGTAAGGAACACGCAGCTAATGGTTGGATGAGTTAACGGTGTGATTAATCACAGCGTATCTATGCCATTATTACGGTATGTCAAATTGTGCCGATTTGGGAATCAAGGCGACTTTTGGACTCCCCGAAGTAAAAGTTTTGGTGGGAGTTGACTTCAATAAATGCGGGCTGATTAGAAGAAGACTGAAGAATAAAGAGTATCAGATAAGTGGATCAGATAAGTGACGAAGTGCTTCAAGCAAGAATCTGATCAGATGAGTGAGATATTGTTGGGAAATGCATAAGGCAATCATCAGATAAATCAACAAGTACCAGATCAGATCACTGTGGTAACTGGTTGATTACAATATCAATCAGTCAGATACGTTCTCTTATTTATCCCTTTCTGAATACCTTACATGCGTTATTTAAATAAATAATTTATTTTACTCTGTTCATGACGCATGCTCTGCAAAGCTTTTAATGAGGACTTGGGAATATGTTTTCAAAGCGTTTTATTGCGATTTTTCGAGTCCGAAAAACGAGGACTACTTTTCTCAACCGTGCGATCAAAATACTTTTTGGCCGACTAATCTCAGCCACTGATTTCAAAACACGGATACTTGAGTACTTTGGAAAGTTGTGCAAAAAGGTTTTCCCTCGTATTCTATAAAATCCAAATCTTTCACAGAAAACCACTTTCCACTACTTCGTCTTCTCAAAGCTCTTAAAAGATCAAATTTTTTTCAAAATCTTCAGAGAATTACTTTCGAGATCAATTGATTCTACTCTTCCGATTTCTAAATTTTTCGAATTAATTTATGGTAATTTCTTGTTTAATTAATTGCATGATCTCAATTTCTCTCTGGTACGTAGGTTTACAAATCGTGATGATATATTTCTGTAATTTTTATTAGATCTAAAGGCTTATTTGCTAAATTGATGCTAAAATTACTAGTTTGACAGAATTTATTGAAATATCTTACTCAAACTAAACATCAATTTGCATATCATACAGAAATGACATATCTTATTCCACGACCGGGCCAAGGGAAAAAGTCTGCAACTTTTCATCGATGAAGAAAGACATCATTGATGAGAAGTATGTAGTATTCTCCATCACCTCAGACCCTGAATCGCTGGAAATTCTGGAGTGCTTGCGAGCGTGTGGACTTGAACGTTATTGCTCTACACATCAGAACATCGTCCACGCACTTGAAGCTCTGGAGTTTCTATACAATCTGCAGAGGGATGAAGACAATGATGCTGACCTGATTTCTTCCGTTGGCGGAATGGAAGTTCGAGTGTCGAATGATGATCTCCAGAGGATATTCGGCCTAACTCGAGGAAGCATCAATCCAGAGACCTACACGATTGATGTAGGAGAAAATGGATTTCTTGAAGCCGAGCTGTTGAGACCAGCAAATAAGGAGAACACGACGAACGTCAAAGCCTCTTACCTGAAGAGAAAATATTGCCTTCTTCTTGAGATTGTTCAGAAGGTGATCATGTGCTCAACTTACAGCCTTGATGCGGTCACTTCATACAAGATAAGTGTCATGACTGCAATAATCAAGAAGGCTTCAGATATCGATTGGTTGGGTATGGTCAAAGCAAGACTGAGAAAAGACTCCGGGAAGTTCGAACTGACCCAGAGCAATGAAGTGTGCTTATCTTCCAAGTGCTCATTCATACACAAAATCTCTATCATTCTGTCAGATAAGTTGCCACAAAATTATAAATGGAGCGAAGATTTACCAAGAAAAGCACAAGGCCATATTGAGCAAAGATGAGTCCCTACCTGGACAAGCCGATGAGGATACGATTCCTTATGTGCCCAAACCCGAGGGAGAAAAGAAGGGAAAAGATAAGGCAACTTCATCTTCTGAAGTGCAGGAAAAGGCCATTCCAGAGAAGAGGATGAAGAGGAAGGATCTGGCCAAGAAACCAGATGCTCAGCGGAAACGTCAGAAGAGAGTCACATCTCCTCTGAAGACTGCTCCAAGTTCTGCCAAGCCAGCTAGCAGAGCAGAGGATCTGATGCAAGTAAGATCAGAAGAAGAGACAACAGTCCGCTCTGAGCCAACTATCAGAGAAGTAAGGGAAGAGCAGATGATCGCAGCAGAAGGAGAGAAATCTGTCAGAGGGATAGAAGTGGAGCAATCTGAGGAAGAATCACCATCTGATTCTCTGCCTCTAATCAAGATCTTCCATAGAGCAAGATCGTCGACGCCCACTTCCAAAACACCATCACCCTCTCCTCAAAATCATCATCACCTCCCCACAAAACCTTCTCATCCTCACCCTCGCCTATCAGATCACCAAGATCTCCCACACCACCAATCAATCAACAAGTTCAGGAAACTGAACACCCTTAAAACGCTGAAAACGAACCACACATATCCCCACAAATATCCCAATCTCCAATCAAGTCACAAGAGCCTGAGAGATCCGACAAGCGAGTGTCCATCTCTTATAATCCCTTCAACACCAGAACAGTGTTTGCTTCACCTGCTCCAGAGAGCCCCATCATAAGGATAATGTAGCAACAAATCAAGGAGTATCTGCTGGATCTATGCCCTGAATTGGATCAACATCCTGGCATCCAGCAACAAATAGAGGATATTGTGTTCTGGAGGGATATACGACTGAAAAGCATTGAAGAATTTCTGATTCTCATGACAACTCTGGGATCAGATTTCTTTGTAGACTTGGAGTTTAAATGCCTAAACAATGCTGGGATTGAAAGTGTTGTTGAATTGGCATCTGACGATGATATCAAATGGTTAATTCACGAAAGGTTCGGAATTGCTAATAATAGGGAGGAAACCGTTCAACCTCCTACAGATCATGAGGGAGCTGCCGATGAACCAAGAATGGGTGCTGCAGATGAGACCCGACTTGGCAAGGCTTCAACATCCGACGCATCGCTACGATGAGCTCGATACCTAGATATTTATACTCGAAAGATTCAGGATGGGATCCAGTACATTTGAAGACAAATTTGCGGCCATTTCAACAGCCGAATCGATGAAGCGATTTGAAGATGAGCAAAAAAACTAGGTGACAAGGAACGAAGTCACACGGTTAGGGATGCACAATGCCATCCTTGTCAAGTAATGCAACTAGTAAATCCTCTTCTTTGAGAAGCTCAAACTCCACCGACAAACTCACGATTCGACGGAGATGCTCAATCGAACCACGTACTTTTGAAAAGTGTCAGGGCATCCTTGACAAAACTAACAACCACATGGATATGGGTTGGAAACATTTTTCTAGCTTCTACAAAAACAAGCAAGACAGAAATTGAAATTGCTCTCGACGCTTTTCACTCCTCAAGCATTTTTCGCCACCTTTCGGATCACTCCTCTTGTTGTCGAGAACTTCGAGAGAAGATCTCACGGCAATTAACCGCTTCTGAACAAGAAGATGTCCAACCTCTTTGATGAAATCAAAAAGGGGAAGGAAAAGAGAATAAAGAGAAGAAAAAAAATAGACTGCATACGCTTGGTAATAATTTCTCTACCGAAAACCATCAGATCGACTTGCCGACCACTCCATCTATTGATCTCGTTCTTTGAAGTGAAAGAAACCGTGAGCAACATAGTAAAGAGATCGTTGAACGTAAAAACCGCTCTTTCGGAGGTTCTTGCCAAAGTCGACAAGATTGAAGACTTTTCTTCGCTCGCTCGAAAAAAGAATGGAAATCGATGATCGGGCCAAGAGCCTTGAACTCGCTAAGAAATTAGGCGAGGAAGACGAACAAGATGAACCCGAAAGCAGACTTTTGAGGAGAAAGAAAAAGGCAAAGGCAAGATGATGAAAGCAATCAAGAAGATCGAGACAAGGCCAACTATTATCCACCAAAGCTGGGATGACTCTAACAAGTTCAAGAGCGCATAAGACAGAGAATAAGAGAGGCCGCCATCAAGAAGCGTAAGTTAGCAGAGGCTAAGGGATCGAACATTGCTTACATCCGGGAAGAAGAAAGAACGAAGGCAAGCAGAGGAGATTGCTTGGGAGAAGAATGCCCTTCCAAAGACTCGTTAAAGACATCCTCGTACTTGCGGCTAGATCTGCTTCCTAATGGGATCGATCGAGAGGAGAATGGTTATGTGGACGCCTACATCCCGGAGAAGATTCCAATTCATCAAGATCGATCGAAAATGATGATGAATTCGGAACCGGGTAGAAACAAAGTATCCGCACTTCTACCATACAAAGGATGAAAAAAAAGGCAAGATCATGTCACTAATACCAGAAGCTCCACCCTTTGAACTACTCCTTCCACCTTTGCGTCCAGACAAAAAAGCTAGATCTTGTTAAGTTCAAAAATGCCTACTATGGATTTGCTGAAAAAGGAGGGATCCATAGAAGAGAAGAGCTGGACAAACTAATGCAAAGGATGTACAGGATGTTTGGCATCCCCAAAGAGCTGCAAATGTTCAAGTACACCTGAAGAAGACAACTTGGAATCAGATGATAGGTACGCTTTTCATGTACTCTATAATGCACACACCTATCTAAATGAAATATTCCATCTCACTGATTCTAAGACAACATCTCATTGTCTTCTTAGGTATGTACTGTTTACATTATCTACATTTCCATTCATGGTATCTGTTTTTCTGATTAAGTGTTTTGGTTCCATAAAAAATGGGGAAATTGTTGGGAAATTTGTATTTTAGTTTTGAAGGAAGTTCCAAAACGGGTTGTAATAGGACCAGTCAGACCTGTTAGCTGACTGATGACTTAGAATCAGATTAAGATGACCATCTAAAATGTATAGATAGCTGATGTAAAAGATAGGTCACATATTGAGGGGGAACTCAATATGTATAGGTCAGGTCGAAGTATCAGATGACCCAGATAAGGTCGATGATCGGAGACTAAGAATAAATCAAGACAAGAAGTCGAAGATCGGTGAAGACAGAAGAAATCAAGACTCGGATGAACTCAAGACTTCGGATGAACTCGAAAACTCGATGAACACTCAAGACTCGGATAGACATCAAGACTCGGATGAACTCAAGACTCGATAAACCTCAAGACTCAAAGAATAAACTCAAGACTCAAGATGATCGAAGACACCGAGGCTCAGAGTCACCTGAAGATTAGAAGACTACCGTAAGACCAAAACCTATATCACCGGAGTCTGCGTATTGAGCTAAGACAATATGCATCAGAAGACTCAAACAAGGTAGACTGATCCGCCATTCGATCAAGTCGACTCACACACGGTGACAATCAAAATGATACACCAGACAAGTGAATCTTCTACAAAAGGAATATCAATCGTCTAACGGACAAATTCCTGAAGTGCCACCTCGCGAAGCCAAGAAGAAAGCGACACGTGTACAAAAAGAGCTGACATTGCGGGATACGACACGGCGGACAAAAATGGCACTAATCATGCCTACGGCCACGCCGATAAATGGAGCACGTCACAATCATATCCTACAACCTACCTAATATAGCACGAAATTCAAATTGCTCTCCAACGGCTCTTTGATTTTGAGGTCTATAAAATGGGATTTCTCACAAGGGATGACAAGAGACCAACCACTATCACATGAACAATTGAGCAAAGCGGAACAACAACATTAACGCAAATTCTCAAGAAGCAATAAGCCTTCAGAATTTCCGCTAGAAGAACACCATATTTGAAGATTATTCTTAGAGTGTTCATCCCATTGTTCTTAGCAAGAAATCCTTTCCACTAGAATTTTAGCTACCTAAAACACCAGGATAGATTTCCAGTTGGAACCCTCAAACATTCTTTACCCAAACGCAAGTTAGGTTAAGTTTGTTCCCCGAAAGATTTTGGTAGGGATTCTAGTTTTTACGATTTCTAGTTCGGTTGAGTGTAAACTCTATAAACATCTGTAAGTGTGAACTCAATAAACATCTCGGCCATCCCGTGAGGGATATAAGTCCCGCAGTTAAGTTCGGTTAAGTTCGGTTAAGCTCGGTTAAGGTTCCCCTGTGTTAAGGGAAGAGTGTAAGTAAGACGGGTTTCGTCTGAACCACTATAAAAAGTCTTGTGTGCATTTACTTGCTTTCTTATTGCTTTACACTATTCACACAACTGAGTTTAAAACTGCATACATATTCTAAGTTAAGCTCGATCGCACCAAGCAATCGATCGTCGAAGTTGACACTTTAGTCGGTGATTGAAAAACTTAGAATTAAGAATTGATAAAACTGGTTTTCACACGGGTAAAAATAAGCTTCCGCACTCTCAGTTAAACTGACAGATATCAAGCTGATCTACCCTCAGGCACTCAGTAAGATTGAACATTAGTCTAAACTGATACACTAGCACTCTGATCGGGTAATCTGCAAATCACACCTGATCCGCACGAAAAGTTTTGGAAGTCTATTCACCCCTCCCCTCTAGACTTTCACCCTCACAAAACCCGTTCGGGACCTACACATTGCATTTGTGCTCGCCACATTACACTTGTGCTCGCCATGCACACACTGTGTTCGACACATTGGATTTTATTTTTTTTAATTGTCAATCAACACAGCCACGACATATTTTCCACATAAGACGACTATCAACAATTGGCGCTAGAAGGAGGGTGTGTCCAAGCGAACACAACCACACTAGCATAAACACTTCCTTAAAAACCACTCAGACAGAAAAAAAGTAATATAATGCCTCAATCATGAAACACTCAAACTCAGAGATCCGGACAAAGCCAATTTCACGTTCCAGACGAGGCTCAACATCAACCTCGGGAAAACCAACCCCTAGAGAACATAATATCTGGAGGATATAGCAGGCGACCCTGCGGCCACAACATGGGTCCTCACCTATCTGCTGTGAGCTCAAAAAGAGCGGGCAGAAAGAGATCGGGCCGAACAGGACAATAACGAGGTGTCAAATGGGAACCAGCAGCAGGGGTCGCAAAAGTCGGCGTTTTCTCATCTCAAAATGCCAGCAAGGGATAGGTTGGGTGATCAGTCCCAACAAAGCTCGCCCGACAGCGCCGCGGCGAAAGCGAGCTGTTCAATCGCCTCGTGCTCACTAGAACACCAAAGGAGCTTCGAGCCTAAGAAATCAGTGGGGACAAAATTATCCATCCACCATCACCTGGGTGAGTGTGGGCGAACATAGAAGGGGGGACTGCCCCACCATGAGAATGACCCTCAGATTCCTCATGGTGGAACCCAGTCCGTTTCGGGTTCGTCAACTCCGTGAAATTTACGAAGATACAAAAGGCGATTGAGGGCCTATAGGCCGACCTGGCCGCTACAAAGGACTCTCACGAGCAGGCACGATGTCGTGCTCGCCGTTCTCCCCAGCAATCATGTCCGCGGAAGTATAATAAAAGGTGGCAAAGAACCGACCACCTATCCCCATGTTCGATGCGGAGTCTGACCCGCATGTTCATCTCAGTAAATACTCTGACTTTATGATCACCATGGGCGCCACCGATGCAACTCAGTGTCAGTTGTTCCCTATGACTTTAGGTGATCGGGCACATAGGTGGTTCTCAACCCTGCCCGCCACGTCCATAACATCCTTCACATAGCTGGGGCAGAAGTTCTTGTCCCACTTTTTTCCATGTATGCTTGCCAGGCCCCAAAGCAGCGGCTAGCACACTTTTCGCAGATGAAGGACGAGTCGGACCGAGCATATGTGGAGAGGTTTGATAAGGGCCTGTACGACTAGGCCCCCGTGGAAGAGGATGCCAAGATTCTCATGGTGGTTTGGAGCCTCACCCTTAACACATATATGTGGAAGGTTATGCACCAAGATTGGCCGAATACGTATGCCAAGTTCCGTGAGCGGGCAGCAAAAATAATCAACATGCAGGAGGTTGTCACCCAATCTCGGGCTGGGCAAGAATGGGTGACCTAGAAGGTGGTCGCCAACAAAAAACTAACCAATGAAGGGGGGTAATGAAGAAGCCGATGCACACGCCCTCCAAGGTGTGCTCGACATCTCACCTCAAACGGTGTACAGTCAAATCAAAGACCGGGGCATGTTGCAGAAGCCCTGACGAATAATCAAGGATCGTGACCAGCTCAATGCCTCAAAGTTCTGCTTGTACCACGAATACATCGGGCACAACACCAATGAGTGTCGCGATTTGCTCAGCTAGTTATGGGAATTATTACGAGGAAAATAGATTGAGAGATTTCATTGAGCCCCCTACGAAACAAACAACTCCGGACGAACAAAAGGGCGATCATAAAAGAATCCGCCTATGATGGAGAATCAATCATCTCTACCTTGGGGGATTGAGGGAGAGCACACGATTGTACAAAGAGTCTATCAAGCGGCGATCACACGCCTACAGATGGACTAGGTC
This sequence comes from Stenogyne calaminthoides, assembly GCA_037126765.1. Lineage (NCBI taxonomy): Eukaryota > Viridiplantae > Streptophyta > Magnoliopsida > Lamiales > Lamiaceae > Stenogyne > Stenogyne calaminthoides. The sequence continues at coordinate 16,888,943 of JBBCBC010000020.1, forward strand.
ATTTTTGCTCGCCATAACTGTGTAAATGGGGTTCGACCTCGGAGGGTTGTGTGTTCGCCGTCCTTCAGTTTTCCCCTTGTAAAAGTTAAAACTTGTAATAGCTAGGTTTTCTATTGTTTTCCAGTTGTAAACAAATGTAATAGTTAGAACATCCTGTGTGATGTTTTTTTTACTTACGGTAGTGTAAGTTTAAGAGTGGTCGCACGAAATAAGATGACAAAAAATGTGGTCGAACAAGCCGAGTTTGTGTTTTGCTTGACAAAAGATAAGACACTCACCAAGTCCGCAAAAAGATAAGATGGACAAGTAGTGCAACATGGTCGCACCGAAATAAGACGACCAAAAATGAATAGTGATCGCAACAAAATAAGACGATCACGACGAGCAAAGGTTTCAACTAAATAATACAACCTAAAGGGTCGCAACATAATAAGACGATCACAGAAAGTGCAAGCAAAACACGAACACTTGAAAAATTAAGTTCGACCAGGTTACATCTAGGCCAAGTGTCAGAGTTTAGCATCAAGAAGTTTCGTCAAGCCGAACATAAAAAGACCACTGTGGGAGAACAAAAGGTTCAATCACCAGTCTATAGCAAGACTGAAAATCTAGCTATCAGGGGATTGGGGTAGTAGTATGTTGAGCACACGAGCGTCATCGTGCTTGCCTCTAGCTGCCGTATCACCCCATGCTCGCCCACGGCCATGTCCTCGTCATCAGATGGGGGGTCGACCATTTCTACTCCCCCTGGCAAGAACAAAAAATCAAAGACAATTTCTTAGAGATTGGCAGACGAGAGATGACGAACAGGGGCCGGAGGATAGTCGGCCAACCACTCCTTCAGATCGATCTTGAAGGAGTTCAACTGTTTCGATGGCAGAACACATCGAGCGGTTCGGATGCCACTTGCGTAAGAAAAGTCGACCACACGACCATCATCAAGTAAGCTCTCAACACTACTTGCTTTATAGTCATTTTTCTAGCCGAAACAAGGGGGTTGTTCCTCTGAGGCCGGCCAAGCGGGGGGTTGCTAGCATGCTTGCCCCCATTGCCCACCTTCATTGGCGTTGACTAGCCCGCCTCTTTAGCATCGTCTTTCTGCCTTCTCGGTGATGACATTGTCCGCCTTCATTGGCGTCAACCAGCCCGTCTCTTCGGCGTCGGCTTTCCACCTTCTCAGAGATGACATTGTCCGCCTTTATTGGCGTCGACCAGCCCGCCTCTTCGGCGTCAGCTTTCTGCCTTCTTGGCGATGACTTTGCCCGCCATCATTGGCGTCACCACGTGCTCGCCAGAAGTGGTCGTCAACGAGCACATAAAAAACTCGTACAAGGGGGCTCGCTACCTCGGAGTATGAGCACAAAAAAAACTCGTACAAAGGGGCTCGCCACCTCGGAGTACGAGCACATGAAAAATCGATGATGAACGTAGGAAAGGTCCTCAACCCAGAGGCTCATTCTAAACTATCAAGACATGAATCAAGGTCGAACTCTAAGCTTAGCCAAAGCCCAACCTTGGGGGTATTGTTGTAACCGATCAACTACCGATCAAAGACCACCTGCCACGTGTCCATCAAATAAATAGGTGGACGAAACACAGGCCACACCAGTTGTGACGAGCATAGGTGGTGAACACGGGCCCCGCCAGTTGGGATGAGCATGGGCCACCCCAGTTCGGATGAGCACGGTGTTGGGATTGTTGGAGCCTGAGTGAAACGGGGATGCAGGGCGCGGGAGGCGCTCGAACAGTGCTCTTGGTTGAGCACTTGTGCTCGGTTGAGCACCTCCCAATGCAGCGTCCGCCAGGCTCTCGACCAGTGGTGAGCTCGAGCAGACTTGCTCGACCAAGGCCCGTGGTCGAGCGGTTCTGGAAGCTTGTACACGGATTTAGGGTTTTGGCCCAGTCTCATATTTAAACACTTTTGACTCATTGTATCTGTGTATCACCAAATTGTATCACTCATATCACTCGAAAATAGTAGATCTCCTGGCTTGGTAGTGCCCCCAGACGTAGTCATTCCTGACAAACTGGGTAACCAAATTTGTGTTCCTTAATTCTTGTTTTCATTATTTTCTCCATAATTGCTACTTAAATCCTAACAACTGGTATCAGAGCTTCTGGTTCAAGGGATCTGGTGGGAGCAATTATGATGGCTGAAGGGAAATCGCCTGTTGAGAAGTTTGATGGAACGGATTTCGGATTCTGGAAATTACAGATCGAGGATTACCTGTACGGTAAAGATCTATATCAACCTTTAGGTTCAAAGCCTGAAGATATGAAGGACAACGAGTGGAAGTTGCTGGACAGGAAGGCGATGAGTGTGGTTTGTCTGTTGCTATCCAGGAACGTCGCCCTCCATACGAAAACCATCTACGGAGATTTTGAAGATTCATCTGATGCGCGAACAAGGTTATCTGATAAAACCTGAGGATGGCAGAGGATACTGTGGTAGCCAATCATCTCAACGAGTTCAATATGATCATAGCCCAATTGAGCTCGGTTGAGATTGATTTTGATGATGAGGTTCAAGCCCTAATTTTGTTGTCTTCTTTACCAGAAAGTTGGAGTGGGATGGTAATGGCTGTTAGTGCTTCAGCAGGTAAAGTGAAACTTAAATTTGATGAGGTTAGAGATCTGATCATGAGCGAAGAAATTCGCAGGAAAGAATTGGGTGTGGCCACAAGATCAGCCTTGAGTGCGGGAAACAGAGGTAGATCTGAATCCAAAGGGAAGCCAAATCGGGGTAGATCAAAGTCAAGGGGAAAAGATAAGCCCAAGAAGGACAAGAGTCAAGTTGAGTGCTATAATTGTCATGAACTTGGTCATTACAAAAGGGAGTGCAAGGCACCAACAAAGGCACAAGGGAACGCACCAAAGAAGAATGACAACTCAGCAAACGCCGCCACTAATGAGGGCTTAGATGCATTAATCTTGAGTGTAAGCAGTACATTAGAATCGTGGGTGTTAGATTCTGGAGCATCGTTTCATTCGTGCAGCAGTGCCGACGTGATGGAGAAGTACACTTCCGGGAACTTTGGGAGGTTTATCTAGCTGATGATGAGCCTCTAGAAATCAAAGGGAATGGGAATGTTCAGATCAAGACACCAAATGGGACTGTTTTGCAGTTGAAAGATGTGAGACATATTCCTGGATTTAAGAGGAATGTAATTTCAGTTGGACAGCTTGATGATGAGGGTTACAAGGTGGTCTTTGGTTGTAACACGTGGAAGATATCCAAAGGTGCCATGGTAGTGGCTCGAGGTAATAAGGAGGGAACGTTGTACATGACAGGCAACACCCGGCACATCATTGCTCTTGCAAGTGAAAAAGGGAATGCAGATTTGTGGCATTGTCATCTTGGCCACATGAGTGAGAAAGGGATGAAAGTTATGTGTTCAAAGGGCAAACTGCCAGACCTCAAGACAGTTGACATCGGGTTTGTTGGGGAATTTATTGCCCGGATCTATTCGGGATGAATATTTAAATACAAATTTAATTCTAACAATTATTACTAGCATGAATTAATCCTATATTAAGTCAAATAATAATTCAACAACAAATCATGCATATAAACAGTTCACATAAATCCTAAGCATGAGGAATTGCTACGGGTTTACGTGAACTAACCTGTTTGGAATGGCAATGGACTCAATTGATAAGAACACACCAAAAAGTCTTCCCAAGTATTCCCTAGCCCTTGCTCGTCAATCCGGTGGAAGGAAACTCGCGAACAATTAACAAAAGGGAAAATAAATTATTTGTTGCACCACCTTTGTGGATTTCTAATTTTTCCAACACATGGAATTGTTTATAGGGGATGAAGAAATCATCCCCTATTTATAGATTAGGTGGTGGCCGTTTTTTTTCATCATGGAATAGGGAGGAAAAATCTTTTTCTTGATCTCCAAGAAATCTTGAATATATCTCATATATTCTTTTCTCCATAATTAAAATATTTCATAAAAATCCCACCTTCTCTTGTTATGGTTATTTTCAAAAAAACAAGGATAAAGATTCCAAGATTTGGATCTTCTTGAATTTATGAGATATACTTGTATTGCAAGAATACATATCTTCCATAATATCTTTTCAAGAAAATCAAGAAAATCTTTCTTTCCCTTATTCTTTCAAAATTTTCGAAAATATCAAAATAAATAACCAAGTGGGAGATTTATTGAATTTAATGAGATAATCTTGTATTCCAAGAATACTTATCTTCATTCCATAACAAAATTCAAAGAAAATCTTTCTCCATCTTTTATTTATTATTTTCGAAAAATAGGAAACTTAGGCAACAAAATTTATTTTATTTTTAAACACCTTTTTCAGTTATTGGACTTTATGTTTGGGCCACTTGAGGGGCCTTTAGGAGAATTAAGATTGGACCTTCCAACGGATCTTGAATTATCAATATTGAGCCACAATATTATTCAAGCCCATAAATATTAATTAATCCCACTACATAATTTATATTGCACTATCCATCTTAACCCATATTACTGTTAATATGGCTCCCGATTATTATTTCCCATGTTTAAGATTATCTAGCCCATTAATTAATTCAAGCCACTGAAATAGATTTCCATTAATTAATATCTTTTGTCCTTAGTTAAGGAACAATTCAACATTATTATCCATACCGAAAACTAGTTCCACTTGCAAGATTTGGTATGATAAATCTTATGAACCTCCCGAGAACCGGGCAAATCGAACAAAGCGTGCTTTGCACACACGATTCTTCGTATAAATCTTAGCAATCGCATGTGACCAATAATATTGCCCAAGATATAAAGTATTGAATCTCGTTGATTCTCTACCCGTAATAAGTCAAAGCAATAATTACTAACCACACGCGATCCTATTCAAGGGACGAAGATTAAGAAATAACGAACCACCGAGATCTAATTCTTCCTAGTTCAGTGATGGAGAATTTGTCCTCCTGTAGGTTCTATTCAGTGCATCAGTCATGCACTAGTGTAATCTCTTGGTCAAGACAAGTCAATCTGAGCCTTACACTTCAACCTTTCACGACGGATTGTTAATTTCCATCTAGGTCGTGAATGGTGTACTTTTGGTTACAAGGAACTGTTAATTTAATCTTCTGTGATCTGGTATCACTAAATTAACTACAATGTAACACGTACTATTTATTGAACAGTTATGCAAAGAAATATATGTAACATTCAATGATATTTAAAGCATCGGTGATAAATAATTTATTTCAAGAATAAGACAGAATTCATTTGGTTATACAAAGTAAAAGCATACTTTCCAGTGATAACCCCAACAATCTCCCACTTATACTTAAAGTCGGCTTTTAAGTATACTACAACATGTCTCGTGTAGTTCCTAATCGTGACATCTAATGTCACCTACACGAACCTAATAATATCTCCCACTTATACTTTTCCAAGCAGTTAGCAACGATCTTGACACCCATTCCTTCCACATGTCTCTCGAATGTATTCGAGGCGGACCGCTGTGAATGGATCCGCTGGGTTGTCTTCGGACGCGATCTTTGCCACCTTATATCTCCTCTCTAACGATTTCTCGTATAAGATGGTATTTCCTTTCAATGTGTTTGCTGGCCTTGTGGGCTCTTGGTTCCCTTGAATTTGCAACTGCTCCGGCATTATCACAATAAACAGTGATTGTGTTGGGCAAATTCGGAACTACATCCAAGTCCACTAGGAAGTTTTTGAGCCACACCGCTTTTTTCACGCCTCATAAGCAGACTACATATTCGCTTCCATGGTAGAATCGGCGATGCATTTCGCTTAACGCTTCTCCATGTCATGGCTCCTCCCCATGCAAAACACACTACCGGAGGTAGATTTTCTGGAATCTAAGTCTGATTGGAAATCCGAGTCCGTGTAGTCGATGGGGATTAGACTATTTGACTAATAAACCAACATTCTATCTCGAGTTCTTTTCAGATACTTCAGAATGTTTTTAACTTTTGTCCAATGTTCTTTCCCCGGGTTACTTTGATATCTTGCAACCATGCCAACAAAAAGCAGATATCCGGTCTCGTCTTGCAACATTGCATACATAAGGCTTCCGACAGTAAAGCATAAGGAATGTCTTTCATATCATCTATCTCATTTTGTGTCTTAGGGCACATTTCCTTGATAGATGGGTTCCATGTCCGAAAGGTACGGCCTTTCTTGGAATCCAAAGATCTTTGAATCGCTTCAAGACAGTGTCTATGTATGAAGCTTGCGATAAGCCTATCATCCTTTTCTTGCGATCTCGAGTAATCTTGATCCCAAGGATGTGCCCGGCTTCCCCTAAGTCCTTCATATCAAACTATTTTGAAAGACATGCCCTTACATCTGATAACACCATTACATCGTTCGCGATGAGCAGAATGTCGTCTACGTATAGTACTAAAAATACCAATGCAGTTCCGACACGCTTTTTGTACACACAACTTTCGAACTCATTTTGATCATACCCATAAGACTTTATTACTTGATCAAAACATTGGTTCCAAGCTCTGGATGCTTGTTTGAGTCCGTAAATGGACTTCTTGAGCTTACAAACTAGGTGTTCTTGGCCTTTTTCAATGAAGCCTTGGGGTTGTTGCATATAGATTTCTTCATCAAGACTTCCGTTAAGGAAAGCCGTCTTGACATCCATTTGCCAGATTTCAAAGTTGAGATGCGCAACAATCGATAAGAGAATTCGGATGGACTTGAGCATTGCCACAGGCAAAAAAGTTTCCTCATAGTCGATCCCTTCTTTCTGAGTATAACCTTTCGCCACAAGCCTTGCCTTGAAGGTTTCCACCTTCCCGTCCGGTCCTCTTTTTCTCTTGTATACCCACTTGCAACCAATGGGTTTGACCCCATTAAGTGGTTCGACTAGCTCCCACACTCTGTTATGATCCATAGAACTCATTTCGACATACATTGTTGTTTGCCAAGAAACCGCATCCTTATCTTGGATTGCCTCGTCATATGTCCATGGGTCTGATTTGTCTTGTCCGAGAATCAAGTCCGAGGACTCTCCTATCCCCATGAATCTCTCGGGCTATTTCACAACCCTCCCACTACGACGAGGTTCCGGTTGTGTAAGTGTGTCGTTTGGTATGTCATCTTGTACAGTTGGCACTGAGGTTAGCCCCCTTAGCTCATTTAAGGTAATCTCACTTCTGGGTCTTCTTTCGTTCATATAGTCTTCTTCCAAAAATCTAAAGTGGGTGCTTATTACCACCTTTTGATCTTCGGGACCATAGAACATACACCCTTTTGTTCCCTCGGGGTATCCTATAAACAACCTTAATTCTGATCGAGGATCCAATTTTTCGTCTTCCTTGTCCAACACGTAGGCCGGACACCCCCAAATTTTCATGTGTCTCAAACTGGGCTTACGCCCGGTCCACAATTCTTTGGGAGTTTTGGGAACCGATTTGGATGGCACCAAGTTCAGAATGTAAGCCGCTGTTTCCAAGGCATGACCCCAGAACGACTTGGGTAGATCCGCATAACTCATCATTGATCTAACCATTTCTAAAAGAGTTATGTTTCTTTGCTCTCTGCAACCTGTTTTTGTTGAGGGTTCCGGTGCGATTAATTTGATATAATCTCTTCATCTGATAAGTAGTTGAAAAACTCATCGCTGAGGTACTCGCCTCCACGATCGGATCGTAGAGACTTGATACGTTTTTCCCTATGATTATCTGCTTGAGCCTTAAATTCTTTGAATTTGTCAAAAGTCTCAGATTTATGCTTCATAAGGAAAATATAGCCGTACCTTGAGTAATCATCAATAAAAGTGACGAAATACTCATAACCTCCACTTCCTTTGATTGACATTGGACCACATACGTCTGTGTGAACGATTTCTAACACTTCTTTGGCTCTATTCCCCTTGGCTCAGAATGCCCTCTTGGTCATTTTACCCTCCAAACATGATTCGCAGGTTAGGATTGGTTCAACTTGGAGAGACTCCAGTGAACCATCTTCTACCAACCTTTGGATCCTCTTTGGATTAATATGTCCCAACCTTAGATGCCATAGAAGTGTCTCGTTCACGTCTGATGAATGTTTTCTTTTATCGGAAACAGTTGATGTGTTATAGGATGCATTTCATGAGTGGTGTGCACTGTTAATTGTATAGAGATTATCCGACAACTTTCCATGATAGATAAATTTATCATTAAGAGAAATGGTAACAACTTTATCAAAAGTAACCGAATATCCATCAAGGTAAAGTTTAGAAACCGAAATTAAATTCTTTCTAAAACTAGGAACGTAAAGAACATCTCTTAAAATTAAAACTCTGTCTTCAAAGGACAGGTGCACTTCTCCCACTGCTTCAGCTGCCACTCTCGTAGCATCGCCCAGTGTGATGAGGATCTCACTCCCACTAAGTTGTCGGGTCCGCTTGAACCCCTGTAAAGTGAAACAAACATGATCAGTGGACCCCGTATCCACCACCCATAAATGGGAGGCATACGCCGCTAAGCAAGTTTCAACATCTAGTGCGTGAGAATTACCTTTCTTTCCATTCCTTTTGGGTTTGGAACAGGCTGACCTCCAATATCCTTTTTCACCGCAGTTGAAGCACTTCCCCTTAGCTGGCTTGCTCACTTCTCCACCTCCTTTCACCTTTTCTTTGCCCTTGGCAACACTTGAGTTCACTTGCTTGTGGCTTTTATCCTTTTTCTTGTTCTTACCACCCTTTGGCCTAGAAGAAGAAGAAGGTCCATTTGCCACCAAGGCTTGGCTCTTTTGCCCTAATATTGCCTCTGTCGAGACTAAAGCTTGCAACAGATTAGGCATCGAGAACTTCTGATTGTTCATCTGGTAGTTCAGCCTGAACTGTTCAAAACTTTTCGGCAGAGAGTGGAGCACGAAATTGATTTGGGTCTCGATGTCGTATTCAGCGCTAACTACCTCAAGTTTGTTAAGGTGAGCCATCATCTGAAGAACGTGCTCCCTTACGGGCGTTCCCTCCACCATTTTCATAGAGAGCAAGTCCCTCATGGTGATCTGATGAGCCACTCGGTTCTGATGTTGAAACATCGCTTTAAGACTAGTCATGATGTCTGCAGCGGTCTCAACGTTCTGGTGTTGGTGTTGCAACACATCTGACATTGAAGCCAAGATGGTACACTTTGCCATTTCGTTGGAACGCTCCCAGTCAGCATACTCTTTCTTAACCGCTTTAGTTGACTCATCATTTGGCTTTTCTGGTTTAGGTGTAGTGAGAACCCAGTTATGACTTTGTGCAGTGAGGACAATAGTAAGTTTACGACTCCAATCAAATAAGTTTTCACCAGTAAGCAAATTGTCTTTAAGTATATTGAACAGTGAATTAAAAGGTTGCGACATGATGAACTGAAATAAATAATAATATGCATAAGCACAAATATAACACAAGGTTCGATCACATGCATCATATTAAAATCTCAAAAAAATATGAACATGCATCAGCCAACATCTCAAAACAGTTTAAATAAGCCACGTGGGGTGGGTCATTATTTAAACACATTCAAGTAGGTTACAAACAAGAAAAACAAATACAAACCTTTAATATCCAGATTAATAGTTGGCTCCACTTGACCAATATAAAATTGACAGGGGACTTGAGGAAGTATATGTATATCAATTTTATACCTAAGTAATAACCATGATTAAATACTGAAATTATTATTTAAGCTTTGAACGAGCCTCGTGGGAGGGTCATCGCCGCCACTAGTAATAATCCACAATCATCCATTTGGACTTTATTCATGTGAAAGCTATCTTTTGACCGTCCCCGTGGGGAATTTCTCCAAAAGAATTCACAAATAAATAAATCATGGAGGTCAAAAAATTAATTCAATTTTATTATCCTAATAAAATTGTCAATTAATTATTTAAGCATACTTAGTAATTTTTTAGAAAGTGAGATTTTTCAAAAACATTTTTTCTCATGCATCGCAAATTTAAACACAATTTAAATAAGCATAAAATAATGCATAAGATCAAAAACAAAAAATTAAACACATTGGGCACATATATCCCGTTGTCACGGTTAATTTTTGTCGTATATTTATCTCGAAAAAATTATCTTCTTAACCCTTCATCGTTTTATCTCGAAAGGTTATACTTCAAGTAACATCATCGACCATTTCGCGGGTCGGAGTGACCCGCCTAACACTCCCGGCCGTGTCGAGTGGCGTCCGTCGCCGCGTCTTGACCGGCGCTTCAGCGCCGTCGCCAAACGAATCACGCCCAGCTCAGCGGCCAAGCGGTAGTGTCGGCGGCGCCCGCGCATCTGGCGTGCCCACCCGTACCCGTCCGTCTGGAAATGCCGCCCTCGCCCGCCATCCGCCTCGTCGCGCTGCGCGCCTGGAACTCCGTCCAGCCGCGTCGGCGAGGCGGCCTCGCCCGCCCGCGTGCATCGCATCCGCGTCGCTTATCGCTTATCCTTTTGCGTTTAGGTCGCGGCGCATCTACGCTTCGTGCCGATTCGGATCAATCCATTTTTAATTCATCGTCTTCGTCTTGGCTCACGATTCGGTTGCAATTTATTTACAAAAATAAATAAACCTAGATCTAGACAAGTCTATTACATTGAATGAATCAAACAAATCCTAATCTACTCATGGATTTTCTCACGAGGCAAAATGAATTCGAACGAATCGAATTAAAAACCACAATTTATATGCATGCATAAATCAAAACATTAAATTCCATGACAATTGGATACCTGCAAAAAAGATCTAGCAATTCTACAATCCAATTTCAAATTTAATGAAAACTAATTAAATTACAATTTAAAATTTTGAGCCAGAAATCGAGGCTCTGATACCAGTTGTTGGGGAATTTATTGTCCCGGATCTATTCGGGATGAATATTTAAATACAAATTTAATTCTAACAATTATACTAGCATGAATTAATCCTATATAAATTCAAATAATAATTCAACAACAAATCATGCATATAAACATTTCACATAAATCCTACGCATGCGGAATTGCTACGGGTTTACGTGAACTAACCTGTTTGGAATGGCAATGGACTCGGTTGATAAGAACACACCAAAAAGTCTTCCCAAGTATTCCCTAGCCCTTGCTCGTCAATCCGGTGGAAGAAAACTCGCGAACAATTAACAAAAGGAAAAATAAATTATTTGTTGCACCACCTTTGTGGATTTCTAATTTTTTTCAACACATGGAATTGTTCATAGGGGATGAAGAAATCATCCCCTATTTATAGATTAGGTGGTGGCCGTTTTTTTTCATCATGGAATAGGGAGGAAAAATCTTTTTCTTGATCTCCAAGAAATCTTGAATATATCTCATATATTCTTTTCTACATAATTAAAATATTCCATAAAAATCACACCTTCTCTTGTTATGGTTATTTTTGAAAAAAACAAGGATAAAGATTCCAAGATTTGGATCTTCTTGAATTTATGAGATATACTTGTATTGCAAGAATACATATCTTCCATAATATCTTTTCAAGAAAATCAAGAAAATCTTTCTTTCCCTTATTCTTTCAAAAAATTTCGAAAATATCAAAATAAATAACCAAGTGGGAGATTTCTTGAATTTAATGAGATAATCTTGTATTCCAAGAATACTTATCTTCATTCCATAACAAAATTCAAAGAAAATCTTTCTCCCTCTTTTATTTATTATTTTCGAAAAATAGGAAAATTAGGCAACAAAATTTATTTTATTTTTAAACACCTTTTTCAGTTATTGGACTTTATGTTTGGGCTACTTGAGGGGCCTTTAGGAGAATTAAGCTTGAATCTTCCAATGGATCTTGAATTATCAATATTGAGCCACAATATTATTCAAGCCCATAAATATTAATTAATCCCACTACATAATTAATATTGCAATATCCATCTTAACCCATATTACTGTTAATATGGCTCCCGGTTATTATTTCCCGTATTTAAGATTATCTAGTGCATTAATTAATTCAAGCCACTGAAATAGCTTTCCATTAATTAATATCTATTGTCCTTGGTTAAGGAACGGTTCAACATTATTATCCATACCGGAAACTAGTTCCACTTGCAAGATTTGGTATGATAAATCTTATGAACCTCCCAAGGGGGCAAATCGAACAAGCGTACTTGCACACGATTCTTCGTATTAAATCTTAGCAATCGCATATGACCAATAATATTGCCCAAGATATAAAGTATTGAATCTCGTTGATTCTCTACCCGTAATAAGTCAAAGCAATAATTACTAACCACACGCAATCCTATTCAAGGGACGAAGATTAAGAAATAACGAACCACTGAGGTCTAATTCTTCCTAGTTCAAAGGTCTTTGAAGAATTTGTCCTCCTCAGAGGTCTATTCAATTACATCGATCATGCACTAGTGTAATCTCTTGGTCAAGACAAGTCAATCTGATCCTTACACTTCAACCTTTCACGATGGATTGTTCATTTCCATCTAGGTCATGAATGGTGTACTTTTGGTTACAAGGAACTGTTAATTTAATCTTCTGTGATCTGGTATCACTAAATTAACTACAATGTAATACGTACTATTTATTGAACAGTTATACAGTAAATATATGTAACATTCAATGATATTTAAAGCATCAGTGATAAATAATTTATTTCAGTAAATAAGACAGAAATTCAGTTTGGTTATACAAAGTAAAAGCATACTTTCCAGTATAACCCCAATAGGGTTATGTGAGGACTGTGTATTCGGAAAACAGAAAAGGGTGAGTTTTTCGAAGGGAGACAGAACCTTGAAGAAGCGTGGTCGGAGTTAGTCCACAAATGACTTGTGGGGTCCAAAGACCAAAGACATCTCTTGGTGGAGCGTCATATTACATGACTTTCATTGACGACTCTACGAGGAAGGTATGAGTTTATTTTTTGAAAAATAAGTCTGATGCCTTTAATGCTTTCAGGAAGTGGAAGGCGCTTTGTAGAAATTGAGACGGGTCTCAAAGTGAAGTGTTTGAGATCTGATAATGGTGGAGAGTATGAGCTCCGTAAGTTCAAAGAATTTTGTGAGGCTAATGGAATTGAATAAAACCGGAGAAAACCCCCAGAGAATGGTGTGTGAACCCAAAACCTTATGTGAGTGTCTTGATGAGATTGAAGTGTGGGTCGGATGTTTTGGGCGTAAGAACGTATAACACCCTCAACTCCTTAAAATGGCATACCCGGCGAGGCCCGGCCTGCAAGAAGTATGAGATTTTCTTGTATATTTGGGTGTATTTCATAAGTTCACATTGATGTTTGCTAGTAGGAGTATATTGGATGCTAACATTAAGTGTCGTTATTGGATATGGCGGTGATGAATTTGGCTATCGATTTGGGATGAGGAAAAATCAAAAGTGTTGGACCCGTTGGGACCCATTTTCTTGCCTTGGAAAATGGCATATAAAAAACGGAGGAGGGCAGCTGGTTTTAAGCTCATGTGTTGTGTTTTGCTTATAACCGGATGCATATGACAAGTAAACATAAAGCGAAAACAACACTTTTATAGTGGTTCAACCGGTCTATCCACTTTCCCTGTAAATTCCTTCAACGGGACTTATCACCCTCCATTGATTGCCTTTATAGATGTTTAACGTTCACAGTATATTGGATCTTCGCCTCGGGACTTATCACCCTGTCGTTTATTGGATATGGCGGGGGTTTTGGATTTGGTGTTGTCTCCAACTATGGTGAGATTTTTGGTTTTTAATCTTACAATGGTTTTGGGATAAGGAAAATTGAAAGGTAATTAACGGTTGTTGGGTTCTAGATTTTTGATATATTTGTATTTAATTGAGTTCTAGTGTTGTACAAAGACAAGTTAATGGGATATCCTTGTAAGTGTGGATTTGAATGTTCCGTTGGAGAGTTCATTCAAATCCAGACTATTCTCTGGGTTGTGGAGTTAGACATTTGGTCCACTCGGTGAGCAAGCGAGAGGTTCTAGATGATCGAGATTATCGAGGAGAACCAAGTACACCACTTCCAACAATTCGATCAGTATACCGACACTTGACTGAGTTCGTCCATGAGATCCACCTTCGAGAGAACTCAAGATCTCTTCTTTGATAGATATTCACCTTCTTCTTCATTATTTATTGTTGGTTTAGATGGTGGTGAACCCGAAATGTTATCTTGATCATCCGCTTCATCTGCTCGTTTTACGTGAACCGGATGAGCAAGTGGAAACTTGCAATGGATGATGATATGAATTCGTTGATGAACTCATCTTTACTCATCCGATCTCGATCGGTCTCGCTCTCGACCTCGTCGATCGAACTAGTTGAGCTCCTATCCCAAGAAAGCAATTTTGGCATAATTCATCAAAACTAAAATATCCCAGCATAATAAGTGGGTTTCTGGGATATCAAAGAGAGGGTTGATGGGTTGTGGAGTTAGACATTTCAAGGCAAGACTGAGTTGTGATGATCGGTTTCGAGGAGAACCAAACATGGTATTGATTATAGATATTCATGTTTTTTACTCGGTGATGGTGGTGAACCTAAATGTTACCATTTATCGGTTAGTTTGCTGGATGATGAGATGAATTCGTTGATGACCAAATTAACACAGGAACTAGTTGAGCTCCCTAAGGGCAAGAAAACAGAACTTGGTGTTAGAATCAAATGGATGTGAAATCAAACGCTCTGCAAGGCTTTCTTCATGAAACATGATTTTAGATGAGGACATCCATTTGGTTATGAAGCAAAACTTGGTGTTAGAACATGGATGATACTTTCTTCAAAGGGAATCTACATGAAGCAACCGAAGTGAGCTTGTTTGCAAATTGAAGAAGAAGAGCTTGTATGGTTTGAAACAAGCTCCATTACAATGGTAAGAAGTTTGATGGGTTCATGCACCTAGATTGAGATCAATAGGTGTGAACCATACGACCATTGTTGTTACTTCAAGAGGTATGATGGTGGTTATATCATTTTGCTATTATATGTTGATGACATGTTGATAGCGGGCTCTAGTCTTTCGGGGAAGTGAGCAAGTTGAAGAAGAAATTGTCTGAAAGGTTTGCTATGAAGGACCTTGGAGAGGCCAAGCAAATATTAGGTATGCGAATCGATTGTGATAAGGTGGCAGGAAAGTTGTATCTTGCACAGGCTGAATACATAAAGAAGGTCTTGGAGAGATTTAGTATGGAAGATGCAAAGCTAATTCGGGTCCCGTTAGGAAGTCAGTTCAAGCTATCCAACAAGGACTCACCTAGTAGTGAAGATGAGTGGACCTACATGCAAAACACTCTGTATGCTTCAACAATTGACAGTTTGATGTATGTCATGGTGTGTACAAGACCAGATATTGCACATGCAGTGGGAGTTGTTAGCCGGTTTATGGGTAATCCGGGATGCGAGATTGGGAGGCGAAGAAGTGGATCCTTAAGTACTTGAGAGATACTACTGAACAAGCTTTGTGCTTTGAAGGCAAAAGCGTTGAGTTGGCAGGATATGTTGATGCAGACTTGACATCAAATGATCTCGACAAAAGGAGGAGTACAATCGGGTATGTGTTTACTTATGGTGGTACAACAATTTCTTGGGCTTCTAAGTTGCAAAAAGATCGGTAGCTCGATCTCATCGCAGTAAGCAGTATGTTGCGCGATTCTTGAGGCTAGCAAGGAAATTGTTTGGTTGCAGAATCTTTCGTGTGAGTTGGGGAAGGAGCAAAATGATAGTATTTTGTATAGTGACAGTCAGAGTGTTATTCACTTGGCAAAGAATTCGGCCTTTCACTCGAGAACGAAGCATATTGAGTTAAGGTATCATTACATACGTTACCTCATTGAGAACAAGATCTTACAGCTAATGAAGATCCGAGGAAGTGAGAATCCTGTTGATATGTTGATTAAGGTTGTGACCTTAGAGAAGTTGAAGTTATGCATGACTTCAACTGGCCTTTGAAACTCGAGATGAAGGCCCCAAGACTACTACTACCAGTGAGAGAGACCGTTGAAACGGATGAGACAAGTTACAGTTGGAGTCAGTCTCCAGGTGGGAGATTGTTGGAATTGTTGGAGCCTGAGTGAAACGGGGATGCAGGGCGCGGGAGGTGCTCGGCCAGTGCTCTTGGTCGAGCACCCCCCAATGCAGCGTCCGCCAACCTTGACCGCCCCGTGGTGAGCTCGGAGAGAACCGCTCGACCAAGGCCGATGGTCGGCGGTTCCTAAGCTTTGTCTGTGGATTTAGGGGTTTGGTCCAGTCTCATATTTAAACACTTTTGACTCATTGTATCTGTGTATCACCAAATTGTATTACTCATATCACTCGAAAATAGTAGATCTCCTGGCTTGGTAGTGTCCCCAGACATAGTCATTCCTAACGAACTGGGTAACCAAATTTGTGTTACTTAATTCTTATTTTCATTATTTTCTCCATAATTCTTTAAATCCTAACACACGGCTTACACCAGTTTGGACAAACACGACCACACTAAGGACAACCACACCGATGTCCACAAGGGTTTGGCCGGGACAGAATTCACACTCGCCTCAATTGGGCGAGCACAAGGACAGTACCACAACAGGGTCCTCGGAGCCGAACACATGGCCACCGAGCATGGGGCGAACACGAAACCATCGGAGCTCGCCATGTGCTCGCCAGCTAGGGCGACCACAACATATCAAAGGCAACCTCACCCATCTAAATGTATGCTCGCCCAGGGACCACACACATGTTCGCCGTGGTAGGCGAGCACAAGTGAGCGCCGAGCGTAAAAGCCGACACTTAACGAGAAGGAAGACCTACGGCCGCCTTCCGCATTTAATGAATAAGTCCCTCAAAGACTAGCACAAAATAACGAATAAGAAGGCCAAACACCAAGAAGCCAAGACCACACGGATGACAAGTCGAAGACTTTACAAACAGGCAAAGACAGATGTCGACCAGAGAGGCCTGGTAGGAGACGTGGCAACACCACGTGCACTCTTGCATGGCAAGAAATAGACAGCTCGTGCTTGCCAAGACAGCATATGCTTGTCCAAACTCTATAAATAGACCCTCAGGGGTCAAAGAAAAGAGGGAGAACAACGAAGGTTCTCGAAAACATATACACCCTTGCTCGTGGACAACCAAACATACCTCATGCTCGTGTTGTTGGACAGTTCTCATGCGCTGAGGCCAGGAAAGTACGTCCAGTTGCCGATCCCAGAAGTCATGGATAACCAATCCATACAAAGTATAGTAGACATATATAAATGGTCAGTATTTTTCAAATTCAGGAATGTACAGTGATTATTAGGATTTCTTTTCCATATTCAGTAACACAGAACTTTCAGGCCCCGTTTAGTAGCCTATATTTGCCTATATAGAAAGTTACACGACTTTTACAATGTTTGGTAGTCCATAAAAGAAAACTCAATGACCAGGTAAAACATCCGACCATGTAAACGTTTTTTTGAAATCTTCTTCTAACCTTTCGTCTTCAGAGTTCTCTAAGAGAATACGTAGAAATCTCTAGTTATTAGTAAGAGATTTTGGAGAGTAAAATCTATTTATATTTTTGGAAGAGAGTATTAAAATCCATAGAATGTTGAATACCTAAATATTTCAGAATTTTTAAAAACTTTTAAAAATCCGAATTGAATACCCCCAGACTTTGAAAGTCTAAAAAAAACTCTACAAACTCCAAAACCAATACATCCTCGTTAGTTTAAACTTCAAACACATAGAATCAGAGAACATGGAAAACTCACATCAATTGATACAATCAATTTGAATTTAAAAAAATTAACATAATTAAATACTTACCTGTTGAAGGAATTAAAATTGCTAATATCGCACGATTTGTACGTCTTTGTTGAATAAATTTGAAACAAAAAAAATATTTTGAAAATTAATAAATCTGCAAATTTGTTGTTCGTTTCTGATCTAATTATGTGTCAATTTTTAATGTGAGTTGAATAATTTGTTGTTCATTTTTTTCAAATAAAAAAAGAAATCACATGTTGGATATTCAGGGGAGAGAACCAAGCTGATGCTTTGATAAAGATGCA
The DNA here is from genome assembly GCA_037126765.1 of Stenogyne calaminthoides. Classification (NCBI taxonomy): domain Eukaryota; kingdom Viridiplantae; phylum Streptophyta; class Magnoliopsida; order Lamiales; family Lamiaceae; genus Stenogyne; species Stenogyne calaminthoides. The sequence continues at coordinate 16,906,912 of JBBCBC010000020.1, forward strand.
AGAACAGGGAATATTGTGTTCTATTCCTCTGGAAATAAGCAATACGAGGAAAAATGTCTTTGGTTGAATGTGATGGAAGGGTTTATTTGATCCCTTTTATTAAGAAGAAGGGTTTAATTGATACCAAATAAAAAGATTGAGTGTTTAAGTGTACTAAAATATAGTTAAGGATCCTAATAGATATTCACATATAAGTTTAGGGGCTAAATTGACCCTTTTCCCAATAGAAAAATTAGGATTTCAGGGATGGCTAGCGGTGGTAAAATCGGTTTAGGCTGCTACGGGGAATTAGGTTTTTAAGTACATTTAATAAATAGTAATTTATATCAAAATATATATATATATATATATATTTGACAGGTTATATCAATATATTATTAAGATTAAAAACGATATTTGTGGCATGAATATAATGATATCTTTATAAATTTTAATTAGATGTAAAAAAAATTTAATTTAAATAACTTTTAATGAGAATGCACGATTTTAAAACGAAATAATTTGGTTGAATTGGATTATGAGCAAACTGACGTGGTTTCACCACATAAGCTAAAATAGGTTTACCAATATATAAAAAATATTAAGATTAAGATAGTATAATTATATTATATGAACGTGCTTATATTATAAGATATTTATGTAAAATAATAATACGCGGGGTTTACACTACTATTATAATAATTTGAAGAAAAGATAAAATATATCATCATGAAAAGCCACGTATTAGGTTTGATAAATACTTATTTAAACGTTCAAAACTCCGTAAAATGTGGGAGACTTAATCTGAGTGTAAGCCCAAAAATGTCAACTGGCCACTTCTTCATCTTCTTATTCTTAATCACAGAAAATATTTATCTCTAGAAGCTTGGATTTCCTTTCTGACCTGAAGGCGTTTGTGCGACACTTTTCCTTTTTTGAGGAAGTAGTCACTCCTTTTTTGAAGCAAGGTACAGTTTCTCATAACCTTTATATTATCCAATTTTTTTGTGTATTCCATTACTTCCAATTTAATTTAAGAGCCGAATTAGATAAGTATTATCAAGGTGGTGTTTTTATTTTTTTCGGAAGAAATAGTGCCCCAAATTTATTTTCCAAGCAAAGTAGTTTTTTCATTTTAATTTGCTATTAGCACAAATCGCACACATTCTTATTAATTGAAAACATTACGCATAATTAAATATTTAGTATATCATATATGTTATTTTTAAGCATAATACATTAATATTTACTTAATTTTGAATAAATTAAAGATTCTAAAATTAAAATAAAATTAACATTGTTGAAAAAATTAAATACTAATTACTTAAACAAACAAATTTTTCAAATTTTAGATATTTTTTTAATTACATAATTTTTGTAGATCTGCTACTGTGATCATTTTAATTACAAATTAAATATTTATGTCATTTGTAATTGGTCACACGTGAAATAGTATGAAATTTAATTGAGTGATTTATTTTATTTCGGGAAAATTAATTTTTTTTAATTATCTCGTAAATAGTACTTTTTAAAAAAATGATTATATGGTACGTAGTTTACAATGATTATATGATAGATAGTTAAATGATTGATGATGGAGAAAAATGTTTGATGAGAAAATAATTATAATGCAATTTACATTCAATATATTTAATTATTTAGCTAATCGGGCTTCTTTGACGATAAGGACTCAAACACAAAATATTTTAGAGAAAAATAAATTAAAAATAAAATATACATTAATCATATAATTATATGTATAAGCATTTCTCTGATAAAAAATAAATCACTCCTTATTGCTTAACACAAATCTGCTATTCAAACTTCTAATTATCTCCTAATTTTCTATTTTTTAATAATATTTTCAATCACAAACTGCTAATTGATTTTATCTTTGCTTTCATGACATTTCAAATTTCAATTTTCTTTTTATTCTCTAATATATCATTAAAAACACAATTATATTGATTACAATTATCTTGGCTTTTATTTTCTCCTACAGTAATTGATGACTGATGCGGCAAGATCATATAATCCTCCCACCGCCTGTTGTCACCACTCACCACCGTCTGTCATCACTGCCGTTTGAAACAGGTATGAAATTATATTTAAATTGTCTTCCATCTTCAATTCGTTTTTACTCTTTCTGTTTATTCTTCATTTCATTCATTCTCCGTGACATTGAACGTCATAAGAATATATTGTGAATGAGCGAATTTTATAGTGAAATGTAGATGAAGAGAATTATGAATTAGATATAAGTCTGATTTTCCTTTTTTTTTTTTTTTTTAATTATAGCGGTGACACTCAAGCTCGGGGCACCGATAAAAATAGTCTTAGAACATCAACAAAACCTTTTAGGAAATTAACATTAAGGGAACTATGCTAATGAAAAAGCTAATTGCTGCCAAAAATCAATAAAAATTGACACGACTTGAGTTCAAGTTTTCGCTAATCCAACTTTCCCTCAAGAGTGAACTGTTCATGAAACTTCAGATGCCAATCGCACTCATATAAAATGTTGTTGCCAAATTCGTCAATGAAATAGACATATAATCAGAAAAATATTCTTCAACCCAGATGGCAATTAAGGCATCTCCCATGACCAAGAGTATGTCTTGTGGAAGTATGCAGCATACTATAATTGGAACGCGTACCATATCTCTTATAATTTATGTGACTAATTTAAAGGCTACTTCTAGTCTTTTCTCTTCCACTTTAGCGGTCGTTATCATTGCCAGACATGTGAGCACCATCACAACAATTATCTTGTGAAAGAATGAGATTTTTATTCTGGTTCCTTAAAAGTAGGAACTATGATTTTCTCCAACAAAATAACAAAGTATTTTGTGCCCACTAATGATATGAAGTAAATAGTCAACAGTGAAATTTGAATTATATGTGTCATTATCCTAGTCATACTCTCACTTTGAATTGAAAAAGATGTTGAGGTTTGGACAAGGAATACTCCAAATATCATGCATATTAATATGCACCAATTAATAAGTCGGGGTGGATTTTGATCTGTGTGTTCGGGTATCGCATGTTGATAAGTCTCATTTCCACAACAAAATATTACAATACTAATGATCATACCTACTAATAGAAAAAACATATGTTGCCCTCAAGGGTGCATATATAAATTACAATATATGTACATATGTCTTTAAAAAAAATAATTAATTGACGACTATAGGATGCAGGTTTTACCTATGAGATAGGTTGCTTGTCTCAAGCGAAACCTTTGCGTAGGACCTTCCGTTTCCATAATCAGACAAAATAAACTTTTATAACTGAAAAAAAAAAATAGTAGTCAATATTATCAGAAGAAAAGGCTTGCAAAAGTAAAATAATTGAATTAGCAAGGTTATTTAAAGTTGCAGAGAGAGAAAACATAGCGCAAGAATAGAACTCTCAGCCAACATGTGGATTAATATTTATCGTTGATTGTGAGCCTTTTAACAACAAATGATGATACATCTCCGATATTCACGTGTCTTTGAAATATATATCACCTTTATATATATTTCACAATTTTATCCTCCTATGTGGTATTGTTAAATTATGCTATTTCAAATATCTAATTTTTAATTATTCTTATTTTTTTATTAAAAGTCCCAAAGTTTTCTTAACTGCCTCATACTATCCTTTTCTCATTAGAATAATGAGAAAATAGAAAATGAGGTAGTTAAAAAAAACTATGATGATTTAATTAAAAATTAAAAATAATGAGAAATTAAGATTTTGAATTAGTAGCATATGGATAGTGCCACATAGGATAGAGAGAAACGTGAATTAGGTATAAGGGTTAATGTCAAAGATGCGTGAATATCGAAATTGTATAATCCTTTATTGTTGAAAATGCTCACAACCAACGCTAAATATTAATCCACATTTTGGTTGTGGGTCCTATTCTTGTGTTATGCTTTTTCTCTCTACAACTTTAAATAACCTTGTTAATTTAATTATTTTACTTGAGCAAGTCTTTTCTTCTGATAATATCGACTACTACTTTTTTCCAATCATAAAAGTTTATTTTGTCCGATTATTGAAACGGAAGGTCCTATGCAAAGGTTTCGCTTGAGACAGACAACATCTCTCATAGGTAAAACATACATCCTATAGTCGTCAATTAATATATATTTTTTAAAGACACATATACATATATTGTAATTTATATATGCACCCTTGAGGGCCACATATGTTTTCCTATTAGTATGTATGGTCATTAGTATTGCAATATTTTGTTGTGGAAATGAGACTTATCAACATGCAATACCCGAAAGGAGTAACACAGATCAAAATCCACCTCGACATATTAATTGGTGCATGTTAACATGCATGATATTTGGAATATTCATTGTCCAAACCTCAACATCTTTTTCAATTCAAAGTGAGAGTATGACTAGGATAATGATATATAGGATTGAAATTTCACCGTTAACTATTTACTTCATATATCATTAGTGGGCACGCAATACTTTGTTATTTTGTTGGAGAAAATTGTGGTTCCTACTTTTCAAGGAACCCGAATGAAAATTTCATTCTTTCACATGATAATTGTTGTGACAATGCTCATATGTCTGGCTAATGATAATGGTCGTTAAAGTGGAAGAGAGAAGACTAGAAGTAGCATTTGAATTAGTCACAGAAATTATAAGAGATATATGGCACGTTCCAATTACAATATTCTGTATACTTCCGCAAGGCATACTCTTGGACATGGGAGATGCCTTAATTGCCAACAGGGTTGAAGAATATTTTACTGATTATATACGTGCCTATTTCGATGTTGAATTTAGCGACAATAATTTATATGAGTGCGATTAACATCGAGAGTTTCATGAACAATTTACTCTTGAGGGAAAGTTGGATTAGCGAAAACTTGAACTCAAGTCGTATCAATAATTTCTTATTGGTTTTTTGCAGCAATTAACTTTCTCCTTAGTGTAATTCCCTTGACGTTAATTCCCTAAAAAGCTATTGTTGCTCTTCTTAGATTATGTCACCGTTATAGTCCAAAAAAATTATTTTAAAAAAAATCAATCTTATATCTAATTCGCTCATTCACAATTTCCTCAATTCCCCCTTACTCCCTTATTTCTCCACTGTTTTTTTTTTTTTTATCGACAATTTCTCCATAGTTCAAAATTTAAATTTAAGTTTTAAATTTCAAATTTTAAATTTATACAGTTTTCCCTTTAAAACTTTTAGATTTTAAATTTAATTAACTTTAAACCAATCAATCACCACCCTTTCATTTTCTACGGTTTTCTTCACCACATTTATGACATCTTGACGGGTTTTTTTTTTTTTTTTTTAAATTTCATTTTCCACTTCTTTTATTTCTTTTCTCTAATTCGAAAGTCATTTGCTCTTCTCTCTTTCTACTGCCTCGGCCTCCACTTTTGTTAATCGGTATCATACATGAAATTATCTTCTCATACTTGTTATTTTCATAATACATGAATTCACGATTAACAATATTTTCTCCTCTTATCTTCTCCTTGCTCTTTCGATTTTGTCCAAATTAACGTAAGAACGGAGGTGTGTAATCTCTTCCTTTTGTTCTCTCACTTCCCGCAAGTTTCATGAGTAATTATGTGTATATTATTGTATATGTATATAACAGTGATGCAAAAGTTAGTCTAGGCGGCCGCCTAGACGCTAGGCAGTCGTCGGCCGATTTGATTTTGCCTAGGTAGTCGGGGGCTAGGCCACCAAGTCGGGAGCTAAGCCCTTAATTTTTTTTATTTCTTTTCCCAAGAGAAAACTTTGTTTCAATTATTAATTTAAAAAAAAAAAACGACTAACATAAAATCCGTCCAAATTCAAATTGAGAGAATTACTCGCTTTCATCGTCGTCATTTGTTCATTTTTTACCCAGCTAAGTGCCCAACACTAAGGTATTATATGATAATGAGAGGCTTTTGTTCTTATAATATATTGATGATAAGACAAAGATTGATAATTTTCACAACAATAAAATTCCAAAGTACATATATGTATAGTTTTTTTATATTAAATTAATTTTCTTGTACTCTATAATGGATAATGGATATAAGAAAATGTGTTTTAATTATTATCGTGACTTAGACGGTTGTATAATGAATTTGTTAATTAATTTTGAAGTATATTTTTGTTATATGATATCGATTAGTTGTAAATAAAACTCATTTAGATGAAAAAAAAAACAGAACCGACTAGTCCCCGCCTATGCAACCTAGACGCTTGGTGGTCCAAATCCACCCGACTATCGATTTTTTACTTCTGCACTTTTAGTATATAATTTTGATGTATATATATGCACTGAGAAATCCAGATCGTTTTTAACCTATTTTTATGTGTGACTGTGTTTCTTCGGGCAGAGTATGGTTCAGAAACACACACTCTTGCGTAAATGAACTTGCACGGGAAGTAATTTTTCCGTTGCTTTGGGTTTTGAAATCTATAGGTAAAAAAAATAATGTGTTTCACTCAATTTGGTTTAGTTTGTTTCTAATTTTGCACTTGTTGTTTGCATTGAAGATGTATTTATTCAAATTTATGCTTAATATCTACCTAACACATTTTGTCCATTACCAGTGGTTTGAAAAAATCTTGAAAGTAATTAAGTTAATCCTTTTATTAGAAAAAATTTGTATTGTTGTCTCTTTAAGTTAGTCCTTTTATTAGAACAAAATTGTGTGATTGCCTCTTTGTATATTTCCATCTCTTAAATAAAACAACAAAAAGAAACATGAAAGTTATACTGGTACGGGGGAGTATAATATAATTGGTAGGTCTCATGTATACTCAGGTGCACTGTGCATTCATAATTTATTTTGGAATCGTGTGCCTTTTTATATTGGAAAGTGCAACACATTTACACTTAGGGGCAATTACTATTAGGTGTCATTTATTAGACATTTTTACTCTAAGATCCACTGTTTTTTAATCCTTACTCTAATGTGCTAAAATTGGACCAAAAAGTCTAAATTGACCTTATGTATAAAATAATATGTAGATTTTGAATTTTAAATTTTATTGAATTTTTTTATTTTTCTGTCTTTTTATTTAATTTTTTTTTTCAGAAATAAAATATTATCCAAAAAAATTGAATATTTCAGATTTACAATTTTAATAATTTTTTTTAATTAACTGTAATTTTATTTAATTAATTTTTTTAATATTAGTAAAAAAAAATCTACACACCCCAAAATTTTTTTTAATCATTTGTTCTTTTATTTTAAAATTTTTTACACACGAAAAAAATATATATATTTGCACACCATTAACAATTCTGTACATCCATTAAAATATTTGCATACCCAATTTTTTTTTCCTTTTATTTAAAAATTTTGCACACACGTAAAAAATTCTGCACACTCCAAATTCAACATCTACAAACAAATCAAAAATTAAAATTACATCACCATTCAAACACAAACAAAATATTTTGAAAACTACAAAAAAGTACATCAATATTCAACAAATCTGCAACAAATTAACAATTCTACAAAGAAAAAAAAATTAACAAATCTGCAACAAATTAACAATTCTACAGCAAATCAAAAAATTAACAAATCTGCAACAATAAAATTTGCATCTGCAGCAAATAACAAATCTACACTTAATATAAAAATCACTTTTTTTTTCTCTCTTGCTCAATAATCATCTCCCTCTCTTCCACCACATGATCAACAAAAAATATCATCTGCAACAATTCAAAAATAAAAAATCAATTATCGTGCAAAAATTAAAACTCCAAACAAAAAATTATGGATCCATTAAATAACTACAAGCAAATGCGACGCCAAATTCTAGCAATTCTGGATCCACTAAATTTTAGAACCCACTAGAATGTGACCCATGTGTACCGTTGTTACATACATATTATAATTTAATTTTAATTTTATTTTTTTCAGATCAACCTGTGCCTTGAAAGTTCCCACAAAACAACTTGTTCAATAAGTAAATTTTAAAAATTGAAACTAAAATAAATCATCAGCTCCAAAATGAAACAAATGGAAAATTGTGACTTACCGATGTACTCGTCGGAGTCCAGATCTACTCGCCGGAGAACAAGGTATTGTGTTTCACCCTTCTACGATCCAAATTACCGTCCGCTCCAAGCGTCACCACCTTCTTCAAGAGGGAAATAGATATGCGCCGCTTCATCACCGTCGCCGCCCTTCTTCAGATTGGCTTTCGACGGCGGTGCAAAATAGATCCGCTGAGATCCGCTGCACCACCCAAAGATCCGCCGCCACACTCATCAAAATATCACGTAGTGGGATTTGTGACCATTTCCCTTCGGAAAACGAACCGACGGCTGGCGCATGGCAGCCTTGAGTTTATTGTGGGGAGGGTGAGGGGGGGCCGCGGCGCCTTGGGTTGGGGAGAGATGGTGGTTGCGCCGCTGCAGGAGGGAATTTTGTATGAGGGTGGTGGTTAGGGGGGTATCGAATTGATGAAGGAGAAGATTTGGGTGGGGGGGTTGGGGTGGGTGGGTGGGGGGTGGGTTGGGGGGCTGATAATTGAAACGTTTATTTATGGGGAGTGGGCGAGAGGAAATTGATATATTAAATTGAGATTGATTGGAGTGAAATTAGGGGGTGTGGATGAGGGTAAAATTGGAACCTTTTGCACCTATGAGTAAGAGTAAAAATGTGTGGTACCTTATAGTAAGAGGAGTGAAAAAATGGTACTTATGAGTAATTTTCCTTACACTTAATCATACAACTATTTTTCCATACTAATAGTTGTATTTTTTAATATAACAAGTCGCACGATTGTAAAATACACTAGGAGTGCACGGTGCACCTGGGTGCATACAAGACCTAGCCTAATATAAAATTGTAATATGTACAAAATATCCTCAACCACGCGCAGTCAGCAGCGGCGCCCTCATAGTGTCGGCCCGTCACACACCGTGACCTCCAAACACCGCAACACCACCATCGCCAATCTGGGATCACCGTCGTGCCTCTAATCTCCTTATTGGTAGGGATAATTCCCCTATTTTGATGTCTTTTAATTAACTAGTATTTTGCCCGTGCAATGCACGAACGTATTGTAAATATTTATTTAGATTAATCACCAAATGATTTTGCAATAATTCCCAGGAAGAAATCGTACAACGTAACAAAATTAACATATGTGTTGTGTAAAAAACAATAATCTTAGGAAATTATTCTATAAAAACAACCACTATAAAACCGATAATTTGGCATCAAGTTAATGAATTCATAGCTAAATTAACAATAGCCACCTCTTACAATCTCATATTTTGCCACACTGGCTCCTCTTCCTCGAATGTTTTCAAAAGATTACTACGTACGTGTAGCAGGTTCTTTGTATTCTCAGATTTCAAAATATTGGCTCCTCTTTGTCGAATGTTTTCAAAAATTACTAATTACTAAGTGTACAGATTTTGTATTCCTAACTATTCGCAAAATTATAGGTTAGTTACTCTCTTATTCATTTGACATGAAAAAAAGAAAGACGAACTATGATATCACAATCAATGTAACTTCTTTTTAGGTCCAAATATAATTATATTTTCTTAAGGATAGAGTTTTAATGGTATAGAGTTTCTTATTCAAATAAATTTGATATCCAAAGGAACAATAATATCGACAATTTCAAGGACTGCTGGAAAACATCTGTTTATGTTAGAAACGTTTATGTGATCAATATCATCATCCATAACAAATTCAAGCAGTACAAAACATCTAAAAACTATCAAATTAAATATGTCTAGACATTTTTATGTTAATTATTCTTCAGGCTGACCTCTACACACATATGATAACCGACAACTGAGATAATACATATTTCTTCAGGTTAACCCCCAATTGGATACCTGTAAGGATCAGAGAAAGTGTAAAAGTAAACAAAGAAAAAGATATGCATATGTACCTCAGAAGTTTGCACCTTATAAAATCTTCAATTGGGTTATCCATGCTTTCAAAGTTATTAGTAAATAGAATACACTGTGTATTCCCTTCGAAGCTATAGAAACCAATTATGGCTAAATACCTCTCCATAACCTCCATTACAATATAATAAATGGTGAAAAGGAAAATCCAAATGCTTTTATACTTTACAATCTTTATAATAGAAAAGTTGAACACATTGAGTAATAACTTCTTAATACATCATAGTTACGCAGCAAATAATGTTAAATTAACATTCATTTTATTACATTAGAAATATTTTGTAGCGGTTAGTTATCATCGTGGCATGCACTTCTTGTTAAAGTGCATTAAGGATACTCAATAAATCAATTCAATAGCAAAAATGTGAAGACTCTATCATTTGGCCCATCTCCAAGCATTAAGAGGTGCATTTAATGTTTCATCTTAAAAGGGCAAAATTTCAAATTATTTCAGAGGAAATGGTTTTTTTATAGCCGTATTTCAAAAAATTGACATTGTCAAACACTACTTAACTAAAAGAGCTATGAAATGTAATGTCACAAAAGTTTTCACACAATCTTATTAATAACCTGGTCACTTCTGCGAGCAAAAAATTGAGTTCTCCATTTATCTTCTTATTTCCATTATCATTAATATCAATATGATAAGATAAGATAAATCTCTTACATTTTAAAATTAGATCACATCCACTGAGGGATATACTCCTTAATTTTACAATACAAAGAATTAATTATGAAAAGTATGCTGCAGTTAAAACTTGATAAACCAAATATGTTTTGGCCCCTTTTTTTCTTAGCTTTTGATTTTTTTTTTTAATCATGGCTTTGCATTGCAAGAGATTACTCATTAATCAACAACTTAAAAAGGTACAAACACAAACTGAAGGTTTTTTTAGGACAACGGACTTACCTCAATAATGTTACTGGTAGCAAGTCTGCACCATATTCTCTCATGATTGATAACTCATTTGACATGCCGTAAACCTTTTTCTATTAAACACAACCAAATATATTAAAAAAAATTATGCAATTAAGAGACAAAGAAGATTAAGCATGGAGAAAATAAAACTATTCTATAACCTCATAAAAGAATAACTCAACATGCAAACAAACTATCCAACAAAAGTATCATTGATTTAATGTAAGAAAAAAGACTTGAATAAAGCAACATTTAGTTTCACGAAAGTTCTAAGCAATTTGTATTGCATATGGTTCCTCCATAATACCATACCAAGCCTAACAAAGCAGGACACCTAGTAGAAGCACTTTAATGAAAATTATCAAAAAAATTAATTATGTTGATAATTGGATTACCCTACAGAAGTGGAAGAAATATAAAATGATCGTGTTAGGAGCTACAGGGATAACATGACGCATATTGTTTTAGGATTCACCAAAACAATATCTAGATCATTCAAAGTATACATCCCAAGTTAATCAACAGAAGAAACACTACTCTATCAAGATTGTTTACATGTAATCCTACTCCCAATCATGTCTTCCACTCAAAGTAAATCACATATTAATATAATATTATAGTTCATTAAAAAAAATTCAGGGAAAACAATAGAGAAAAGAAAGAACAACAAAACATTGGGAAGCAGTTTGATTACCTCTAGTGAGAATATCGAGCTCGAATGCAAGTTTTTCATGGTCGTAAGCAGTGACTTCAGCTCTAGATTCAGAAGTTGCCATTATGGAAGAAACCAAAGAAGATAAGCCCTCCGCCATGAGTTTGAGCTCCTTCTAGGAATTGCGTTGTATAAGTCGCCTTTATCATAGCTAGGTAGAATGCAATAAAAATTATGTGGCAAGGAAAAGTATAAATAGAGTATACCTAAATAATCCAAAATTTAAGTAAAATTTACCATTTAGTACATATCTTCACTTTATGATTAACTTCAAGTCAACAATAGAAACAACAACTATTTCCTCTAAATTTTTTTTAATAAAGCTTAAAAAACTATACGGATATGCATTTGATCAAACAAAGCTTCAAGAATTCGAGCAAATTAATCAAACAAAATTAAAATTAATTCAAATAAGTTGACTTAATAAAATTAGCAGCAATATTTCACATAGAATTCATACAAAACAACATTTTTATTACTGCAGATATTGATCCCGAAAGCACTGAAGCATCTCAAAAACTATAATTTTGCCGCCTGTAACGATTGCAATTTATGTTACAAAGCATGTCTTGTAAAATTGACAGCGAAACTCTATTAGTCAAAGTGATAATTTTTATAAAATCCGGAATTGATCATACAGAAGATAGGAACTTTCACATCCAGTTCCACACACTATTTTTCAAAAAATGATTCAGTAAACTTACAATCCTAAATCACAAAAAAATGCTTTTATCCCTTCCATCACCTTCTGCATCAATGATAAAAGAGTACAGAATACTTGGTCTCTTCAATTTCAAGAATCAAAACAAGATTCACTTAAATTCTTTATAAATAAATAATTATTCAAGAAACCTATATAATCTGAAAGCAATAAATCATCAAAATTAATACCAACATTTTCATGATCTAAGTGTCACGAAGTTTGATCCTCTTTGCTTCCATACTCCACAATTCGAAAGTATTCACAATCTTCTTGATTGTCGCCATTGCATTAGAAAATGTCAAATTGGATGACCTTTTTTTCCTAAAAAAAGGATAAAGGAAGGGATTTAAATCGAAATGGTCCCCGTAACTTTTCACTTTTATTGAAAAGGTCCCATATATATCACATATTTCAATTTAGTCCCGTATGTTTTTAATTTGTGCTGATTTAGTCCCAAATAGCCGGAAACCGGTCAAACTACTAAAAAACGACGTCGTTTTATGATAAATTCCCGACCAAAATTAGGTAGTTTGACCGGTCTCCGGCGATTTAAGACTAAATCGGCACAAATTGAAAACATACGGGACTAAATTGAAACATATGATATACACGGGATCTTTTCAATAAATGTGCAAAATTACGGGACCATTTCAATTTAAATCCCGATAAAGGAAAAAAGAAAATCAAACACAATTGAATTTACCTATTCAAGAAAGTAAATCACTACTGTTAGGTATGGATGCATATAAGGTACATTGTGTTGAACTTTTACTACCTAGTTAGAGGATGCTATCCAAATTGAAACACATTTTAAACATGGGAGAAAATGTAGCCTCCTCTCTTACTACTAATTCCCAAAATTATCTATGCAAAATTTCACATATTACCAGATGCATCTGCACAACAAAAGGTACCAATATTCCAAACTTGCATAAATCTGCACTATGGTGATCAAAACGTTTGCAATTTCTTAGTCAGTGTTTCTACAAATTTCCAAGTTCAAGAGATTTCATAGTTGAATTGGGATTGAAAAAAAGATGAATATTTAAAAAAAAAAATAGAAAAACGAATACAAATCACATCCTCAAAATTGAAATGGCTTAATTATTGATGGAAAGTTAAAGGAAGGATTTGAATTAGACAATTCTGGTGAATTTTACCGAAGAATGATAGGAATTTCGTAGAGGAGGCCATGAGACTTGAGAAGGCGACTTATCAGATTGGGTTTGGATTCCAAATGGCCATTGTGTTCTGGTATTCGATGCATTTTTTTTAAAGAAGATCTTCAACAATCTAAACAATCAAATGAAATCATTGAGAAAAGAAGCATGAATCCGAATAAAATTGAAGCAAATCCAACCAGGAATCTTCATCCCAATATCCAAACTGGCGCCGAAGACCTCTAAATGCGCCAAATCCAACCAAGCGACGTGACTGATTTCTCGTTTCTTCAGAGATGTAGAGCTGGAGAAAACAAAAAGACAATTAGAGATGCAGAGAGAGTCAAAGACAAATTACATTTGGAGTTTATTACAACATACGTTTCTACGTTTGATTTACCCAAAAAATAATATTGGGATGTTTACACATGGCAGAAGTTGACTGTATTAGTATATTGACACATGGTGGAACCTGAGCATATTAGCATTGACACATGTCGAGAGCTGAATGCATTACTATTGACACATGGCGGAAGCGGTGAAAAACATCCTACTATTCTATAATAAAGATTATTTACGTATTTCCTAGTTTCCTCTAAAGCATAAGGTAAAAATAATAAACATAAAGCAAACCATCAAAAAGACAATATTCATATCGTCATAACTCTAGAAGCTTCCTTTCTAGTAGAAATTGATCATACCTATAAAAAAATAAGAGATAATTATTGACAAGGTCAAGATTGATCTTATTAAGAAAAATCTTAGCTCTAGATAGAAATATTTTCGTCATTATTGAAGAGGAAAAAGAATAGGTATTTATATGCCATAGGTGAAGTGAGAAGAATGAAAATAAATTACCATTAATTATTGTAAAGGAAATAAATTATAATATGCACAAGGAAAAGTGTGAAGGATATAATCTTCCAGCCCATTGGTTGTATGTGGCACAACTACAAAAAGTGCACGAATCACGGCAATAGTTGCCTCAAAGCACTTTTCATGATCTGAAATGAAATTAGTTTTAGTTTTAGAGAATAAAAAAAAGTGATGCATGTGAATGGTACTTCCTCGTATATATAGTCTATTGCAGAAAATAGACATGTGTGTTTTTCTAAACAAGTTAGTAAAAAAGCTAGAAGCCAATTCAGGCATCAGCTTCCCCGCTACCAACTTTGTGAGCATCTTGAAAAATATGTAACCTAAATGAGGAAGCCAATCTAGGCATTAGCTTCTTCTTTGTCATCGTCCTTCTAGAACTTCACTTTGCAGAAGATTTTCTCTGCATTTCCTTAATATACACCGTCATGATCTATTTCCTTGCAACATTATTCTTCAACAAAACATATATTGTAAACATGAAATAGATAAAACTAGTAAGAAGTAACAAATGACAATGAATTATAATAAAATTTGCATCAATAGTACGTAGGTGTGGGAGAAGCTAAGTAGAACCTTAGGGTATGCTCGTTTTGGACTTATAGTGGGCGTGGAAAATCCTGGACTTCAAAATCCTTGGATTTTAAAATCCTATTCAAAAAGTTGAGTATATGTTTATTGGGGATTTTATAGGATATGATTGTGTAGGATGGAGAAAAAGTTGATTGATTTGTATTATTACATTATTATTGTAATGATTGAATGAATGTAATGTTTTGGAAATTGTGTAAAAGTGAGGGGAGTGTAAGGTGTAGGGTGCTCTAATAATATTAGAGGTGGATGTTGTAGGATTTCAAAATACTTTGTTTGAGTACTGAAGAAAAGGGTATTTGGGATTGTATAGTCAAAGTCCGTCCGTGGTAGTCGCAAAACGAACATACCCTTAGTGACATTATTAGAAAAATCATTGGGAGTTTTTCAACAATTTACCTGATGATCGAATGTGCTAAGTTACAACAATTATGAACATAATGAATATAAAAAACCAGAAGTCCAAGATCAACTAAACATAAAGAAAGCACAAAAAATGTAAAGAGGGATGTACTCAATTTAAACTCTGCGAAAGAAATCATATAGACGATCTATTCTGTCCCAATCATTGCACATAAAATGCAAATCATATATTACCCTCCACATACGCCTGATAATTAAATTGAAAAATAAAAAATCAACAATAGAAAAAGTGATTCAGAAAGCATGGTGTATAAATTTCTAATTAGATAGAGAAATACATGTATGTTGGCATAAACTCCTTAGATTTGGGGAAAGGAACTTCACGAGGGAAAAAAAAATTAATTCTTGCTCGCAGCGCACCTACCATTCTCAAAATTGTAAACGGGGAACATAAAATTTACTCAATGAAGAAATGAAAATTCAAAACTCTAACTAAAATAAAAGCCAAAAATTCAAGCAGCAGAACAATGCCTACATAATTTGGACGTAGTAGGCAGCCTAAACTATAACTCAAGAAAATTAATCCTAAAATACTCTGGAAGAAATTGTTTAACTTATTTTAATTTTCTCAATCAAGAAATTTAGCTAGATACTTGTTCTATCTCCATTATATACATTACATGATATGTGAGAATTATATTGGAAACAACATTTAAGCCTACCAACAGACTTAACAATTTTTTATCTAATTATCAAAACTGAAATAACTGATTCTAGCAAAAAATTTAGATCAACAATCAAAGAAAAATAATCATAATTATTCAAGGTTTACATTCATTCAGTAAAATCAAAGACTTACACAACATGCGTTTGATAATTAAATCTCCCTTTTGACCAAGTCATTAGTATTCGCTGAAATTATACTTCAAACATTTATTTACTACCCTCCAACACCTCGAGCATACTGTTAGGAATTTAAGCAAGCAATTATGGGAGAAAATAATGGAACTACGGAATTTAGAGAGGAAACAATTTGGTTACCCAGTTCGTCAAACTGACTACATCTGGGGGCACTACCAAGCCAGGAGAGATCTACTATATCTTATAAGATAGTGCAAGTAGTACAAGATACAATGGGGGAGTTAGGGGGTTATTTATACAAAAAACCTAGGTTTGGCCCATCCTGGCCGAAACCCTAAAAGATGAAAAGGGGCGTTCCCGTATAGGCCTCGGAACCGCTCGACCTCAGCCCTAGGTCGAGCGGTTCTGCTCGATCATCAACCTTGCTCGAGCGCCTTCTCACCGCTGCAAAGGGGAGCGCTCGACCGAGCACACTTGCTCGACCTCGAGCACTGGTCGAGCGCCTCCCGCGCCCTGCATCCCCGTTTCACTCAGGCTCCATAACCCAACAATCTCCCACCTGGAGACTGAACCTGGAGACTAACACTGGAGCGGAAGTGCACGACCTCAACTAGGTCGAACGTCTTGTCCTACCTGGACTCATTCCGAACGTCTTGTCCTTCCTGGACTCATTCCGAACGTCTTGTCCTCCCTGAACTCATTCCGCAACTCAGACTCCAACAATCCCAACACATACAAGGTCAAAACAACTTGTATTTGGATGAAACACTAGCAAAGTTGTATTTATCAAACGTAATTTTAATCTGAAATAAAGATGAACTGAAAATTAGATTATGCAATATGTTAACTCTGAATTACAATTAGAAGACTCAAATATATCATAGTAAGAAATCAACTCACCTTGACAATGGCTTGATCCTCTCCATTTTTTTTTGTGTAAATTTTTTGTATTATTTTTTTGTTCAAATAGTAACATATTTTTACCACTTTACAATGTGTAATTATAAAAATAAATATATTTAAATGTAAAGATAAACCTGCGTTATTGAGCAACCCAAATCTAGGAACCTGCTATTTTATCTATTCTTGCGTGTTATTTTCAAGGAACCCAATTTGACTTATAAAGAATCTACAAGTTTTTGGGGTATCTCAAATATTTAATTGAAGAAATTTCAGATTGTATCGTTAAATGACTTGTAAGACTCTTGTTAATACATTTTAAAATTGTACAATTTATTATACTAAAAAATACAATCTTTTAATATAATAAGTTGGATGATTTTAAAATACAATGTGAGTGCACTATATTCGGGTGGATGCTCTTAAAAATCCCTCTTAAATCTTAATTGAAATGTTTGGAGGAAAAAAGAAAATCCACCATTTCAAATACATGTACATAATTACACGACTGCTACGTGGGCCATATTAACAGTCCACAAAATGGCCCGACCCAAGAAATTCAAACTTAAAATCAAGTAAAGCCCATTGTAGCCGTTACATACCTAACGGACAAATTCTCGCCTACATAAATCCAAAAATTCTCCCCTTTCTTCTTCATCCATCCATCCATCCATCCCTCACAAAACAAAACACACACAAATTCACAATTGCAGAAAAATGGTTTCTAGAAGAAATTCCTGCTCATTCCTGAATCTTCTCATCTTGTTCCTCAATTTCATCCTCTTCATCCTCTCCGCCGCCTCATTCGCCCCAACAATCGCCCTCAAATCGCCTCCCGCGCCTCTAGGTTACTTATTTCTGACAATCTCCTCGATTTCAATTATCTCCTCTTTCGTCGGTTTCTACTCCCAATTCTGCTACACCGGCCACCTCTCCCTCCTCCTGGCCTCCGCCGCCGCCCAATTGCTCGGGATTTTCGCTCTTTTCACCAGGGAGAAATCGAGCCTCTCGATGCTGAAATCGCCCAGGGATCCGAGGGAATCGAAGCTGCTGGTGCGAGTGGAGTGCGGGGTTCTGATGGCCATGTTTGTGATGCAGATCGGGATTTTGATTTTGAGTTGCGCGATGCGGAATTGCTGTGTGACGGAGAAACGGCGCCGGAATTTTGCTAGGGTGGAGGAGGAGACGGTGGCCGATGATGCAGGAAATAAGGAGATGAGTGAGAAAGTGAAGTATGGGAAATTGATGAAGAATGATTTTGAAGCCTACATAAATAAATAAATAAAATATATAAACCTTGTTGTGTAATTTATTTAATTAATTGTTTTATTTCTTAAGTTTTGTGGTCACTAGAGGGGTGGCCACACTACCTTATTGGGTTTAAGTGTGTTATTTAGTTAATGGGCACGTTTTCACTTTTCATGTTCGAATTGACTTCTTAAAAAATTATATATATATATTTTTTATAATTCGGTATTCGGCCCAAATACCGACTAGTCCCGATTATTCCGAAGGACTTTAACAAATTTTACTGTATTAGTAAGATTAATTCTTTTTGAATTTGCAGGGTGTCAAAACTTTATTTTAAAATAGGACAAACCAGTGTAATTGAGGATAATTTTTGTGTAAATACGTTAAAGTATTACTCACTCTGTCTCACAGTTAACGGTAAAGTAGTCATTATTTTTGTCGCATAGTTAATGATAAATTAGCCAAAAAGTACAAATTCACTCTAACTAACATCCTCTCAATACTAACTTATTTACTATATGTCACTCTCTCATACTCTCAACACTTTATTATTTTTATCACATTTAATAAATATTATTCTACTTTTTAATAAAGTAGATTTCTCCTTTCTACCTCCAACACTTTATCATTTTATCACTATTCCACTAAATCCTTATAAACAGTCAAAATTCCATTAACTTTGGGACGGAGGGAGTATTAAAATTACTTATTAAATTTTTATGTTTTAAAGTGTATGAAAGTGGTAGTTGATGAAAAATGTAGAAATCGTGATTAGTGAAGAATTAAAATTAAAATTAAGGATTAATGGGAATAGGAGAATTGGTGATTAGCGGAATGTTATTGTGGCAAGTAGAATTAAAAGGTTGAGAAATAGATGATTAGAAGATATTTAACAAAACTATAATAAGGACGAACATGCATTTATCTAAAAACCGATTTACTGTCGAAATGATAAAAAATATTAATAAAATATGAAAAATCACTGTATAAATACAAATTATCGTAATTGAAAGATTACATGTGTTCAAACTCATAAAAACAATATAGAAAAGTTGTGAATAAACATAAAATTATCGGTAACTGATGCATAAGTTGGTTGGCTGAAATATGTAGAGATGAATTAATCACTTATATCATAAATATTTCATTATATAGTAGACACGTTACATTTTTAAACATATATAATCAATTAAAATAATATAAATTGACCCTCTGACATTACTGACTACTATTTAGTCTGTAACTTATCAACAGTCGTAGCTAAAAAAGAAAAAAAATGTGAAATCTAAGTATAGCGGAGGCCATAGCAATTAGACGTGGTTTACAATATGCTCGTGATCAGGGGGTTCGTGATCTAGAGGTTGAGTCTAATACTCAAGTTGTCATTTTTGCTCTGTTGCGTCCAAGGCTCAACTTGAGTTATTTGAGCAATGTGGTTCGTGATATTTTGGAGTTTGTGGAAGTTTTTGATCGTGTTACGTTCGTTTGGACTAGGCGTGCTGGGAACTTTGTGGCTCACAGATTGATCATTTATGTTTTTTCTTGTGTTTCTTCTTTCTTTTCTGTCCGGATTCCGAATAACATTGTTGCTACTGTTGAGGCCGATTTGACTCTCTAATGTTATTGGTTTTCCTTTTAAAAAAAAAAAAACTATAACCAAAAAGTTTAAATAATAGCAACTATTATTAAAGCAAGTGACACTTTTATAAATATAGAAAAATAAAATACTGTAAAAAAAATTATTTTTGCTTTAAAAAAAGTTGGTTTTTTTTTCTTGTGACAATTTATAACTGCATAAAATAGGGAGCAAATAAAAAAAATATGCAAACATTAATATCAGCGTACATTAACAAATCAAAAATTGAAGAAAGAAGAAGAAAAAAATACAACAAATGTTTAAATTAAGGATTATAAATTGGAATAAAAATATAAATTAATTGTTTCAATATAATTAATTATAAAATCAATTACCAAAAACAATAAAAAAAACCTACAAATATTGATATCATTGCATATTAACAAATTAAAAATGAAGAAATAAGAAGAAATGAGATTTAGCAAAATGTAAATCAAAATAATGTGAATTAGAATAATAATATATATTAATTATCTCAATATAATTAATTTAAAAAAATTACCTCTAACCTCATTGGCCGATATGGGCTTTAGTGAGTTAGATCTATTCTACAAAAAATGTAAAATTGTTAGAGTTGTATTTTGTAAATTCTCGAAAATACAAAGTACAAAAATTATAAAAGAAATGAAGATTATATTATTATTGAACGGTGAATATCGTTGGGCAATGGACAGAGAAATGTAAAAGAAATATATTAAATTCAATGATCTATTGAGATTATATAGAAGAGTAGGTCGTACTTGCACGATATTTTATACCTATTTTGTACTACACAGACAGAAAATGAATATAAAGATAATAATTTTTTGATGGAGACGAAAAGGATCATTAGAAACACGTTAGTCCCTGTGGAGAAGATTGATTTTTGAGAGAGAAATAGGATAAAAAAAAAAAGAAAAAAACGCAGACTGAGAAAGAAATAAAATCGCAACTTAAAATTCTGCAACGGTTAAGATAGAGATTAATATGGAGCGGTTAAGATATAGATAAACATTTAAAAATACATAAAGATAAAAATATAGAGTGAATATAGTTAAAAATATTGGGCGGTTAAAATATATATAAAAATAAGAATGCATAATAATAGGAAAATTAGAATTTTGAAAAGAAGAGATTGAGCGGTGCCATGTAGAAGGAAAAAGATTGTGAATTAGATATTTTTATTAAATTGCATAGAAATTTTTTATTCGATTGTAACTTATATATTATTTTTTTGATTCGATATATTTTAGGTTGTAATAGGGATGATTTTTTTTGTAGTTGCATCGTTTTAACATTGATCTCAATTGTTTGGATTTTTTGATTTTGGTCATGTAAGTTTTTACATTTTTTGAAATTGGTCATTTAACTTGCTGCAATAGGTAACTGTCACATATGTAATTATTTTATTTTTCTCTTTTATTTCGAAGTGTCATTTGAACTTTTTTTAATCTTAATAATGTTGTTCGAGTTTTTGGTCGGGTTTGAAAACATTATGTATATTAAAAGATAAAATGTACCGGGTCAGTTTACTGGGTCTAAACTGATTGAAAAATTAAAAAATTAACCAAAATATGAAAATTCCACTCTTATTCCCTAAAAAATTACGCAGAAAAACCCCGACCCAAAATTATTAGGATTAAAAAAGCTTTAGGTGGCATCTTGATATTATAGAGAAAAACAAAATAATTGCATATATGATAATTACATGTTTGGTGATTTGCTGGTGAGCAATTTCTAATATTTTCATAACTTAAATGACCAAAATTAAAAAGTCAAAACAATCGGTATCAATTTAAAAAAACGAAGCAAAATTACTGAACTACAAAAAATTTAATCCCAAAAATATAATACATATTATAAATCAAATAAAAGAATTAATACAAGTTGTCATATTATAGATTGCTATTGATATTTATTCTATATATATGATTATATTATCAATTTGCAACTTATATTATGCATGATCTTTTATCAATTTAAAAACTGTACATTTTTTTTATCTGATTACAATCTATATAATAAGAAATTGATCGATTATAACATAAGCCATATGTATTTTAAATTGCAATCAAATGAAATGTATAAAACTGTAATTGAATAAAAAAGTTGTACATTTACAAATTGATACAAGAATCATAGTAGATGTATTAACCCTTTAAAATAAGTTATTGAAATGATGGGATAGACAAAGCGTATAAAATATTAATAATGATTTTGCAATTTAAATGAATATATTATTTTAGAAAACTTTTTTTCCTGTGATAAAAATTTTGTTATTTTCCCATTGGTTACATAGGAATTTTTCATCACATTAGTCAAAAGAAAAACCTTGTAGGTAAAGGTATCGATAGACATGAAAATGGTATAGTATAGGTTCTAGAAATAAGTTTCAGAGTGTGAGATGGGACCCGTTTAGCGCGTGGAAAGTTTGGGAGCACATGAAGGATATGAATTTTGAGGGGACGACGGTGTAAAAAAACATACGGAGTAAGTCTCTTGTGCATCCAAGTGCACCGTGCACTCATATAATTGAATAACTCATTTAAAAAATACTTGCCCCATCCAAAATATTTGGCCACCGTATTTTTTTAATATTAAAAATATTTAGGAGTATATAATTTTTTTGTATATTTTTATGCTTGATAAAATTTAAAGCATTATGGTTAAAAGATAAGGTACATTTGGCTCGATTTCATTGATATTTAAGTTCAAACCTAAATTTTAAAAGAGAGTAACTGCCTATGCCCAAAAATCATCTACACACACCTTATTTGTTAAAAACTCCCTATTAATATTTTAAAAAATAACCTACATTACTAAACACACCTCATTTCTTTATTATTCTACTCTCATTCGCTCACAACATAAATTAGATTAAGCCTTATATCACGCTACCATGATTAATTTCTCGTGTCGTTGTTTGTATGGAGAGATTCGAGCCTTGTTTTCTTTCTCGGTAGATTCTTAGCTTGTGCCTTGTTGGCAAATTGGGCCTCGTCAGTTGTCGTTGCTCTTCTCCCCGAGTTGCATCTGGGCTTCAAACTTAACATTGATGTTCCCCAACTATAAGTTGGTTGCCCACTGGGTGATCACTCGATGATCATTATTACTTTTCATTCATTTGTCAGCCATTCTCTTCTAGGGTTTTTGGTCATTCGACGACTAAATCACTTTGGTCGTCCACGTGTTGCTTGATGCTCATATGGGGTACAACAATTGCCCCCTAGGTCATTGCTCGGGTTAAGAGGTCGAGGTGCGAGCTGATCTTTGTCGATGTCCTTTGGATAAGGTTATCAGCGGGTGCGTGCGCTATACCCAATTTGACGTTTCATTTCCCATATTCAGCGCCTCGAAAAGATGCATAGCTGACGTCGTGGGCGGTTGGCAATGATGACCCGTGTTGGGGATGCGCGGATTCGAATGGATGCGACTGAGACGACGCGGCCACGGGAATTTCACGCGGCCCTTAATTTCTAGGGTAATTTCGATTTGGCGTCCGAAAACCTTGAAGTTATTTTGCATTTTGGTCCCTTTCCATTATTTATTATTAGGGTTGCACGAATCCTCATTTTGAATTTTAATTTCTCACCCCTTTTTAGAATTGTTTGATTCTCTACTTTTAGAAAATTTGGTACACATCATAATAACATCATTCTCTAATTGGAGATACCTTTTCATCTCTCATTCATCTTCTCAATTTATCTAGTCCAACCATCTTCTAAATGTCTATTGTAAGGGGGGCATACTGATACCTACAATTGGACTTCCCCCCCCCCCCCCAAAATAAAAAATAAAATAAAAAAATACTAATAACTTCAGCCCAATAAAAACTTGCTGAAAACTGCAGAATGAATCCCATTTTACCCCTTTCACGTGCTGGCGTACAAAATTAAAAAAATACAGGTGATATGACAAAATTGCAGTTGATGTGATAGGGCACGGTTACCAATATCTGTAAGGAAGCTTCAACACACTTTCCACTCCCCACCAAAAGTCAATATTCCTCATTCTCAATCCACTGCTTCTGCAAAAATTCTCTCACGTCCACACTCTTTCACACTCGCTATTTTTTCGCCGGAAGAAATCACAACCTTCATACAACAGTGGCGCACCCGACTATCGGTCTTCGTTCTCCACTTCACAGCATCATCACTTTTCCTCTCTAACAACGCCAAAGAAAGTAGCATCGCAAACTCGTCGAAAAAAGATTGGATCGTCGCCAAAATCCCAACCATCGTTGTTCGACTTTGATAAATCCAATCATGAAATATTTTTTTTTGTTGTTGAAGCAATCGAATGCGGCCTCTGTAGATTGTGAACACCATTAAATTTGTGATGTATTTTTCACTTTATTTATTACATTTAATTATATGTAATTATGGGATTGAGTTATTGTTTTTGCATGTTTGTTGCTTTACAGTTGATGTAATCGAATTGTGTTGTGCGTTGAGGTTGCATATATATTTACACTTTAACACAAAAGAATATGCACATGATTCAAAGATTATGTATTGAGGTTGCTCTATTTGTATTTTAGCATAAATTTTATTGCATCTAATTCAATCAAGTTGCATTGATATTGATGTGTTTGTATTTTATAACATAATATTGCATTTGCCTTTCAGGATGTGCACTGAGTTTATTATAGTTGTATTTTATAGTTTAATTTTAAAATTTAAATTATTTCTAATTATATATTGGACTTTAAGGATGTGCACTGAGTTTATGGGGTGGTGGACTATTAACTAAAACTCACAATTGAAATGTACTACTAACTACAAAGACTTTTTTCGATTACTATTCACTAAAAAAATTCCTACTTTGCCCTTCATTTTGTATTAAACAACCAAAAAATCTTCACACTTTTTGTTTTGTCTCAAATTTTTTTTTTTGTGCACTGAATCTATGTGGTGGTGGACTATTAGCTACAACTCACAATTGAAACATACTACCTACTACAAAGTCTTTTTTGGTCACTATTCACTAAAAAAATCCTACTTTGCCCTTCATTTTGTATTAAGCAACCAAAAAACCTGCACATCTTTTTTTTTTGTCTCAATATTTTTTAGCCTTGCCTATACTTTTTGGAGAATTTTTTTTTTGGCCCCATAACTTATTTACTATCTATTTTTCGTCCCAAAAAAATTTAATGTCCAATTTTGGTCCCATAACTAAATTGATTGTCCAATTATTGTCCCAATTTTCACCGGGAATCACAAAATGCGTTGTTTTTGGCCATACGAAAGTCCCGTGCTGGTAAAATTTAGACATTTTTACATTCACATATTTTAAAATTGAGTTTTGATTTAATTTATTAACTTATTTTCATATGTGTAATTTAATTGATTAAAAAATGTAAAAAAATTAAAAGAAAAAGAGTGCCAACGTCCACATCCGCAACGCTATTGAAAACCCTCAAAGTCTACTTGCACGTAACTAGCACATGACTGAAACGACATTGTTCGCGGATTTTTTGCGAAAATTGGGACCAAATTTGGACAATCAATTTATTATGAGACCAAAATTGAATATTTAAATATTTTTGGATGAAAAATAGACATTAGATAAGTTATGGGATAAAAAAACTTTTTTTCTCTTGTCATTGTCTCACCTTTTTAGGTGGGTCACTTATTATTATTATTATTATTAATAATTACATTATAAATCATAGAGATGCACTAGAATTATTGCACATTCATTTAATTAAAAGACTTTTCCCAACAGAAAAATGCAACGTCCACAATTTTGCTTTTTATATTTTATCCACTTTAATTTCAAAAGAAAAATTAAATATGTTTATTGGGATTTATTTGTAGATTGTGCCAAACGTAGCGTTAAAAATGCATCGTGCGCTAAAAATGCGCAGGTGGACAAAAAATGCATATGTGCAAAAAAAATGCATATATGCACAAAAATGCATTACATAGAAAAGATGCATTGTCAAATAAATGCATAGTTCATCATAATAATGTATATATGACCAGAAAATGCATTGTTGAAAAAGATATTGCATATACACTATATACTTTGTGTACATCAATAATACATTGCATATAAGTATAAATATTTGTATGCATATCAATCCAGTTTTCATCACACCATGAATAAACATTCTTTTTTGTTTCATCAAACTCGTAGAAATGCTTCTCTCACAAACAATCACAAACACAACAATCATTCCATCCAAATCATGTAAACTTAAACACAATATTAATCCAAGCTACAAAAAAAGCTAAAACTTTGCCTATTTTAAGTCATTTTCCTAATAATTTGCAGAAATAAATCCGGACCTAGCAAATTTGCTTTTGGGCTCACTTAAAAATCCAATCTTGACTCCACTTCTGCAGCTTCTAATAACAATGGTGCCATGGTCGGCGAAAGAAGCCACAGGTGGTGAAAATGGAGAACCCCAACAAACTGTTCAATGGTGGAGCTCGAATCCCCCAAAATCCCCCCAACCCCCCCAAAACCACCGCCGTATTCCTATCCCACCGCCACCATCCTCCAAAGCCGCCCCCAAAAGCCACCGCCGCCCTCAATGGGGGTGGTGGCTCTTTTTTTTCCGCCACCACAAACCACCACTACAAAAAAACGCAGATCCACTACAAAAATCCCATCATCAATCCAATCTTCAGAAACACGCCTCCACCATCAAAACCCACCACCACCACCGTTGAAAACCACCACCACCATCAACCTAAGCCACCGCCGCCTCCGTCGAAACCTCAGAAAGATCCGTCACCATCTTCGCCACCGTCGAAACTCTTTTTTATAGAGAGAGAAACTGAAAGCTTTTGAATTGATGAGGGAGAGAGAATCTGAGATCTTTTAAATTGATAGGGAGAGAGAAATGTGAAAAGTGTGTGTAAGGTGGGGATGTGAGGAAAAATAGATTGAGGGTTAATTTCGGTATTGTACTCTAAAAAATTGTAGTGGGTAGTACCTCAAAAACTGGCTTGTACCTATTAGCTTTACACATACATGGGTTTTTTGTATGTAAAAAAGTTGCCCCTGAAAATATACACACCAACTTTATATGAGTAACTTTTAGAGGTACACTTGCGTAAAACAATTTCGTCGTGAAACTGAACATAATTTGGGCATGACGTTTTAATATTTCAATAGGGTGAGTTTGATTTGGCTAGTTTGTAACCCGTATCATGTATGAAACCGTCTCGTACTACTTTTTGTCCTTTAGAATATATTCTATGGTGAGATCGTCTTATCTAAAACAAATTTAAAAATTATGATTAGTTATAAAATATGTAAATTTAATTAGTGAGTAAATAAATAAAAACAAAATTTTATATAAAATATTTCACGGATATAGGATCCGTGAAATATGGTCGACGGGTCAAAATGAGAAGTGTATAAACATAGAGTGAGAAATTTGTGGAACCAGAGAGGGTTAAACAGGATCAACAAAATTTTCAATAAAATTCACTCAAAGGCAGAACAGCAAAACTCGCTTCGAGATCTGTGTTACTATAAAAACAAACATGTGTTACTGTAAGTACATGTATGTGTTACCGTAAGAAATGATCCATGTGTTGGGATACGTTATGCCAGGATCTATCGGGATGACCTCATAAACACAAATTTAAATTATCGATTATTACTAGTATGAATTAACCTACGTGAATTCATATAATAATCAATCCAACAACAACATGCATACAATAATTCACATAAAAGATCCTAGCATGTGAAATTTCTAGGAGTTTACATAAACATACCCGTTGGAGAGACAATATGAGACAGAGCGGGGATCGGATATCCGCTACCAACAAAAAAAAGTCTTCTCAAGTATTCCCAAGTCATTGCTCAACAACCTTGGTGGAAGGTTCTCCAATGAACAATTATAAAACAAAGGAAAAATAAATAATTTGTTGCACCACCTTTGTGGATTTCTAATTTTTCCAACTCATGGAATTGTGTTGGGGATGAAAAATTCATCCCCTATTTATAATAGAGGGGTTGGTCGAAATTTTGGGCTCATTAGGGTTAGGAAAGATCTTTTCTCGATCTCCAAGAAATCTTGAATATATCTCATATATTCTTCTTTCCATGTGTATTTTTTTACAAAAATCCCACACCCCAATTTACCTAAATTTTTTAAAATAATAAGTAGGAGATTTGCAAGATTGGATCTTTCTTGAATTTATGAGATATTCTTGTATTCCAAGAATACTTTTCCATAAAATATTTTCAAGAAAATCTTTTCTTCCTTCTTAAAATAATAAGTAGGAGATTTGCCTTTCTAATTTTATTCTTGAAAAATACAATTAAAAAATATTTTCAAGGAAGAAAATTTTTTGAATTTTTTGGAAAATCTTTAAAGTATTCCAAGAATATAATTATCTCCTTTCCATAAAATCTTTTCAAGAAAATCATTCTCCCTATTTTCTTTAATAATTTCGAAAAAATCAAGGAAAAATAGCAACAAAATATTTAATTTATTTTATACACCTTTTCATTTAATGGACTTTAATTGGGTTACTTGAGGGACATTTAGGAGAATTAAGATGAACCTCCCAATGGGCTTCTGAATTCCAATATTGAACCACAATATAATTCAGCCTATTAATATTAATTAATTCTACTATATAATTAATATTGCACTATCTATCTCAATCCATATTACGGTAATATGGCTCCCGGTTATTATTTCCCATGTTTAAGATTATTTTGTCCATTAATTAATTAAGCCACTGAAAAGCTTTATATTAATTAATATTTTTATCCTTGGAGTAAGATCAACTCAACATTATTATTCATACCGGAAAATTAATTCCACTTGCAAGATTTGGTATGATAAAGGTTTTTAGCCCACCAAGGGGACTAATCATGCAAGACTCTCAAAGCACACGATTCTCTGTATTAATTTAGCAACTGTCATGTAATTAATATTATTGCCCAAGATATAGGGTATCAAAGTCGCAGTGATTCTCTTCCCATTATAATTCAAATCAATAATTATTAATCGCACACAGTCCTTATTAAGTGACAGAGATTAAGAAATCAACAACCACTGAGGTCTAACTCTTCATCCCATAAGTCAGTGCGAATGAGTTTATCCTCTCTGTAGGTCCGCTTCAGCGCATCAAATGCACTAGTGTAATCTCTCGGTCAAGACAAGTCAATCTGAGCCTTACACATCAACTTCTACCAATAGATTGTTCAGATCTATCTAAGTTGTGAAACACACACTTGTTTACAAGGGATTGTTACGTGATCTTCTGTGATCTGGTGTCACCACGTTAACTACAATGTAACACGTGCTATTCTACGAACGGTTTACAATAAATATATATAACATTCAATCATATTTAAAGCAACAGTGATAAATAATTTATTTCAGTAAATAAGTGTTTAATACATAAGTTATACAAAGTAAAAACATACTTTCACGTATAACCCCAACACCATGAAACATGACCCGTGGGCAAGGGTGCAGAAGTCGGAAGTTGGGCGTTTTCTGGCCTAGAATTTTGTGAATTTTTTTTCTTTTAATTTTTTTAATAGAAATATTAAATACTACTTATAAATTATATTAAAAATTAGTTAATGAATAAGATAGATATACACTCCCAAAGCCCCAAACCAAAACAAACCAAAATAGAGACACCGAAATTGTAGAAAAAATTGAGAAAAAGTAAAAAACTAGAAAATAACCTTCAACGGCGGGTGGCGACAGCGGCTAGTGGGGAGGCGGCTTGGGCCAAATTGATACATATGCAGGCGGCTTGGGTTGTGCGTCGCGACGATGGATTTAGGGTTCGAACAAAGTTTAGGGTTTAGTGGTGTGTCCGCCATTGGGTTGTCTTGGCGGGCGATGGGATTTAAATGGATTTAGGGTTGAACAAAGTTTAGGGTTTGAATTTTTTTTCTCTATTTTCTTATTTCTCTCTGAATTATTGTATCAATTTATTTTCTTCTTTCTAGTGGGGAGGCGGCTTGGGCGATCGGTCATCTGGCCAGGTTGTCTGTCATGACAATGGATTTAGGGTTCGAACAAAGTTTAGGGTTTAGTGGTGTGTGCCGCGGCTTGGGTTGTGCGTCGCGGCGGGGCGATGGACCGTGGGCGGCGAGCTCGGTGGCGGGCGTGATGGGCTCGACGACGGAGCGGTGGATTTAGGGTTTGATTTTTTTTTCTCTATTTTCTTATTTCTCTCTGAATTGTTGTATCAATTTATTTTCTTCTTTCTATCTGAATTCGTTAAAATATAAAAAAAGGAAAAAAGGCTAATTCGGTGGAACCGCCTAGCTCGATTTTTAGGCAACGCCTAACGTCGGGAATGATTTTCTTGGGCAATTTGAGTGAAATCGGGGCTGCCGGCGGCCGCCTAGGCCAATTTCTTCAACATTGCTCGTGGGTTAGAAGGAGAAGCGCATAAACACAACGGAAAAAATTCACGGATCTTGTGCAAGTCAAATTGGGTAAAAAACTGTTATTTTTTTATTAAATTCGCGCAAAGCAAAATAACTTAACTCGCTCTGAGGTCTCTGTTACTATAAAGACAAACATATGTAACTATAAATGACAAATAACACAAACTTGTTGTAAGCAAATAAATTTGATTGTGAATTAATTTGCAACACGTGGAAATTACGGGTTAAATGTCAATTAAATTTATTATTTATTAGGAATGTAAAGTCAATTCCTAAAACAATCTAAAGTCCAATAAATCCAATTGGGCATCTAACGTCGGACAAATCCATTTGGGCCTCTAAAGTTCGATAAATTAAGTTGGGCCTATAAAGTTCAATAAGTTAAATCAAGACCAGTCCAAATTTATGGAGCCCATCAAATCTTTGAAGAAAATTCTAGATCTTTCCTGTCCGTCAAGTCAAGCCCGTCAAACTTGGGGCAAGGCCATATTCTAAACCTATAAAAAGAGTCTCATTCCTATCATTTAACACACACAAATATTGAATGCACGGAATTTCGTAAGTTCTAGAGATCGAGTTCGGTGATTCGAAGTAATTCTTCAATACGTTCTTCAAGTTCTTCAAGGAAGTCGATCAAGAACAATCTTCGATCCAAGATCACAGTGCTAAACCTCTTGAATCCGCGTTCTCTAAGTTTTTGTTCTTCAAGGAAGTTCTTAGAGTTCTTCGTGTCCCTCAGAAATCAAACAAGAACGGTCTTACGGTCTTCGATCCAAGATCAAGATGTTAAAACCCTTGGATCCACGTTCTTCTCAAAAGTCCCTCGGAAATCAATCAAGGACGATCTTCGATCTTTGATCGAGGTTCTAAACCTCTTGGATCCACATTCTTCTCAAAGTCCCTCGAAATCCCTAAAAACAACGTCTAATCGAAGAATAACCCGCGATCCCCTTTGGATTAATGTTAGAGTCCCAAAATTCAAACACGTAAAAGATTCGACTGCGGATCCAACTTCAAAAATCTTGGATGAAATCAAAGTCAAGATTGAAGAGAGAATCAGAGGATCAAATTAGAGATTGTACTCGAAATTTTATTCGATTCAAGAAATCATCTTTGTAATTCCTTTCTCGTGTTTATTCATATATTAAATACGAATTTTGTGTTTACACTTGTCTTATCAGTACACATATTTTTTTGTAAGGTATTGAAAATTGTATCATTACGCACGCACGCAAATGTGTCATTATCATATGAACAAAACCACACATCCTCTATTTTCATCCGCTCCCCGCTCTATGTTTTATTTGCTTCTCTTTCTGAACTTGTGATCAATTGTCTTACGTAAATGACCAAACCAGTGTTTTCAGAACCAGGTTGAACCGGGAACCGACCATGAAATTGGTTCAATTACCCTCAAAAAATTATTTTTATGGTTGAACAAGAAAAAACCGGGCAGAACCGGGAAATCGGGCATAACCAGTTTTTTTATTTTGTTTTAAATTTAAAATTTAATCCTAATTTCTATCAGTCCTATTTTAAATTTTGGTATTTAAATTGTATTATATGATACTACCTCTGTCCCGGGATAACGTGCACATTTTTTCGGGCATGGAAACTAAGAAAACTTGCTTTATTGATATTATTTAAATAAATTATAATGATATTGTGAGTGTGTAAGTTTTGAGTGTTTTGCCGTTTTAGGAAATGTGCACGTTATTGCGGGACAAACTAAAAAGAATATTGTGCACGTTATTACGGGACAAAGGGAGTATTGTTTATGATTCTATTGTGTTTATTTCCAATATAAGACTTATAAATTATCATTTTAAACTTTTATAAGTGTATATTTATTTTATTTTAACATAACATACGATTTTTTAAAAAAAATAGATAGAGATCATTTTAGCGGTTGAACCGCTGGTTGGACCGGTCCAACCGGTTGAACCGCCAACCGGTGTCTCTGTCCAGTTTGGTCACTGGTCTGGTTATGAAAACACTAGCCCAAACCACCAGATTACACCATTGAATTAGTAAAAAATTTTCCCCATAATCATGTAGTAACACATAATTGCCCTTACAGTACCATACATTTATCTTTATAGTAATACAGACAGAGGACAAATTTTTCTATTTTGCCTTTGCGCAAACATTTTGAAAAAAATTGCTTGACACGATTCGACCTGCGCCTTATCCACAAGTTTTTAGCTCATTTCCATTTAAATTAGAGTTGGTATGCTGTGAAACTTGTTCACCATTGATAGTTTTTTATAAGGCATGCTCTTTAGTAATATAAGTCACACCCTTTAGTAATATAAGTCACACATTTCAGTTATCACTACGATACCCCCTACTATAATATAAGTCACACTCTTCATTTTTATGAGTAATATCCTTTATAGTAAAAGGTCACACTCTTTATAGTAAAAAGTCACACTCTTTAGTAATATAAGTCACACTCCTTAACCAGTTTCACCGTGAAACTTGTTCACCCTATACTTTTCCTTTAAATTAATATTTCATGGTAAAATATTTAACAGGAAAAATCCTCATAAATAAAATATCTTACAACACATGTGATATGAAATATTTACGTCATTATTATTATATTTATATATGTTAAGAATATAAAGGAATTGAATATGAACTTTCTCAAATTAGGTTAATCAAAAGATGTGAATTTTTTTTTTTGACGGAACAAAAGATGTGAACTTAGATCAAACAATAAAAACACCAACCACTTACCATTGATGTGGGGGGTTTGAACCATCCGAGGAATGTGTGGGGTTATAACATTGATGTAGTTCTTTTGATTCTTAAATATTACTACCTCGATCCCCAAAAGTATGCTCACAGGGTTAAAACATATTTTACGAAAATGTAAATTAAGTTTATTTATAAATAACATAATTGATTGTTAGTAAAATATAATGATAACTTGAGTAATTAAGTGATTGTTGGATGATGAAAATAAAAATAAATTATGTCCATAAATATATTTAATCTACATTTAAAAAAAAATTTTTAATTTCATTTGAAAGATCTTTTGAGGAGACGGATGGAGAATTTTTTTTTGGAAAATTGATTCTTAAATAATTAATTAATATGTGTGGGGTTAATTTCAAATAAAGATTAGGAAAAACGACCATTGATGTAATTTATTTTAAATGATACTATTTATTATAATAAATAATACTATTGATTTCAAGAGTCTCCAAAGAAAAGGACTGTCTCATCTCATCTGTGTGTAACTGTGTACACACACATCTACATCTCCCTTCTCCATCGAATTCATTCACCCCCAACACCAATCTGCCACACGCACTCCCAAATTCCATACAATTGCTCGTATGCGCACAAATTCATGTGATGTGCGTAACAATAAATGAGGCAGAACCATAACAGCCACCGCCACGCCACCGCCACCGTCACAGATGGCTGATAGCGGCGGCAGTTTGTCGCACCGCGTCAGCAGCCCCCGATTCTCCGGTCCAATGACCCGGAGAGCGCAGTCCTTTAAGCGAAACAACAACCAGAACAACAGCGGCAGCAATAACAATTCGCAGAACAATCACAGCAGTAGCAGTAATCACGAGGTGATTGATCTTCAGCTTAATTCTCCCAGATCTGAAGCACCGACTTCCGGCGATGTATCGGAGTCCTTTTGGCCGGCACACGTCAGCAGCGTGGCGCAGAGGGTGCATTTGAGGAGGAAGATTTCGTCATTGAGTGTGGATTTGGGGGGATTTGGGTTGGAGTTGAAGGAGAAGAGGAAATTAGGGCAGTGGATGTTTTTGATGTTTTTTGGATTGTGTTTGTTCTTAGGTGTTTTCAAGATTTGTGCTACTGGATGGTTTGGATCCGCCATTGATAGACTTGGAACCTTGCAGGTAATTGCTTATACTTGGAATGAATCTATAAGTTTGTCCCTTTGTTGTTATGATTTTGATAACTGGAAACTTTAGTTAGTTACTGATTGCCAATCACTTGATAATTGTAGTTAATTTGATCTGTTTCTATCACATTTCCTGATATAGATAAAGTTTCAAAGTGTGATCACTTTTGGGAATTTTTAGTTTTTCTTTGAAACTTACAGCTTGTAAGGATTTGTAGTAGAAACAAGGCCAGACAGAATGATGCATCTAGCTCTGTGATTTTCCGACTTTTAGTCATCTATTGGTAGATCACTGAATATATATTAGTGTCCTTGTAACTGAAAGGTTTTAATTGAGAGGA
The DNA here is from genome assembly GCA_037126765.1 of Stenogyne calaminthoides. Lineage (NCBI taxonomy): Eukaryota > Viridiplantae > Streptophyta > Magnoliopsida > Lamiales > Lamiaceae > Stenogyne > Stenogyne calaminthoides. Next base: position 16,941,392 of record JBBCBC010000020.1, read on the forward strand.
CCACCTGAGAAAAAGAGGTGTGTTGTAATCCATGGTTCATTCTTGTATATTAATGGTATGAATTGAGAAATGAATTTTGGAGAAGATAAATGAGATAATTCTTGTAGATTTATATTTCTTCTTCTAGATGCCATTACCTTCTGTCCTGTTCATTTGTCTTTTTGCTATCCCAGTATCCCTTTTTGGTGTTGTTACTTATTATGCTTAGGGATAGTCGAACCGAGCCGAATTTCAGAGCGTGCTTGGTTTATTTATTATTGAGTCGAGTTCGAGCTTAATTTTCAAATATTCACGATTTTTTTGGAGCTTAATCGAGCCTAAATGAGCTTAATAATTTCAATCTTTAAATCAGACTATTCATCAATTGATTATAAAAAGAGAATTATGTAATATAATTTCTAAAATCACACATCTCTTTTAAATTCTATAATTTAATTTAATTTAATAAGTTTAATTACATATTTTTATATTCATCATATATATTTAGTGTGAAAATTATAAATTAAAATCAAAGTACTCATTATAATTTATCAAGGGTGCAGAAATCGGTAGGCACCAGGCGGGCGTTTCTTGGCCGCCTAGGCGCCACCTAGTTTTTTTTTTTTTTTCAGATATTAATTTTACTTTGAAATTTTCAACATGAAAAATAAAAAATCACAACAATTAACATAAAATCACAGTTAAATTACAAAATAAGAACTCAAAAGTAGTGTTTTTAATTAAAATAAATAAATAAAATCGGCCGCCTAGGCGCGATTTACTGCCTTTGTCCGCACAGACCGCCTAGGCTGCCTAGTCGGCGCCTAGACGTGAAAACGCCCAGGATCGCCGATTTTGTAAAAATCGCCGCGGCCAACCGGCGCCTAGGCGCGATTTCTTCATCCCTGTAATTTATACGAGCTAGATCACGAGCTTACTGACAAACATGTTCACTAGCTAAAAAACTGAATAGCATTGAGCTTGGGTTTATTAATGTTGACGAGCTTTATTAAATGAGCTTGAACGATTTTTTTTTGAGCCGAGTCCCGAATAGTTCGCTAATAATGGCTTGATTTGATTACTTCCCAGATTATGCTGGTTATTGTGTATGGCTAAGCAGCAGCATTGCAATTATTATATTCTGAACAATGGAATAGTGAATTGCTCTTTTGATATTGTTGAAATAACAGTGAGAATGCGCACACTATATAACTGTGAAAGCTAATTAAAAAATGCCATCAAATAATGTGCCTCCTTAACAGACATATGTATAAACTATTTAACTGAATTATCACTCAATCAGGACAATAATTAATTTCTGAAGCTGCTAATATTCTTGAGAGTGATCCATTTTCAGTTAACTGCTTCTTACTTATGTGCTCAAATTGTATGGTCATCTATTTTGCAGCCAGCAAGCTAACAAATATTCTGAAAACAACTTTCCTTCCATAGAGCATCATCTGTTTCTTTGCAAATTCAAAAAAAAAAAAAAAGGTTTCTTACAAAGTGAAGTTTTTGAATAGAATTTTGGAGATTATGATGTATCTCTGCACTTGATCCTATGTGATTTTTTTTTTTTTCTTTTTCTAGCTTTTATTATTTTTATATTCAAATGTCTTTTTATTACAACATGTTTGCATACTCTTGTTGGAATGATGTACTTCCTATTCATCTTTTTTCGTAACTTGGCCAGGATTATGACTCCACAGAAAGTCACCTAAATCAACAAGATCATGTTTCTAGTGACTTTGATTATATGGAGAAAGGAAATGATCTTGGGAGGGGAGAAACTCATGTGGAACATACCCTAACAATGTTAGCCTCAGAGGTGGATGCTCAGGATAGCAGATTGGATGTAAGTCATTAATTCTAAGGAAAAACTTCTAAGCACCAGTTGATGCAACTGGTCAATTTTGGCTCAATTTTGACCAAAGTTTGACTCATCCACAAAAAAAAAAAAAAAAAAAAAAAAAAAAAAAATATATATATATATATATATAATGAGAAGTATTAGTTGATATAATGAAAACTATTAGTTCATTCAGAAGATAATTATTAGTTCATAAACTAAACAACATTACTACCTTTTTAATATACAACTAATAATTTCATTCATATGAGCTGATGCTTTTCAATACATGAACTAATACTACTCGACCATTATGTTCATTGATTCGTGAAAAAAAATAAACAAACAGCTTGGTTGAATTTTTTTAGTAAAAATTGAGTCAAAATTGCACTGCGCTGAAGTGTTACTGTTAGTTCTAATTCCTACCTAGTGATTATGGTTGAAGCTTCGGATTGCAGCAGATTTTTTTCCATCTTTTTAATTGGATTTATTTCACAGCACTCAGAGATATGGTCCAATCCTGATAGTGAGAATTTCACTCAGTGCCTTGATCGACCAAAACATCACAAAAGTGAGATCTGTGAGTCCTTATGTACTGATTTTGTATGCCCCATGTGTATATTTTTCTTCCTCACTTGTTTTTTTTTTTCATTTTTTTTTTGTCAGAGCTGGATTTGAAAACAAACGGTTACCTTCTGATAAATGCAAACGGTGGCTTAAATCAGATGAGATTTGGGGTCTGGTTGTCATACTTTTCGATGATTAATCCATTTAAAGCTCCGTTTTATGTTTGATCTGATGAACAAATTTTTTTAGAGTGCAGATCTGTGATATGGTTGCTGTTGCTAAAATTATGAAGGCCACTCTTATCCTACCCTCTCTTGATCACACTTCATACTGGGCTGATGAGAGGTAGGTTATGCTCTACTTTTGCCATGTTAATGATTATTAAGAAGTAATGATAATCCTGTTTCTATTTCTAAAAGGGTGAAGTCTACTATCACTATTTCAATTCTGAAATTTATTTTTCATGATGTCCAGCGGTTTCCAGGATTTGTTTGACTGGCAATACTTCATTGAGTCACTACGAGATGATGTTCACATAATTGATTCATTGCCACCTGAATATGCTGGAATTGAACCTTTCTTAAAAACTCCAATATCTTGGTCTAAGGTATGTATGCGAGATGTGGCTGCTGTTTTCTGTGTAGATTCCTTGTTTAGACTTAGAAGATGCGGAAAAGTATATAATATAACTCTTCCTACTAACAAATTACAATGCCTGTGTAAAATACAAATGCACATACATACATATATAATAGGGATAAGGTACATCCATGCTTCTAAAGTATTGCTTCAAGTTTCTGATAGAAAAAACTGAAATTATGTGCTTGGTGTAATTTTTGGTGCAAAACTGCAAATAAGCCCCTTAACTTTTTAAAATTGAACACATCTTTTCTTAATGTATTTTATTGGGTGCAAATAAACCCTTTATCCCTTTAAAGCTAAATAAAAATGCACTGTTATTAATCTACAACAAAGGTTCCTTTTCATATTTGTATACCCACCAAATTTGGCATTAGGTCATTAATTAACAATAAAATATACTTCTCTCCGTCCCACAATGATAGGCCTATAGTTATTTTCACACAGATTAAGAAATAGAAGTTATTATAGTTGAAACATCAAATTTTTGTTTTGTGTTCCCATTTTGCTCTTATTAATAGTACCTACATATTGATTTGGGAAAAAACAATGTACATTAAATTGGGGCAAAAAGATGGAAATAAAACATTAATGATATATTAAATATACTAAGTGGCCTATCTTTGTGGGACGGACAAAAATAGAAATCAGGCCTATCTTTTTGGGACGGACGAACATAGAAATCAGGCCTATCTTTGTGGGACCGGGGGGGGGAGTATGTGATATTTGACATTTTTACCCTTTTATTTATCTACATGGAGTAAATTTGCTTATTTAATGCATACTATCACAAAGAATAAGTAGAAGGACAAGACTGGAAACTAATATTTTATTCTCATAGATCAGTGCAAAATGCAATTATTTTGGGACAAAAGTACTTCTCTAGAAAGACAAATAAAATGGGACGAATTGAGTAATGTGAAATATCTTTAATATGGCCCTCGCGTTGATTTACTTTTTACTGAACCTTTGTTGTGAACGCTTTTTGATAAACGTCTTGAGACTTGCAGTTGCATGCGTACATTTTTTTTTTTTTATGGACTGGCAAGTGGCAACAGTGAGATTTAAATGCAGCAGCCTTCTTTTTTGCCTGATTCTGGTACCATCTATTGAGCTGGTATAAAGGGATATCATCTTAATATCTAATATTCTCAACCTACAACATATATATAAGCACAGTTTGAAAATCATTTCTAGTGTGAGCACATTGGTGAAAGTGTGGACACTGGACAGGCATTTTAATGATTTGTTCATCTAAACATTACTACCTTTTATCTATTTTAGATCTTTTCTGTGCACTTAATGAATTTTTCATGATTTCTGGTTTCATTTTCTGGCTCATTTTCCTTGAATCAGGTTAGCTATTATAAGTCAGAGGTCGTTCCACTTTTGAAGCAGCATAAAGTGGTCTATTTCACTCATAGTGATTCCAGGTTGGCCAATAATGGACTTCCTCCTTCTATCCAGAAGTTAAGATGCCATGTAAATTACAGAGCATTAAAGTATTCTGCGCCCATTGAAGATCTTGGCAAAATGTTTGTATCTAGAATGCGACGAGACGGCAGCCCTTATCTTGCCCTCCATTTGAGGTCTGACCTCATCATCCTATCATGTTGTGTTTGAAAGTTGTATTGTTTTTTTTTGTTCTTTTTCCCCCTTAACTTTTGATTTTCTTCGTTCTACGTGATTCCTAAATAACATGTTTCACAGAGACCACAACAGCAACATCAACAAATTAAGGGGGTGCTTGGTTAGAAATGGGGAAATAAAAGGCAATGGTATTAATAGTAGAGGGGCATGACTGTCTTTCCCCTAATATTTGAGGGTTCTGCCTTTATCCCACATTGTGGGGATGGACACACTTTCCATTCTCATTCCTTTGTCTTTCAACCCAACAATTAAGCACCCCCTAAGTCTTTATACATTAAAAAGGCGATAATTGTGGTTGCTCTACGCAAGGGTTGAACTGTGACTAATTGACTATATGCATACTAATTGACCCTGAAAGACAAACCTAAAGATGTCCTCTATAGACTGTTGCTAAGTCTTTCTTTATAGAACATTGTGTAAGTTTAGCAATTGTTGTTCTTCATATATACTCCCTTCGTTCTAATTTAGGGTGTTTCACATAGATTAAGCAAGTCATTTAATACCCATAATTATATGTATAAAATAACTAATATATTCTTTTGGGTGTTTCACATAGATTAAGAAAATCATTTAATACCCATAATTATTTGTATAAGATGACTAGTACTCCCTCCGTCCCGAAATTACTCACACTTTCCTTTTATGAACGTGTCGAAATAACTTGCACACTCCAAAATAGAAAACCTTCCATAAATTTCACCTCACAATTATACATAAAGGTTTACAAAATTACCCCTCAAAATCCTACTCATTGGTCCATTTTCTTATTTGGTGTGCCCTTGCACATATGAAAGTAATTCAGGGAAGGAGGGAGTATATCCTTTTTCAGGTGTTTCACATTGATTTTATATATCTAAATAAATGAGATATCAAAAAAAAAGGTAAACTTAGAAAAAATATTTAATTTCTCTTGGAAAACCAGAAGCTACAGTTATTTTGGAGTTTTTTTTTTCTCTAAAACGCATAGTTATTAATGGCGCAAGGCGCCACAAAGCGCTATGGGCGCCTATTACCCCTCAAAAAAACAACATAATTTTCTTAGTCCAACCATTTCTTATTTTTTCACCTTGTCATCTTCATCTTCCATTAGACCAACCATCCACTCATTGAAAGTCTATATCCCTCAAAGAGATAGGATCAATGTGATTATATCCTCATTTTCGACACCGTTTTCAACGCATTTATACTTGATTTTAAATATCTAAATAAATGAGATATCAAAAAATTATTCAATTTGAAAATAAAAAATGTTTATTTTTATTTCAAAAATATTTAATTTCTCTTGGAAAACCAGAAGCTACAGTTATTTTGGAATTTTTTTTTTCTCTAAAACAGTAAAACGACAGTTAAATTGGAATAGAAGGAGTATTATGTGTGCGAGACGTTGGACAACTAATATGGCAGTGAGGTTTTTACTATATATTTAGTTCAAGTCTTAAAGTTATTTCGTTGCAGATATGAGAAGGACATGCTAGCGTTTACAGGATGCAGCCACAATTTAACCAGTGAAGAAGACGAAGAGCTTCGTCAGATGCGATATGAGGTCAGCCATTGGAAGGAGAAGGATATCGACGGTACAGAGAGAAGAAAGCTCGGTGGTTGCCCTTTGACTCCTAGAGAAACCGCTCTCTTGCTTCAGGCGCTGGGCTTTCCATCAAGCACCAGAATCTACTTGGTGGCTGGTGAAGCTTATGGGAATGGGAGTATGCAATATTTAACTGACAGTTTCCCAAATATCTCTTCCCACTCGTCTCTCTCAACAGAGGAAGAGCTAAATCCGTTCAGGAATCATCAGAACATGCTGGCTGGTTTGGATTATGCTGTTGCTCTTCAGAGTGACGTTTTTGTTTATACTTACGATGGGAATATGGCAAAGGCTGTGCAAGGTCATAGGCGTTTCGATGGTTTCAAGAAAACAATCAATCCAGACAGGTATAACAAGGCTCTTGCTCTCTCTCTCCTTAATATCTATATACATATAATTATAAGTATTAGTTCATACACAAGAAAGTATTAGTACTTTTTCAATATATAACTAATACTTTTCTTCAATTGACCTCTTTTCTATAATTCGCGAATAATAATTAAAAAAAGCTTTGTTGAAAATATTTGGTCAAAATTGGATCAAAGTGCAAGCATATATAGTCAGTCTCCTGTGTACTCGCACTGTACAACTGGTGCATAACTATTACTTTGTAGTATAACAATTAATACTTTGTAGTAAAATAACCAATACGTTTTAGTAAAGCAACTCATTACTTTTTGTTGAAACAACTGCATTTACTTAAAGCACACTAGTACTTTTTTTAAAATACAGACCAGTTCCTTGGAACTGATGTATACAAACTTTTGTCACATATATATTATATATAGAGAGAAAGATGATGTTATCTTTGCACACTTCCCGTTGGCACCTCCCTGAGCACCTGCTGACGTAGCGATTAAAAATGGATGCCACGTTAGTAAGTGTTTGTTGGAGGAGGCATGATGGGTAACATTCCTTTATAGTAGTATTGTTTTATAAATTATTTGTACTCATCTAAATTAAGTTTGTGAGTTCTGGTTTTCCATTTTCCTCGAGTGCAGGATGAACTTAGTAAAGCTGGTTGACCAGTTTGATGAGGGGAAAATAACTTGGAAGAAATTTAGGTCCAAAGTCAAAAAGCTCCACAAGGATCGTATTGGAGGTCCGTACATGAGGGAACCTGGTGAGTTCCCAAAGCTCGAAGAGAGTTTTTATGCAAATCCACTCCCTGGCTGTATGTGTGAGAAAAACCCTCAAGATAGAAGCTCAAACTAGTATGTTTTTCACCAATTTGATTGATTATAAAGGGGTAATGAAGTAATTTCAGTGAAGGTTACGTTCAAATCAAGAACTGAACTAGTTGCCCGAGCAAGCCATTTCTAGGGGCTGGGTCGTCATTTTTCTGCAGAACCCGTAGAATATCTACAGCTATTGCATGCAGGACTGGGATTGTTGCAGATTGATCAAGAATACTGATCAAAGTGATGGACCAACATATTTAATTCTTTTGAAACTTTCCACTGATATAATTTTGAGCAAGAATCTGAAGTGGTTCAAGGGCTATTATGTAATTTACATTACCAATATGACAATTGGGATGAAACGCTTAAATAGATACTATACTGAGAGTATACAGTTACCTTAAACTAAACCACTCTGATGAAGCTATTATATATGTTTATCTTTTTTTTTTTGTTGTATGTCATGGTGACTGATTACTACTTGCGAGACTTAAATATGTTTAAAATTAGAAATTAAATATGTTTTTTTTTTTTTTAAAATTATTTAATTGAGAATATAACTGATTTTTTTTTTAAAATTATTTAGAATTGAATTGGGAACCGGTGTATTCGAAATCCCAGAAACTGTTCTTAAGGTTGGAACCGGCCATGTGAGTGGTCGAATTATCCCAAGAAACTGTTCTTAAGGTTGGATCGGAGAAAATCGATTAGAATCGGAAAAAAAATATATAAAAACTGGTAGAATCGATTTTATTATTTTAAAATTTAATTTTCTTTCATTATTTATTAAAGTTTAAATTGTGGTCTATTCTTTGTTCCTTTATATTTAATATTTTAATTATAAAATTTATTAAAGAAGCCTCCCAATTTTCAAAATTGACTAATGCGTGGCGCAGTTTGGATCCCTTGTTCCATTTCTTTATCTCATATCTTATTCTATATCTTAGATTAATGATAAGTGTACATCTTACAAAATCTATAAATATAAGAATAATATTCTAACATAACCCTATAATCTACTTAGAAAATTATATTTATTTTAAATTCCTCCTATTTTTTTCTTAACCAATTTAATATTTTAATAATTTTAAGTTAAATTCTAATCTTTAACTTTATTATTTATTTTTAACGTTATTATTTGTTTTTCTTAAACCATAAGATCAATATTATAACACATGTAATTATATTAAGTAAATGAACTGGTAATGTAATAAATATACTTTTACCTTTATCAAAATTAATTCTAATTCATAATATAGTTTTAGAATATATTTAAAATATTTTTATTTTATTTGTTTAGTTGGGGTTTCCTAAGTAAATAAATTTTTGACTTTATCAAAATTAATTATAAAAGTAGGATTAATCACATCTCAAATTCCTCTATTCAACCCCACTAGTTAAACACAACCCAACAAAATTTTAAAAAAATTATAATATACGAAAGACACCTAATGCATCTTAGGACCTTAATACCCTTTAACTTTCTTCCCTAGAGTTAATATTTTTTAAGCAAATATGTCTTTTTGTTGGTGATTCCGTGACTGTTAGTTTATTTTATTTTTATAGAAGAGATTATAATTATATTCTGAAAATAGTATTCCATTTTCCCGTGCATTTTGCTGCTTAATGTACTTGCTGTACTCAAAGAAAATAATCAGATCTCTAAGGACGTGGACCATATTAATGTGTCTTGGGTCTGCGGATAAATTAATTGAATGGGTATCTTGAGTGAGTTTTATTTTGCATTTAGGTGTATATGCATTCATATTCTATACAACTTGTTATATTAAAAAATGCAATTTGTTTATATTGTACTGTACAATTATTTTTCATATTAATAATTTTATGATTACATTCAATGTAAACAAGTTGTATCTTTCAGTATAATAAATTGCATGGTTCTAAAATATACTATGAGTGCACGAAGCACCTGAATGCATACAAAACTTTGCCCTCTTTAAATTTTCTTGAGTCGAATCAGCCCATTGAGTACTTCCCTGAATTTCTTAACTCTTGCTCTTGCAATTGGGCACTTGGATTGTATCTCATGGACTCATCCCCTGCATCAGGGGTGAGGGACGAAGAGAGAAATGAAGAAAAAAAAAGTTGAAACTAGAATTTATCTTTGCTTTTTCACGTACATGCACCTGCACATTTTTGGATTGATGCATTCTCCGCTTCAATTTATGTCATAAATAGATTGTCTTCTCGTTTGTTAGACAAAAAGTCCCCTTTTAAAATTCTGTTTGGTTCTATTCCAAATTATGTAAATTTTAAAGTTTTTGGATGTCGTGTTTTTCCATACTTATGTGTTTATGCTCCCCATAAGTTAGCACCCCGCAGTAAACCTTGCATTTTTATTGGTTATAGTAGCTTATATAAGGTTTTTGGTGCATGTTTCGATCCTATTGCTTCCCGCACTTACATCAACCGTCATGCCCAATTTGATTAGTCCAATCGTCCCTTTGCTAACGATTGCACCAATCTATCTAATGCTTCTGCTTTGGATTTCTCTAAATTTTTGGAACCTTTGGTCATATCAACTAATCATAAGCCATCTCATTCCATAACCTCATGTGGCAGTGGCGGACTTGTTAAGTTACAAGGGGTACAACTGTACCCCAATTTTTTTTTTCGTATATAGTAAAATATTGAAGAAATTTGAAACATAAATTACAAGTATGCCATTACAATTACATTTATTTGTTTTATTTGTGATACGCTTATACACAAGACGCCCCTTCTTTCTTCATTTCTCGTCACATCATCCATTAGGGAAAGCTTTGTTTTGCATTTTTGTTTTCTTTTATTAATTTTTGGTTACATTTTTTCTTAATAGCTCTTTCAAAATAAATCTTTCAAAAAAATTATACTCTTCTGACTCATTGTAATTTATAGTTATAATTTTATTTGATCTTTGAGAAATATCATATTTATATACATATTTAATTTTATTTTATATATGCATTTTATATATAAAGCAATATTTATGTATAAATATTTTTAAATTATAAGACGCATTTGCTTGAGACAGTCTCACATAGTTTCACGGTGAGACGAAATATAACTTGAATGATGACACTTTAACACTTTGAAACATGTGTATTTTAATTTATGCTAGTTTGTACTCTGTTTTATATACGAGACCGTTTTATACGAGTTTTTGTAAATCGTACCCCCAGTTTTAAAATCCTGGGTCCGCCACTGCCATGTTCTCTCTGACCCGATTCCATGTAACACGATGTCAGACAGCCTCCTCCCATGTAGCCAGCCGTACAACAGCCTCAGCCATGCAACAACCTTAGCCCATGCAACCTAACCCCCGCTCCCATATAGCCTGTCGTACCTATCGGTCTTATGCAGTCCAACAAACCCGCTCCGGCTCAAGCGGCTCAGCCCGGGTTTGTCCAGCCCGCAGAACCCGCTCCGACTCATGCTGCTCTGCAGCACGTGTGCCTCCCATGCAGGTTACTCCGGTTAATAATCATCATATGCAAATTCGTGCTAAATCTGGTATTGTTTAGCACAAATATTATGTAGATATAGCTTCTGCTGCCTTATTGTCTTTATATGCTTCTGAGGAACCAAAAAACTTCAAATCAGCTATAAAGGTACCTCATTGGCTTACCGCTATGCGTGACAAGATGGAGGCTTTGCACCTAAACAACACTTGGGAGCTTGTTCCTCGTCCGGCCAACTTGGGTATTGTGATGCGGATTGGGTCCGTTGTGTGGAGACATGTCGCTCCACTTATGGCTACTCCATCTTTTTAGGAGGTAATATGATCTCCTGGAGTGCCAAGAAACAACCTACAGTTGCTCGATTGAGCTGTGAGTCCGAGTACTGCGCACTAGCTAACACTGCTCAAGAGATGCTATGGCTAACTCACTTACTTCGCGAGCTTTGTGCACTAACCCCATCGTAACCGTTGCTCCTATGTAACAACAAAAGTGCATTATTTTTTAGTCAGAACCCCATTGCTCATAAACGTGCAAAACAAGTTGACATTATCTGTCATTTTATTTGAGAGCTCGTCTTGAATCAGAAGTTGGATACAAAATATGTGCCTTCCAATCTTCAGGTCGCTAATATTTTTACAAAAAGCCTCACTCGACCCTTGTTCGAGTTTTTACGTACCAAGCTTCGTGTTGAAGAAAATCCCACACTTCGTTTAGGGGGGGAGGTAATAGGAAATATTCTAGAGATATCCTTCAGTTAGATAAGAGCGATTCAAATGAATGTAAATCGTGTATAGATTTGTTGTGATCTTCTCTCCTGTAATCACGTAAATTAGTTGTACTCACAAATCATGTAAATCAATTGTAAACTCTAAATTATAAATAGTAGAACCGACATCACCATTTGACACGGTGGAAATTGATTCTCTTTCTTATGATCTGATTCCTTAATTTACAATAAAGAAGAAAGAATCTACAATTTATTCATCGGGCATATTCGGCTTCAACGAATTGCACTACTCCTAGATCCGCGCGTGTAATATTTTATATAAATTTTAGTAAAATATTTAGTGGATATATCACTAGTTATAATTTTAAAAATTTTAAATCGCAACACTCGTAACAAATTACTAATTTATAAGAAATACCTTAAATTTTAACAAAACTTATGTTTAGCAAAAATATATAAATATATTTAGCATACACTCATTTACAATAAATTGCACATTATAAATGGGCAACTGGTGCACAACTATCAAGTAAAACAATTAATATTTATTAGTAAAATAATTAATAATTAAAATTAATTATTATATTTAGATAAAAACTAATATTTTATTTAAGACTAGGTCTTGAATGGGCACACCGTATGCTTCATAGTGTATTTTAAAAACTTGCAACTTGTTGTACTGAAATTTACTACTTTGTTATACTGAAACATACAATTATGTTTTACTAACACAAGTTGCACATTTCAGTGTAAAAAGTCACAAGTTCTAGTGCAAAAAATTGCAAATTTTTAAAATACACTATGAAATGTACGGTACGCCTGGTGCACATGAGACCCACACATTATAAAATACATATCAATTGCATAATACAACTTTTGTATATGACAAATCCTTGTCTGCACCAATCGCATGAATTTCACTGAATTTGGACCGATCAAGTCATATAATATTGGATATGTATAACGTAAAGGTCTTAGCCAACACATCTTTTTTTTTTTTTTGACAGGAAAGTAAATGTATTAAATCAATGCCTCAAAATCGGCATCCAAAGCGTTCACAATCGCCTCTGAAATAGAGGACGAAAGATAAAACGAATTACACGTAAAAGCAAAACGAGCAAGACAATGGGCCACATAATTGTCCGTTCTATGAATCCAACTAAAAGAAACAAATTCAAAGTGTTTACACGCCTCCAACTCCTCCGAAATAATCCCTCCAAAGTATGAGAGATTTAAGTCATTCCGCATCAGAGCAAAATAGACCATAACCTCCACCACAATCTTAGCAATATTCCTTTCTAGTGCACACTTGACCCCCAAAAGGACAACTTGTGCTTCTGCTATTTTCAATCGACATCACCTCAGCGGCACACAACCCACTCCACTCGGCCATCATCATCACGCAGCAATCCCCCCAAACCTATACCACTACCAGCAAGACACGATGCATCAACATCCAGTTTCAGAATCCACCGCCCCTCACCACCCCGCCTCAGTGGAACTGGTCTTTTGATAGCAGCCGCTTTGTAATCCTCCATGTGTCTCCTAGCCAAGGCCACCATTTTCGCCAGCGCCGGAAACGAACGTTTGAACACTCCGTCATTTCGGCCAGACCACACAGCCCACATCACAGCTACCAACAACTTCATCTCCTTTACCTCCATCACCACTCTGCATCGCATAAGCCACTCATCTATTGGTTTGCCCACCCTGGGAACAGGAATCGCGACCTGCAACAGGCTCCAGCATTCTGAAATTTCCGGGCAATCCTAGAACGAATGTTCAATCGATTCAAACTCCACTCCACATCTTTTACACACTGGCTCCACATTCACGAACCTAGTGATTAAGTTCAGGTTAGTTGGTAGAATTCCCCGCATAACTCTCCACAAGAACAGACGTAATTTTGGGATAACATCAAGACACCAAACCCATTTCCACCGAGCATCTCCCGCCTCTCCATAAGCTCGATTTTTCCTCTTCATCCACTCAACGTAGCCTAACTTGGTAGTATAAGCACCATATTTTTCATGGCTCCACATCAATCTATCCGGTCTAGTCGATGAGAATGGAAGATGAATGATTGTCGTAGCCTTATCGTTAGAAAAGATCTGTCTCACCAGTGGTATATCCCATCCCCCATAATCATCTCGCATGAACTCGTGCACTACCGCCCCCTCCTCCAGATCCTGACGTTCAGTAGTAACTCAAGCATTAGCATCGCCAATCAACCAAGGGTCATTCCAAATTCGGATATTGAGTCTATTACCTACTGCCCACACCAGATCCGTATTCAGTACCCGCCTCCCCTCGATCACATGTAGCTGGAATTGTACCCAATGGTAGCTGACATGAAATCGCCGCTAGGGTAATATCTTGCCTTCAACGTCCTAGCAAGCAGTGATTCTCTATCCTGGATAAAACGCCATTTAGGCTTACATAGCTCTTGCCATCCTATCCAGTGTGTTCGTTTCTCTTCATCTTTCTGTCCCCACCAAGATCGCATGATCGCCGCTTGGATTCTATCCAATGTCCCTTGAGGGATTTTGAAACAACTCATCACATATGTTGGGATCGCTTGAGCAACTGATTTGATTAGAACAAGTTTGCCAGCTTGAGAAAGCATCCTACTCTTACAATCTTTTAACTTTTTTTCAATTCTGCTCCCCAGCATCCTGAAAATAGCACTCCGAGACCGACCAATGTTTGTGGGAATACCCAAATAGACTGCATGTTGGTCAACCCGACGAACCCCGATTAGCTCGGCCAACTCATCACCTCTCCCCACTGTCATCCCCCCACTGAACATGATCTCTGATTTGTTCAAATTGATAGCTTGACCAGATGTCTCCTCGTAGCTAATAAAAATGTCACAGACCCTTCCCAATTCTGCCTCAGAAGCACGACAAAAAATAATCGTATCATCTGCAAAGAATAATCTGGAAATCACTGGGGCACGCCGGCATATACGTATTCCATGTAAACTTCCCCTCTCAACATATCTCCTAATAAGTGCTGAAAGAGCCTCTGCACAAAATAAAAATAAGTAAGGGAAAAGGGGATCCCCTTGACGGAGCCCCTCGACGGAAGGAAGGAAGTAGTGGGATGACAATTGACAAGCACATCAAACAAGACTGACCGAACATACCTCATAATTGTATCAACCAAAGCCACCGTCAACCCAATTTTAAGCACCACCTTCTCTAAAAAATCTCACTCCACCCTATCGTAAGCCTTACTCATATCCAGTTTAATAGCAAATGATCCTTTAGATATTGCCTTATTGTGCTTCATAGAATGGAAGATCTCATAAGTCAATAAAGCGTTATCCATGATCAACCGGCCTGGAACAAAGGCGGATTGAGCAAGATCCACCACAGAAGGCAAGAGCTCCTTAAGTCTATTAGCAATAGTTTTGATTATCATTTTAAAGACAACATTGCATAAACTTATAGGACGAAAATCAGCAGGACACTTAGGGGACTTAATTTTGGGGATAAGAGCAATATACGTATGGTTCAAAACAGTGGGGGAGGCACCAAAATTAAGGACAGCAAGCGATGAATTAACAACACATTTACCCACAACATACCAGAATTTTTGGAAAAAGATAGCGGACATACCATCAGGTCTTGAAGCCTTACAAGGGTGCATTTGGAAAAACGCATTTGTCACCTCCTCTTCCGTTAACGGTGAGGATAACGTCCCCAACATCTCTTCCAAAAATCTGTGCTCCACATCATCCAACGCTTCCTCCATATTCAGGTTACTCTTAGCCGTAAACAACCCTGAAAAGTACCCCACAAAGACTTTCTGAATTTCCTCTTTATCCAGGATCTCCCTTCCAAACTCATCCACAATTTTGTCAATTCGATTCCTTTTCTTCCTTCCACTCGTCGTCTTATGGAAAACCCCATGTTTCTATCTCCTTCCCTCATCCAGTTGACTCTCGACCTCTGCAGCCAGTACACCTCTTCCTTCCTCAACAACGTACTTAGCCTATTTTCCATGCTTCGGGATTTGTCCACCACCTCCTGGGATTGAGGCAGGACTTGTAAACTTGCTAGCTCGGCCTTACATTTTTTTATCTCCTTCGGAAGGTCCCCAAAGTGCTTGTCATTCCAGCTTGCCAATGCTGCCCCACACCCCGAGATATTACCCATTAAGTTTGCTGAATTGAGCCCATGCCTCGGCCATTTCTCCCATACAATTTCATCGCATTTCTCCTCTTGAAGCTACATAGCCTCAAACCGAAACAACTTCACTCCAGCCGACAACTCCCTCCTTTGAGAATGTCCTGCCCACTTGATGAAAGATAGGACAGTGATCCGATAACACTCTAGTTAGGTGCACCACCTCTGTCTCAGGAAATTTCGTCATCCACCTCTCATTAGCCACCCCCCGCAAGGGCGGATCCAGGATCAAAATGTAGGGTGGGCTGAAAGCTCGAAATAAATACAGTATAATATTATTTTTTTTTACATAAGCTGTGCCCTACGATTCTTTATCTGATAAAATTCATCGATAACAGAATCATGATCAATGTCTTCAAATAGTTCTCTCTCAATGTAGATAACTATAGAATCTGATAGGTAATCACTCTCCATTTTGTTTCGAAGAACACTCTTCACATGCTTCATTGCTGAAAATGTCCGTTCGATCGTCGCTGTGGTAACAGGAAGTGTCAAAACAAGATGAATCAACCTCGAAATCATAGTATACGATTCCGTCTTGTTTATCTCGACCAACTTCTGGGATAATTCAGAAATAGTTGACAAATTCTGAAAACTTTCATTAGAAAACATATCAACTTTGTAATGTTGTAATTCAATTCTCAAACAGCGCATTTCTTGATCAGTAAAATCATCAGGATAAAATTTATCAGCGAGATCATAAATATGATCTTCGTTAAATAACCTGAAGTTGTCTTTCGGATCCAAGGCAGCACTAAGCTTAAGAAGTTCCACCGTCTCATCATTGAACCTATTAATGATTTCATTCACCTGTGTATTTATTGCCTCGTTAAAGACATCAAATTGGTAATGATGTCCAAATGTGATAACATCCACTTGTTGACATGAACGCATACATACCCATTTCATAGCGATCATCCATATTTGGTATGACAATGTGATAATCTCTACAAACCGACTCAACATGTGCTAGAAGACAATCAAAAAACCTTCATCCCTCAACAAGTTAAGTAAACTTTTTAGTCTTTGGAGACAAGATCCATTGCATTCAAGATATCAAGAGACTTTTCTTTGCAAAAGATCGACAAAAGCATATCCGAAAGTCACAAAATTTTATTCATCAAGTGTAGAATGAATACAAACTCAAAAGATCTCATTACCATCAAACACCCATAAGCTTCACCACTTGTATCGTAAGAAGAACCCTCATCTGACATATGCTGAAGCACAGTAATCACCGCACCATACATATCAATCAAACTACACGTGGAATCAAAATGAGAACTCCAACGAGTTTCTCTTTGGACGATCTGCACTACCCATTTGATTAACACCTCTGCTTATTTCACGTTCTCCTGTAGTTATCTTTTCTGCAATTTCCATAGCTTGAGCGGATTGTAGTTCGGCATGACGCTTAGGAGAAGCACCAACAATATTTACGATCTTCTTCAAGCTTGAAAAGAAACAATAAACTTGTCGTACTTTTCCACCTGCAGCAACTAATGCTAATTGCAACCGATGAGCAAAGCAATGAACATGATATGCATAAGGGCAATCTCTCAAAAAAAGGGCTTGTAATCCATTCCATACACCACCCATATTGCTCGCTCCATCGTACCCTTGACCCCGCATATTGCATATTTGCAGGTTATGTCGACTCAACACAAGACATATTTCTTTCTTCAGTGTTACAGCAGTAGTATCTTTAACATGTACAATGTCAAGAAAACGCTCTTTCAAAATACCATTAACATCAACAAATCTTAACACAATAGCCATCTGTTCTTTGTTAGATACATCTTTAGCTTCATCAACTAAAATGCAAAACTTTGAATCACCAATCTCCTCATAGATTTTGTTTCTCACCCGACTACCAAAGATGCTCAAAATCTCTTTTTGAATTGTCGGTGATATATACTTAGCATTTAAAGGAGCATTCTCTAAAACAACTTCATTAATTTCGGTATTCATCTCTCCCAAAAGCTTTATCAATTCAATGAGATTACCTCGATTTTTGGAAGATACCGACTCATCATGCCCTCTCAAAGCACATGCTTGCAAAGTAAGATATTGAAGACACTTAATTGTAGTCATAACCCGCAGACGATTTCTCTTTACCTCTTCCGGTTTTTCACGATTAATTGCTTTGTCAATATGCTGAGAGACATTCTTTAGAGAGTTCATGTAAACCACCGCTCTACTGTGTTGTGAATCGACATCCCCCACATGTTTTAAAAACGAACACCTCTTCCCCGGCTATTGACCCTTTTCCAACTATCGAACCCACCCAAAGTAAATGCTGTGATCGTTATTCAAATTATCAAATATGAAGCACGGAAAGCAATCGCAACATGGTTTGAGGGTGAGTACTCTAGCCAAGAAATTGACGAAACCACGACTTTTGAAATCGACGATTAAAATTCCATCAAATGTTGGCTTATATTCATCCAAATTGGGTTGAAATGCTCCCATTTTCATGTAAGCTCTCCTTATTTCATCTCGTTGATTAACAGGATGTTCACAAATTGAAATACGCTTAAACGGATCACGCTCAAGTGAATTAAGATCAATTTCAATTCTTTGTGATTGAGGAGGTTGAACATCAGGAGGCGGAGCTACACTATCATTGTTAGATGTAAGATGCTCTTCACTTGTCATAGGTTCCTTCCGTTTGAAGTTAATGAAGAGTGACTTGATAGGTTTCCCTTTCTTAACTTCTCGATTATCCATCACCTATTACAAAATTATATATTATGTTATATTTTTAGCACTCATCTCCAAACTCCAATATACTACTTCCCCAAACTTAAACTCCAATGTAATTATATAAATATTAAAACACTAGTATCAATATTTGAGAAATCTAATTGTAGGCAGTAGGCAGTATAAATATTATCGATAATTGTAGGCAGTATAAATATTAAAACACTAGTATCAATATTAAAACTCCAATATCAATATTTGACAACACACTGCATATATAAAATTCTCCTCAAAATTCTTGCCCCAAAAATTCTCCTCAAAATTCTCTCCTAAGCAGACACACTACATTAGCATATATAAAATTCTCCTCAAAATTCTTGCCCCAAAACTATGCACCAAAATTTAGTGAAATGTTCTCAAATAGAACAACACAAAACTATGCACCAAAATAAAGAAGAACACAAAACTATGGAATTGGAAGCATTCAAAAATTTACCCCAACAATTGAAAGGAATCAAGTCTTGAAGAGATAAGAGGAGAAATTGATGGGCGCCGGCGACAGGAGGAGCAGCGACGGCGCGGCGACGGCGAATGGAACGAAGGATGTGCAGCACGGCAGCAGAAGCAGAACGAAACTGAACAACATACAAATTCGCGAATTTTGGAATGAGGTTAGGGCTTCAGGCTTCAGCCTTTAATTTAGTTCAAATTTTAAATTATTTAACAGTATTATATTTATAATTTGCAATTTATTACCAAAGACACAAAAGCGACTTAGTGGTGAAGCGTTCTAACATTATGCCCGAGGTCGCAGGTTCGACTCTAGATGATGTAAGTTTAATTTTTTTTTTTTTTAATGGTAAATTTTTTTCCCCAAAAATCG